>OV651813.1:29323012-29780512 GCA_927349885.1 Psylliodes chrysocephalus
TATGAAAGATTTTAATATAGCAGATTATGGGGTCTATTCTGTAACAATTCCTTTATATTTAACGGCCTTTAAAAATATTGGCGGCCTATAAAAATATGTTCGTATTCGTTAATTTACTTCTGTCATTATTTAAACAGATTTCTTTAAGATAGTCCTCTAATGTATTTTAAAGATCCGTTTAAATAGTGACCGAATTAAAGAAGAAAATATTTTTAAAGGCCGTTAAATATAAAGGAATTGTTACAGAATAGACCTCTATGGGCCGGTTTTTCAATGTCTAGTCAAAAGTGGTTGTTACGTAGTAGACAGCTCTAGCTACATCGTAGCTGGCAGTCAGTCAAAGTCTCTGTTACCAATGGAACTGTTTATCGTTACAAATTTAACTAATAGCTAAGGATCATTATTTATTCTTAGAAAGGTTGGTCCTTCTGCTAATTTATTATGGTTTTTATTGGATAATTTACATTTGCCGCCTTAGATACCGTGTCTTGTTTTGATCGTCACTGACCTTCACATAAAAATTGTTCTATTTTGCTTCCATTTTTCTTTATAACAGGTGTTATTTTCTGTTCTTACGAAATTGTTGATTTAGAAAAAATAAGAAAACACCTAATTTCGGTGGATCATGCAATAAACACTTTTTGCACGAGTTGCATACAATATTTTTTCTACGTTCATGCAAAAACCAAAAAATTTTTTATTTAGGCGACACTAAGTGCAGAAGAATAAAAAGCGTAATTTAATAGCAAAATATTTAATAACTAATAATTAGCATCGATTAACATTGAAAAAGTACTAGGTATATCTATGTAAAGAAAATACATTTTTTATTAATTTATTTATTAAATGATTGAAAATAATATAAAATATGCAATTGTATTTAAAACGTAATAAAATCTCAAAGAAAATGGGAATGGACTAAATATTTAGCGTCGATTTGAATATTTATGTTTGTCATGATCTTAAAACGCTGTAGTAAAATGACAGATGAGTGCAATAAAAATTTTATTGCACTAGTGCAATAAAGAACCAGTTTTTCACTAAATATATTTCAATAAAGTTTTCTTTTTTTAATGAACGTAGAAAAAAATGTTTAATTTCATAATAAAATTCACTTCATCGATATCAAAATAAACGAGCCGTTCATCCCTTACAATATACGATCATATTCAAAAATTTAAATGCCCTATTTCTTTGTCATCGTCGCGGTGAATTTATTCAAAGAAATCAATTTTTAAGAAATATTACTATTAAAAAAATTGACCTCTAAAGTTGACAACAAACGTTGTACTGGGGGTCGATAAGCGTTTTGACGAACAATGACTGACGGCTATCTCCGTAGCGGCCAGCTATCCTATTTAGCCGGAGAATATAAAATCGGCCCTAAATAACGTACTACAATCAGTTGACTTATTAACTGCTTATTGCGTTTATCATTAACTTTATGATCATTTTTTTAAAGGCTGTTTCGAATAACATATCGAGCACACACAGGTCGATGTAATTCAATAAACAGGCAAATTTTCTTATCTTGTATAAGGTAGAACTATTTCAATATTCTACGATCACCAAGAGTTGTGTAAATAATAATTTATTTCATTCGGTACTCTTCTTTTTTTAACACCTCTCCCAGTACCAACTACCGCTACTCCATTTCAACTCCTGCTTTTCGATATGATATTCCCTATTCTCTGGCCTGCTGCTGTAACTCTTGCCTTTCTATACCTTCTGTTCTATATGTTTTTTTATATCTGTTAAATCTTTTCTTTTTTTTTTCAGCTGCCTTTACGTTACTTTTACTGTATGGTTTTAAAATTAAATAAAATTTTCGTTATACCTTTTCCTATATTTTTTTTCTTGTGCTCGTGGAATATTAAAATAGTTCTACTTTTAACAAGGTGAAACCATTGCAATATCTAGCTCTTCAGTTCCAATGGTATTTTAAACATCTTCTTCCGCTAGAAATGTTCTCTAAAATCAGTTCTACAAAGAAACAGTTTCTGAAATAATCATCTACATAATATAATTTTCGTAAAGCAGATTTTCCAAGGTTATAATAAAACTAGATTGGTCTTTTCTCATTATTGCTTGTGAGCATTAGAATAGTAATTTGAATGAAATATTTTCAGAATATGAAAATTAATAAAATAAGCAAGGTTTATAGAAAATATTGTTAGAAAATTAAATAATATCTATCGTAGATATAAATCAACTGGGGATGTAACTTATTTTGACCTATTCCAAATAATTGACAGCGAGGCGAAAAAAGATATATCGATCTCATGATCTATTTTGTAAAAGAGAACCAAAGAACTTTATATGATAATCCCAATCATTTTTGGTTTATGAATCGTACCAAGTTCGATGAGTTACTCAAAGAATTAACATGTCGAATTCTATTGAAGTCATTAATAACAACCTTCGATAATGGTGATATATTTTTAGAATTGTATGTATTAACTTTGTTAATCTTCTTTGTCTCCGATGATACGGTCTTAATAAAACTAAAATGAATGGTCTAGCAGTCCAATCCATCATTCATTATAAAGGATTGTGCTATTATTTTTAATCAACATTTTTAATCTTGCTATAAAGGCTTGTTGTTTTCCTAAAATTTGGAAACTATAAGATATGCTCGATCTTCAAAAAGAGTATGAAATTTTATTCTGAAGCACCCTGTACTTCTACATAACGGTAGGAAATCAAGAAGTGAAATGATAAATGAACAAATTCATCGGCATGTTTTTAGTACAAATTGAATTGTCGCCGGAACCTTGATATGCCAAATTTGGTTGATAATTTTAAAAGTCCAGACACACACCACCTACGGTTGATTGCTCCATTCAAATTTTTTCGCCGAAATCCTTTTTTTTGCTCAGCCTCGAAAATGAAATTTACGATGGGATATCGAAAGTGAAAATTGGTGTTAATAGGTATTGTTGAATTCAATAAATGATTTCATGAACAGAACGTTACACAATTTTGTCATATATGGTATTGGCGCCAGAGAAACCGAAGAAGTAAGTACAGTTAATAAAACCAGAGAAGTAGATTGAGACGGTCCAAGAGGGTTTTCTATTTAAAGATTATATCGATCTTTAATTTATTTTTTCTTGTGATATTTCACGAATTTTATTGCAAGAGTAATAATAATTGCAGTTTCAGAAATAAATAATTTATTCTTTATTTATTGGTACCAATTTGGTAATCCTTTTAAGTTGCAACTGCTGACATTAGTGAATAGGTCTACGCACACATTTGCACGTGAACCAAATTAATCTTATTTAACAGTATTTTAGTAGGTTATTTTTAAAATGCACTTACCGATATTTTATTTATAAGTCATTAAAAATTGAATATTAAAGAAATATTTTAGGAAGCAAATTTATTTAATCATTTAATCAAATTAGATAATAAATTTCTTCTTATATTTCTAAATAATCAAAGTGAAAACAAACTAAAGAAAAATTTAAAAATCTACTCAGAACTCGAACCTGTGACCTATCTCTTGTTGAGCCAATTACTTAACTACTTGACTATGAGGCACTTATTGTCCTATGATCGAGACATTTATTATAAACAAAAGATTAAGTAAATTATAGAAAACCTAGCAAAAAAAAGAAATATATAGGAAACAGAAACGAATAAAAATAAAGAAAAAGAAAAAACAGGATGAAGCAAAAAAAAATAATATAGAAAATGTTTATAGTAGCAAAAAACCCAATTAACAATAGCTACAAAATAAATAACAAAAAATACTAAAACTAAATAATAAAAAAACAAGAAAAGATGCAAAATATGATCAAAAACTAATTGCACGAAAGTACAAAAATAAATTTTAAATATTGGAAAAATTTTAATTTAGCAAAAGCATTTAATATTAAAAATATAGTAAAAGGTGAAAATACATATACTAAAAAGTAAACCAACAAATAAAAGATGAAGTTTTCTCAAATTTATTAGTTTTTTTGTCAAAAGGAAATGTAACAGTATAAATAAAACAAAAGAAAGGAAAATATAGAAATAAGTACACAATAAAAAAAATAAAAATAAATATATAAAAAACAGCAATAAAATAAGAAATGGGGATACCCTTCAAACTGGAACACAACGTATGAAACCGAAAGTAATAAATGAAAAAGTAAAAAGTTATAATAAAACAATTATGATATAAAAAACTGCAAAAACAAACTAATTTCGATATCAAATATATTTAGGAAAATAAAAATAGAAAGGCCACAAATCTATAAAAATATAGCAATGTAAAAGTGAGGAATGATAAAATATTACAAGAAAAAGTAGTTGTTAAAAAAATTTAAATTCAATTTAGTGAATAGCTAAAAAGGAATTTAGAACAATAATCGACAATAATGATATTATTAATGAAAAAGAGTTGTACATAAAACCAAATGTATGACACAATAAAAATGTATATGCGATAATTTACATAAAAGGGCCTAAACCTGTTAATAATTCATTTTTATCTGTTTAGAAGTTATATTCATTTTTATAATGCCTCTTCATAAAACTCGACAGGATGTAGAAAACATTTTATTATTCGTCTCTTAATTCTTCATAAAAATTAATGTATCGCCTCAAACCACAGAAAATTAAAGATAGTAAAATTTCGTAAATGAATATTTTAACTGTTATTAACAAATTAATATTAAAAGTAACGTATATTTGGTATTTAAACTTCTTTGCTGGGTTCCGAGCTCGTGCAGTTTTAACGACAAATTGTGGTCCATTATATCTATAACTAAATAAAGACGTACCTCTTTAATTTAAATAATTTAATAAAAAGTCACTGCACGCCTTATAGGTGTTTGCCTTCATGCTGTTTCATTTATCATCTTAATTTGATTTTATTAATTTTCTTAACAATTTTGTGCATGAACGCTTTCTTGTTCTAAGCATTATTTATTTATTAAATATTCTTATTACTGTAGGACTAAGTTGATCTTAAAGTATCCCAAATAGTAGCAAGAGTTCCCTGACTATCGATGCAAGTCAGGATTTTCTGTCTGCTCCATTAGTGCAAAGAATACCAATATTTATATTATATAAAAATATGAAAACATATTTTTAATAAAAGTTTTAGAGTTTACTTTGTATCATATTTATAAAATACTTTAAAATATACAGGGTATTCAGTTACAGTGGGACAGCATCAATATCATATGAATATATTTTTTTACCATTAATTCCAGCATAAAATTTATTGTGCATTTCTACTTTTTTTATTTGTGCGACGTTGGGAAAAAATTTGAGAATTTATTAATACATTGTTCGTTACAAATATTTATAAAAAAATTGTAATTGACATTTATAGTAAAAATTTGGTAAATGTATTGATAAGTATAGGCTAAAACATGTAACAGGATCAACAGTTTTTTTATGTACAGATGATTTTATATAACAGCGTCAACTTGTCATTCTTTAAACATCTAAAACATCTATATTTTAGAACCAATTCATTCCTTTAAATTATATTTTTGTACAAGTGACAAAAAAACTTGACACTTCTGCATGTCTATTGATGCGTAAATGTTTACTTTTTTTCACCGTGAAAAAAGTATTTTTTTCATTGCCAAAATAATTCACAAAATAAACATGAAATATTACTTTTTGAAGAATTTATTTTTCCTCATAAAACAATTTCATTTATTGGAATAATAATTGATAGTAAAGTCTGAACAATTACCTCTAACATAAATTCCCGAAAATGTTCCATGTTGCTGCTGATCAAAAACGTTAGATATTTCTTGAAGAGTTGATTTCCAGCCACCGTGACGTTTTATGTATGTAATGTTGCCTCCTGCATTGGCCAGAAGAGTTACAGAGCTTTTCCTGAAACAGTGACCTGTGTAACTCTTATACATGTCTTTTCCAAGCCATTTTGCAATTAAGCTTGGAATTTCTCCTATTTTATTTATCCCCACATGTTGGTTAATACATTTTCCTCTGGAATATTTCAAAAATATTCTGTTACTTTTTGTATGAGGCGGCCGTAGTGCTCTATACTTGCGGATTTAATCAGAATTTGAAACAGTAAACGTTCTTGCGCAATAGGTCTTCATATCAGGTATTTTAACAATCAAGATAGAACTAGCATCTTTAACGGCACCAATAGTTATATGTAATAATTCTTCACGGCGACAAGCACTGCTGATATCAAAAATTACGACAACCTACAAATAAAAAATATTGAAATTACTACTAATCCTACAAAATTATGATTATATCTGGACCTTCTAAAGTAAATTTGTTTCGTTATCAGCATTATTTTCCTTAACATTCAATGTACTTTTCAACATTGAGTAGACACTTCATAACGTAGGAGGTTTTATATTTTTTGATTTTTCCTCAAAATAGCATATAAGGACATTTCCAGAAACATTTTTTACATGTTTCTTGTCGCACCATTCACGAAATTGGTCATGTTTTCTCATATACTAACTTGCATTTACTTTCGCAGATACATCTGATGGGGTATCACTAACACTATCATAATTAACATCCATCTTCTTGAAATAACTTGAAATTGAAGCAACTACAAGCAAACACGCGGCGTGACAACAAATCGTTTCTATAGTAACGACACAAAAAGACCACTAGATGCCGTGAAATTGTATTGGAAGTCAGGGCCGCAGAGAGCCAGGTCGGGCCCCGGGATAATTTTCCAGGTCGGGCCCCGCGACAATTTTATAAAAAAATAATCCCTTCCAATATCACACTAAAAAAAAAGTCTTCAAGCAAAAACTTTTCCTTCTCTTTAGTGAAAGCTCAAAAAAAGATCCTCTATTATGCTTAAAAAAAAAAAAGTCAGCTGAAGCTGCCGTCCCCCCCCCCTCTCGTCGGCCCTGTTGAAAGTACTGATAACATTAAGGATGACATGTATGGAAAAGAGAAGTATTATTTAGTTATTTTGGACGTCTTTTTTTCAGACAAGAAAAATTTTTGAATACGATTCTACTGAAAACATTTAATAATATTTAATAATATTTTCAAGACAACAGTGGTTTAAAAGCGAAAACTCATAGGGACAAAAAAAAACACGTCAAAATGTATTAGAAGTGTTTATTTTTAATATATTTCAGACGATGTAAATTCAGATTGACAGTTGTACAAAAAATGTTGTTTGTATTTCGTGTATAAAATTCGTGTTTTCATGGCACATTCGAGAGAATTTTTGGCCGAGACCGCAGGTCGAGGCCAAAAATTAATACTCTCGTGTAACATTAAAAAATACTCATTTTACGCACTTAATATATAAAAAAATATATTATCAATTATTAATTTAAAAAAAAATATATCGAATTGTCCAAATAAGCTAAAGATTCATGTCAAGAAAATTTTGTCGATTTAAATTGTCGAAACAAATACTAGAGAAACTAGAAGGGGTAAGCCAATGAGCACACTCGTTTTTTCAACGTAATATTAACGTTTTATGGTATAAAAAAACGTTATTGGTTTAAAATTCAACGTTAAGATTTTAGTTGATAAGTTATACGTATATAAAATACTATTTTCTAACGTATTTTTTTAATAATTTTCAATAGAATGTTGAAAATTTGATAAAATAATACGTTTTATATGTTTGGTTATTAACCAGTTTTCGACGTTTTTTTTTAAGTGCAAGCTAAATTATCTGCCCGGAGCAGCACTTTTTTCAAATTTTATAAGTAATAGCCCTTTTTCAAATTGGCTATGATTTTAGTAATTGTAATTTAAACACATCACTACTAATTTTTATGTTTGTACTTTTAACATAAAATATTTTTACCAATTTTTAAAGATGTAAAATATTTAAAGAATAAAGAATAAATTTTAAAATAAATGAAAGGTTAATTAATGAAAAAGACATAACACAACGGGGGGGAGGGGAGGGGCGGCTAAATTCATCGCCTCCAGGTACTAACAGCTAATCCAATTTGTACCTTTGCTAATTAGGGTGTTTAATTCCAAAACTAAACCCGTCCTTGAGCAAGGGATTATACTTTCGGGAATTTTAATAATTAATATTGAGCAATAATTAAACCATAGAATAAAATATTTACTAAAATTTAAATTTATTATTGACCCATCTTCCATTCAGAAATAATATAAATATATTTGTGAAAAAAAGGCATTATGGAAAACTTTGTAAGTTTGAACGAACGTGGAAAATCATAAAGAATTAAAAAGTGGTGAAATCTGTTGGCGATGTTCGGATTGCTCCTGTAAGGCGAAAGTTTATACTGTGGGCCCAGAAAATTAATTAATTTTTTCCGTATTTTCATAGCGGAATATTTTTGTACCACAATTTATAAAGCAAACTACCATTAATTTTTCATGTAGATTCACATCCTAAAATATTCGCATATCATCTATTTCATATAATCCATTTTATTCGGAATAAATGACCGTAAACTGGGAACCTAACTAATAATTAGGTTTTCATTCTACAGAGTGTTAATGTTTCATAAACACATATTTTTCTAAATATCTTGCCTTACGGTAAAGGCTTTGACTTAAATTTATGTGTATATGTTAGTAATTCCTTATTTATTAACATAGTCTATTTCGATAAATTACGATAACCCATTGGCGTAGAACCAAGAGTTAAGAAAACAATTTTAATACAAACTTTTTGAATACCCTACATTTCATAAAAGTTAAGATTAATAATTATAATACCTCACGCAATTTGTCACAAAAAAGGACCGATTGATATCTGTAGAATATTTCATTTCCTAGATTTTTTAGTTTTAGTCCTACTCAAATATGAAATATAAAATCTATGTACAATTTTATCGAGGGCCAATTTCATAATGAATAATAAAAGATCCATTAACTACCCAAGCAGCAAGGTGCCGTCGTTATGACGTGATTTTTTGGCCCCTATACCCCCCTCCCCATGGAGCTGTCCTTGCGTCACTTAGAAGTCATCATAATTAAATTATTTTTTCGTATATTTTAATACTTAAGAATTAAATTATAAAGAACCTAATTGGAAATCTGCTTCAACCGAAAACACATATATATTAAGTTTGTTCGAGCTGCAGTTTGTAAATTTTTTGGTAAAATTACGGTGCCTTATGTTTTGTTATGGATATTTAGTAACGTTCCATTTTCTAGCATTAATCATTCAAGATTTTGTTTCCTGTCTCTTATTAACGTATGGCTAACCCAATTCCGATGTCCTCGAATCTCGAGTGGCAATGAGTCATGCTAATCTAGTACAACTGTACTGGATCTAGTACATCCTAACGCTAGAAACGAAATTCAATACATTGTCCGCTATCGTCCATTGTAATTTATATAAGTTAAACTAGCAAAAGTACCGTTAAGAACTAATACATCCTAAACAATTGATAATATTCCTGAGGCAACCAGAGAGGAAACTGATCGTAGTACATTTTTATGAAATCTGGTACAACAATCTAGTACTATACTAAAAACTATTCTGGCAATGCCATATTGTCAATTGTCAGTGTTCTTCATGATTTTCATGATAGTCGTGATCTCGTGAATGTGGTTCATTTTTAAATTGTACTTTATTTGATAAGATATTTTAGAAAAAGGAAAAAATAGAATGTGACAAAATAATAAAGTATATTAAACCGAATTTGGTATTTTACAGATGTATTGCATTGTTGAGTTTGAAAAAACAGATGATGACGGTCTTGTGAGATGAGCAGAAAATGGCTGACGTCGCGCAAAAAACAATTCTTTTGGTCACCTTTATAAAGAAATATATAAAGATATATAATATAAGACTGGTGAGTAATTTTATACTTTTATTTTTTGATTAGGAGTTCTTTCAGGGTATTTTTTTAATAGTTTATTTAAAAATGAACGATTTGTAGTGGGTCACTTGATTTAAAAACCTTTTATCATCTCACAGGATATATGACCTTTAACTTTTATTATAAACTCAGACTATATGTATACCTCTGAGAAGGTAGTTTTTGGGGCTACTACCTAAATCTCCGGTGAAGTAATCCCCTCAGATTTTACAACCAGATACACAATTGACTTTCTATCTTTAAGAATTTTCAGTGGTCTATATTTCAATAGTTCTTGTATTTTAGATGATAATGATAAGTGATTACCAAATTAAAAAAAGTCGAAGTTACCTCAGATCTACATTCCGAGGCTGGTAAAGTACCTACTAAAAGAAAACAGGTGCCAACTAGAAAGCTGTCATTTGATGATACTGAAGATGATGAAATCGAATAGCATGCTCGCCCACCCCCAATTAAAATTAAATATACAATTTTAGATATGTTGTGTCAGTTTCTCTAATATTCTTTTGTCATTTTATTCCTTTTGGTTTCTTGCTCATAACTTTTTTATTTACCAGTGTAATTTATATTTCATAATATATTTTTCATGAGTCTTTTGGATTAAATAAATAACTTTCACCTGCTTATTATTTTTAATAATTCCATTCAACCTTGGGGCACCCAATATAGACGTCACTTTGACGTTAGGTAAATTCGTGATAATGACGTCATTTTGCCTAGCCTAGGACACCCGATATACACGTTACTTTAACGTGATATCGATTCGTCAAAATGACGATATGGAATGACGACATTTCGCTGTGACATTCTCACGTTATCATAACGTTATTTTCACGTCATCAAATGACGTAACGCACACCAAAAAATCACGTAATAATGACGGCATGATGTTGCATGGGTAATGGGTCCAAGATCTTATTGACTTAATGATCCTATTAGTTAATTGGCCTTTTAATATTGATTATGAAATCGGCCATAATAAAAAATTTCATTTTTGGTTTTTCATATTTATGTACATAGATTTTATGTTTGAGTAAAACTTAAACTGAAAAATCTCGGAAATGTAATGTTCTACAGAGATCAACCAAGAGTCCCTTTTTTGTGACAAATTAGGTGATGCATAATTATTAAACTTAACTTTTATAAAATATACGATTTTCAAAAAGTTTGGATTAAAATTGTTTTATTGATCTTTGATTCTACGCCAATAAGTTATCGTAATTTATCTAAATTTAGTGTATTAATTTCTAATGGTGATTAACTAACAAGTACAAGTTTTTACTGTAAGGAAAGGATATTTAGAAAATTATGTATTTATGATTTTTTTTTTAATGAAAATTGGGACGTTTACAGGAAAATTATTTTGAACTCCTCTTAATAATTGGTTAAGTCCCCTAGTTTACGATAATTTATTCTGAAAAACCCTGTATATCATGCATGCATGATATAGAATATAAAGAAATATTGTTTGCTAGAAAAATCCTTTATATGTGCATTGTGCATCCATGATAAAATAAAATATTATCTTCAGACAAACAGGTAAGCACATCTCTAAAAATAACTATAAATAGTTTATAGCATGATTTGTCAAAATAATTTTGACCCAAACAGTTTTACGAGGACGAATTCTTATATTTATTTTTGGGTACCTGCTCTTCTCGGGGACGAATTTATGTATATTTTGTCTGGTAGGAATAACCGCAAGCAGGTAATATTAATCCTGGGGACGAACTTAGGTACGTCGAACACAACTACCTGCCTATAGCATATGTGCAAAATTTCCACCAGCTACTTCTAAACAATAATAGGTTTTTGAACGCTCGACTGACGTGGCTTAACATATTTACGTTGGTGTTGATACAATGAAACACTTCTCTGATTCAAACTTACATATCCTCTTTTGTAGTTGAAGGTATCTTGTAAAGTAAATAAATCTTTGACACAGCTCCACAAAAAAAATCGATCTCTGTCAGATTCGGTTAATGTGGTGGCCACTTAAAACAACCTACTCTACCTATCCATCTCTTAGGAAATATTATCCATGCATTATTTAAATTTAGGAATATGCCACCTCCTACTTTTAACGGGCACCTTATCTGAATCGTAGTCAGTATACAATGAGAATTTGCATTCGCATAATAATAAAAATTTCTGTTTTAAAAAAGTTTTACCCTTTTTTCGAAAGCATCATCTAATAACTCTTGCAGTAATAACATGGAACATATTAAACTATTTTTTATTCAAAATTCTTTATGCTTTAGTTTGTTTGTATACTCGTACTTCTTTAGTCGAAATATGAGGTTCTTCTGTAACTTTCTAGAACAGTCATTTCATTTTCTATAACTTTTATTTAAAAATGTTTTTTCATATTCATTATAATAAGCAACGGATCCTCTAATCTTAACGTGAAAACTTCTAACCGGTAATCTTCCGCCGCTGCTACCTATTTATGCCAATTTAATTACCTAAATCCGAAGATTAAATGAATCCTTTTTCGAGTATTCCTTAGATGTTGGTAAAAAAGCAATTAAAATTCTAAATATTTCTTTTTCGTATAAGTTTTTTGCAGTTTCTTTAAATTATTCGTGTGTGCCTTCGAATAAATTAGTTCTGCTATGCCACTGGCTAGACTTTCGAATCACCAACCTAATTTCGAATACAAGATTACTTGGACTAAGTTTATTAGCAAATTGAAGTTTTTTTTTATCTAATTGTTAGTTATTATGTTTGTGTTTCTTAAACAGTTCCATATTTGTAAACATATTTTTTAACGTTTAATTTTTATTCATAGTCGGTGATCACTTTGATTTCCTTCTACGGAATTGGTTATTATTAGTATTGAGTTTGATATTTAGACAGTTGACAGATGTGTATGATAGTAAGATTGTTGTTATTCGTGGAACAAATTTGAATTGTAGAAAGTTAAAATGTAATACGTCGGAGGAAAAATTATACGAGCTTAGGATGTAACTGTATATATATATTTTTTTAAATATCGTATTTAGGTACACATAATTTACATACGTATACCTACAACCAGCCGGTTAATTTACAAAAAAAACTATTAAGAGGAAATAATGAGTGATGCAGGAGATAAACAACGAGAGACATGGAAAATTATAAATAAAATGGGAAACAATAGTTAGACAACAAAACTTTTTATTTTTTACTCTTTCTATATTTGTAGTTTGTGCGTCAGTGGGAGGAAATTTTATTCCTCTTTTTGTCATATGTTTGAGATAGCAAATGAAAGAAAAACTTAAAGATATACACACACAAAAAACCTTGATTTCATTAAAAAGGCTAGGGCCACTTACACCACTTTAGTTTGTCTTCCAACACATTGCAGTCATAAAATGCAATCACTGGATATATCTTTTATGGGGCCGTTGAACACTTATTATGTTTAAGCAATTGAGAGATTCTTGGGAAATAATCCTGGTAGGGATTACACAATATCAAGTAAACCGTCTTCTAGGGGAACCTTTTTTTAAATGCAGGTACTCCGTCCGTTGCTGTAAAACGATTTTGGAGCTGTGCTGCAGTCCCAATCATTATGTTTTCGGAAGATAAATTGGCCCCAGTAGCGCCTACACATACTCCCAACCTCTTGGCAGAAGTCCCACCAGTTGATGTTAATCGTGAGTTACAGGATTCAGACCAAGAGGATCTCTTAGCTGAAGTCCCACCAGCTAATGTTAATCGTGAGTCACAGGATTCAGACCAGAAGGTCCCTTTGGGCGAAGTCTCACCATCTGATTGTAATCGTGTCGACAACAATAGCGCAAAACTTTCTGTAGGTTATAGAGATCCCAGTAATGCATTTGTTCTCATCAGTGGCTTATCGTGTTATAAAAAATTGTATTTATATTTATTTTTTTTAGTAAAAAGAATCTAATTTGAAAAATTTTACGTTGTTGATGGAAAATCCCCTCCATAGGTCTCATAAACCCCTGCCATGAAAAATTTCTGGCTACACCACTGGTTCTCATCCATGAAAATTCATTAAGACCGGGCACCTCTTCAACTGAATGCCCATTTAACAAGCCTAATACATCATCTATTGTAGAACCGCTCTCCATTCCAAGTACCTCATCTACTGGAAACAAACGCTACTTGCCCTTCATCCTTTGTCGTTCATCCTCATTTGCAGTAAGTCTTAAAGATATTCTGCTTATTCCTAAGACAAACATTACCAAAAGAAACAATATCCAAAAAAAGGAACCTCAGCCGTTTTGACATCAAGCCCATACAAGAATGAACTTTAAGCAGCAAAAGAAGAAAGAGAAGAAAAATAAAGACAAATTAAAATCAAACTAGAATTAAAACTGAAAAGAAGAATAAAAAGAAGAAAAGTTGTAGGAAAAAACAAATTGAAATCGACTAATCGTGATTTGTTTGAGGATTCCGACCACAGCGATACTGAATGCTTTGCTTATTCTGCGGGGAGTACTAAGTCAAGGAAAAGAGGATGGATCAAGTGTTCAAGTTGTCAACTATGGGAACAAGAGGCTTGTGCTGGGTACGAGGAAGAAGATAATGAGTTTATTTGTGACATCTGTAAATAAATGCAATGGCTTACACATAGTAGTTTTTTAAATAGGGCAAATTGGCTACTCAGTGGCTACTTTGTCCTACCTTTTCGGGCAAAGTGGCCATTTGGTAGGGTTGGGTGAAAGTAATGTTATCTCTTTAAGCAAATGTAATGAGATATTAGGATTTTTTTGCAAATAGATAAATAACCAAAAGAACTAATGCTAAAGTTTAATTTGCTAATTTTAATATTTTTGTGTGGCCACTTTGCCCAACCTTCCCCTAATGTTAT
This sequence comes from Psylliodes chrysocephalus, assembly GCA_927349885.1. Lineage (NCBI taxonomy): Eukaryota > Metazoa > Arthropoda > Insecta > Coleoptera > Chrysomelidae > Psylliodes > Psylliodes chrysocephalus. The sequence continues at coordinate 29,337,629 of OV651813.1, forward strand.
ATTTTTCGGATGCTACTTCAAGGACTGTTTAAAAATTACGAATATTACTCCTATACATATTTAAAGGTAGAATTAAAAATATTTTAACACATTATTGTCCTCATAATGTTACCAACACTAACAAAAATTATAGAACAATTGATAAAAACAGGATGCTAACATTTTTTAATAAATACTCTGTACTGTCTAAGTCTCAATTTGGTTTTCAATCCAAAAATAACACAACGCATGTTTTCAGTTCTAAAAAAACCTTGTCATGTAGTTAAAACTGTTGCGACAGTGTTTTGTGATTTATAAAAAGCTTTTGATTGTGTTAATTATAAAATACTGCTGAGTGAACTTCAGACATATGGTTTCTGAGGAGTAGCACTGAGCTGGTTGGACTATTACATGTCAAACAGATATTGGAAGGTAATAAATAAGAAGATGTCGCCCCTGAATACGGTTCTATGTGGGGTGCTACAAGGATCGGTAATGGGGCCAATTTTTTTTCTCATTTATTTCAATAATGTATTATGTCTAAAAATTCATGGATATCTAACAAGGTTTGCTGACTTTAATTTAGCACCATAGGATTTGTACAATTTTGGGGAATATACTTAATATTATAGGTATATTAAATAATAAAAAATAGTGTGATGCTAACTATTTAAGATTTAATATAGCAAAAGAAACGTGGTTTACTTAAAATGTGATTTAAATCAAATTATATTGGATAACCAAGGTTGAAAAGGAAAATAAATTTTTAGAAATTTGTATTGATTCTAAATTACAATCTGAAAATCATGTTAACACTTTGTGTAGAAAGTTAGCTTTGGGTTGCTTTGCTTTAAGGTGAGTAGCATACAACCTAAATGCGTCAATAGCAAGAACGGAATAGAATCACATTTACGATATGACTCGTGTTACGATATGACTCGTGTAAGCCTTTGTTTTTGAAATACAAAATTTTGACATTAGCTTCACTATTTATTTTCACACTGGTACACTAGATACACGCTAACTTGTACGCAATTAAAAAATTTATATACACGCGAAACGTCTTGACAGAGTAGGTGAGCTGTGTGCAGGCCGTTGGTATTTACGCCGGTCGTAGCTAGGTATGGATTGAAATTTTTTTGTAGCAGCGAAGCCGCCTCCCTACGAGTATTCGTTACTTCGTTTTCTTCTTGTCACGGCATTATTTATTATTTGTTCATGCATGTGAAATTTGCTTCTAAGTTTTATAAAATACTACTGTGCTAGTCACGGCGTAAATGAAAACAAACAAGACGCATTCACACAAACACCTCCCACCACAATATGACGTTTTGCGTGTATATAATTTTTTGATTTGTGTACACTTTAGCGTGTACCTAGAAACAGCGTTTATTTTAGAAATAGTGGGTTTAGTTTAGAAAAAAATTAAAATTAAATAAATGTAATATCAAGAAATATCAAAAAATAATACATATTATCTTCATATTCCTTTTCCTTCTTCCACAATAAAAAAATCCATTTTTTATAATGGGAAGAAAATGTTTAATCATTTATCACTTAATATTAGAAAGATTAGGACATTATGAATAAGAATGTAGGTAATTTTTTACACAATATAGTAGTTTGTGTAACAAAAGTGGATATGGACAATCCACTTGAGTTGTTCAGCATATTTTTTCTACCACCCACTAACCAAAATCTACATATTTAAAAAATATTTTAGGTTATTCTGACAAAATAACTAATTTTAAAATAATTTATGATTTTTACTAATTTATAAAATAAAATAAACACGAAAAAAAATCTAATTTAGTTAGTCCCCAGCCCAGATTCGCAGATTTTCGTGTGTAATGCAGCGTCTCTGTCCTCACCTTTAGGATTTCAGTTTTAATAATTAATTTTATATAGTTTGATTAAAATTTAATTTTTTTTTCAAAATGTGAACCAAATAGAAATAGAGAAGCTATTATTTATCAATTCTACACAAAAATAATTCATTTTAATGAATATTTAATTTCAATAACTAAAAAATATACTGACAATTAGTTTGACAGAATTATCACCTATTTCAAATTTTAAAAATAATAGTAGTTGGGTGTCCAAAATATGATATGTGATTGGTGGATTTAATTTTTTTGCAGTGTTATCACTACCTATAATGAGTATGATATATACTTTTCTGTTCTGTAGTGTGTGCGTTGATAAGCTAATATCCATGTGAGTGTAAAAAATAGTATATTACATTACGAGTGTGGAAAGTGACACTTTTTAAACGAGTGGGAAAAATTGTCGCACGAGGCGCAAGCCGAGTGCGACTATCACACGAGTGTAGAAAATCACTTTTCACACAAGTGATGTACAATATTTTTCCTACGACCACAAAATAATGTCATCAAAAAAATGTAAAACCAAGGTTATTATTACTAAAATAATTAAAAGGTATTTAAAAAAATAATCAACAATAATCGTATTTATTCAATTTTCATATTTTCTAAACAAAAAAAAACTAAAAAAAAAATAAAAAAAACAAAAAAAAAATTCTGCCCCGCCAGGATTTGAACGCGGTCAAAAAATGGCAAAGTTGATAAGTTCGACGTCCTAACCACCTAAGCTAATAGCCCTTGTGTCAATTCAATGATCTAATTGGTTATGTATTTAACCAGAATAAAGAGCAAACATTATTTTAAAATTATTTTAATAATAATTGTTAAAGATAAATATCTAGGATCTAATTTACAACAATTTCAATAATTTAACAATCATATCGATTTTAGTATTAATATGGACATAACATAGATCAAAATAGAAATTAGGTGTTTGACATTTTGTGACAACTACTGCAAAAAGTAACATATTCTCACTCGGGTGGAAAGTAAATTCTTATTCATACGCGTGTGATATAGGGCACTTTCCATAGGACTATATAGTGTGATATGTGTCACTTTCCTAAGTGGTCGTAGGAAATAGTATATTACATTACGAGTGTGGAAAATCACTTTTCACACAAGTGATGTACAATATTTTTCCTACGACCACAAAATAATTTCATCAAAAAATGTAAAACCAGATTATTATAATAATTAAAATGTATTTAAAAAAATAATCAACAATAATCGTATTTATTAAATTTTCATAATTTCTAAACAAATAAAAATAAATAAAAAAAAAAATCTGGCACGGCCAGGATTCGATCGCGGTCGTTGGACGGTCTCAAATTGCAAAGTTGATGCTCTAACCAACTGAGCTAACAGGCCTTACGGTAATTGATTGATCTAATCGCTTATGTGTTTAACCAGAATAAAAAGCAAATATATCTTAGTTATTTTAAAATTATTTTAAAAATAATTGTTAAAGATAAATATCTAGGATCTAATTTACAATAATTTAACAATCATATCGATTTTAGTATTAATATGGACATTACATAGATCAAAATAGAAATTATGTGTTTGACATTTTCTGACAGCTACTGCGGAAAGTAGCATATTCTCACTTGGGTGGAAAGTAAATTCTTATTCATACGCGTGTGATATAGGGCACTTTCCATAGGACTATATAGTGTGATATGTGTCACTTTCCTAAGTGGTCGTAGGAAAAAACATTTTTTGGTTGATTGAGTCCCATCTACACGACCGAATTAGTAGGTTTATTGCAAATAAGCATCTCCATGATTTTGGGATAATGATTTTGCTTTGTCGCAAATATCAATAAAATAAAACAAACGGTTAAATTGGTATGTATTTTTATATTTTGGATCACATTTTGGGGAAAAAAATTTATATTTTACTGCTTTTAATTTAAGGGCAAAATAATACAATTATTGTAGCAAAATCCATCTTACATATTACATAAAATATAATATGTTGTGCAAAATAGTTACTATAGGTAGGTTAATAATAAGCAATAGGTTATAAAAATCGGCGGTAAAATTCCTAATCAAGTTTACCTGTATTTTTTAATCTCTATAATCCATATATTAAGCATATATGTTTAATATACAAAGGTGTCTCGTTAGGAATGGTACACAGAACAACAAAAGATACTCTGATTAAAAATTAGACGAATAAACAAAATATGCTTGGATAAAATATTACCTGGTTCCGGAATATTTAAAAATTACTAATGGCAATAATTTTTTTATTTTTCGATATAAATTTACTAAATCCGGTAAACATTTTTGGTGCTGTAAGATACACCAATTAGCAGAACAGTCAGTTAAATAAACTTTACCAGTGGGGTAGGCCACTGTCCGAAAACTTATTAGGATTATACTTTTATATTTTTTAAATAAATCATGTACTTTTGTTTGAGATATTCACAATCAAAGGTGGATTATTTTCATTTTAGTTTATTTTTAAATTTAGTAATTTTGAATTTTTTTATAAATTCCCTACAAGAGTACATGATTTGTTAAAAAAAAACACGAAAAATTTCAAAATTATAGTACAAATAGGTTTTTGGAGTGATGTAAAATTTAGGTATTGGTATTACTTATCCATGCCGTACGCCACCGACAATAGCTATTTCTGTATTAGGAGCAGAAAGTGCTACTTTTCCGCTTAAGGGAATGGTTACATTGGATGCGGATACGTGCGATTTTTTAGTCGTGTGATGTCGTACGATGTCGGACGTTAAAACAAACTAACTGATTTAAAGGTGTGCGGTTACATTAATTACCTTTTAGTCGGATGATATCGTACGATGTCGGCCGACTAGGCGAGAAGATCAAATGCGTTTGTTTTTCTCGGCGACATCGTACGATATAGAAAGCTGACACCTGTGGCATATTCAATAATAACTGAGAATATTTTTTTAAAAGATTTATTTAAAATGGACTAAGAAAAGTTAATTTGAATTATTATTTAAATAAGTGTTACAGTTAATTTTTGTCTGGGATCAATACTTTTCCGAAAATTAGAATATGTTTCGAGTCTTTGGAGGATTTTATTTAGTATATAATTAAATGTTGAAGGCAACATTCTAAAGTACTTATAAAACTTTTGCTGCTGCTTGATTAACTCCTTGAAAAGGGTTACGTACTCCCCTTGGTCTCTCTTTAAGTACATATCATTATTCCAATATTTTCTTTTTTATTTAACATCATAAATTTCAAACAACTATTTCCAAGGAAATCTAAATCTCTTTGGTCATCCATTTTGAATTAAAACTACGAATGCAACGAATCGCAAACAATGTAACCGCACAATCGTACGACTAACCAAGATGAGTTACAGCGCGCCGCTCAGCAGAGTGCATCATTTTATCGTAACCGACAAATAGCTTTCCGTTTGAATTACACACAATATTTTTTCCACGATCACACGATATTAAAAGTATATAGTTTTATTTTGCCGAATTTAAATTTTACTACTTTAATTAGACAGACTCTGCTAACTTGACTAGCAAACGAAAAGTATGTATATATTATGTTGCCTGCTTACTTACTCTAGGATTTATTTTGTGATACGCAAAAAAAATATTTGTTAGTAATTACATTTAAAGAAAAACTTACAAGATCATCGGTTAGAATACTCAAATCGCAAATTAATGGCTCATACACTGTTTTAAGTTCTATTTAATTTTACAAACAAAAAAATCAAATTAAAAAAAATAATAACTGGTGAGGATTGAACTCACGACCTTTAGGTTCAAAGACAAACGCGATATTTTATTTTTAATATTTTAATTATTTAAATATTAAGGAAAATGAGTTTGAGTATTAAATGTTTAACTAAAAGATTCAGATTAGTATACATTTTTTTTTAAATACCGATTAGCTTTTATATTAACAACCTTTCTAATAAAATTTCCTAATGAAAATAGACATGTGCAAAAAGTAACTTTCATTCATTCATGGAAAACGGAAACTTTCCACATAGATTTGAATGTGCCAAAGCCTATTTTGGATAGTGATCGTAGAAAAAAAATATTTAAGAACATCGTCTAGAAATTATCTAAAAACGGTTTCTTAAAATCATTTTATCCAAACCCCATTTACATACTTCTGGAGCAGAGACGTAGTAGAAACCTCACGAAAACTACAATAGTAGCCTTTCAATGAAAAAAAAAAAATCCAAATCTCAAAACCGTTAAATTAGACGGGATAGATGTACCTAGAATAGAAAAAAGAAGTCAAATATCTAGGCCTAATCCTATACAACAAACTTCTCTGGAACATACATGAGAAGAAAGTAGTAAATAAGGCCACAAAAACCCTAATGGTATACACAAGCATTGCTAGTAAAAGATGGGGATGTAACCCGAACATACTGCGATGGATGTATACAGCAATAGTGAGACCAATCATCACTTACGGGGCTATAGCCTGGAGTAACACAATTAGTACGAGAGCTAGTATCTTAAAATTACAAAGTCTAGCTTGTGTTTGCATCATTGGAACAATGAGAACCTGTCCCACGGCCGCAATGGAGGTTATCTTAAACCTCACCCCTCTCCATTTAATGTTGGAGAATGTTTGCAAAAATGACACGATATAAAATGATCAGAAACGGAGTAATCATAGATGAAAGTCTACTAGCTTCAGGACCAAATATACTTGGAATATGCTCCAGGATAAAATGAAAAAGTAGTTTTGTGAACAAATTTAAAACTACAGAGCTGGGCTACAAGAAAGACGTGCTATTCAGTGGTATACAGATGGTTTTAAATCATAAAAAGAACTGGAATAGGAGTGTAATGGCCTAAAACCAGGCACTCTGAAAATTTGGGAAAATACCCAAGCATTTTCAAGGTAGAACTTCATCAAGAGAACCTCTCATAAACAAGAGAATATTATTATATCCGATAATCAAGCAGCCACCAAAGCGTTGAGCTCTTACGTAATCATCACAAAAATGGTTTGGAGATTCCTAGGAAAAACTAAATAGGCAAGATGAGAAAAATATGGTCTCCCACGGGTCCCGGGCACTGATTCAGTGGTCCCGGGACATAACGGAGTAAAAGGTTACGAGATTGCAGAAAGTCTCACAAGGAAAAGGACTTAAACACTCTTTGTGAGACCTGAGCCGTTCTGCGGTATCAGTAGAAAAACAATATTGGGCGAGATTAAAAAAGAATTTAGCAGTAAGTAGAAGAAATAAAAATAGGAACAATCTCTTAGGGCTAATAATAATAATAATAATAATAATAATAATAATACTCTCCCTAAGATACTTCTGGGTGAATATAACCAGAAAAGATCGGAAGCTTGTATCTACCTTAGTAAATTGAGAGTAGTAAAAGATAGTAAGTGCAAATTCTGTGAGTAGGAGGAGCAAACCTCTATTCAAATTCTCACTTCAGAATCCACTATACCTACGAGCTTATCAAATAGAAGAAGAAGATTTACCTAACTCGAAGCCACTCCAAATCCTTCACTTCCTTGAGAAGATAAGATTGGAAGGGTCGTTATAGACATTGAGACATTTTCTTGTTATATTAAGGACAGAAGGGGGCACAATAGCTCGCAGTTTCCATTTCCAACATAACATACTTCTGAGCAACTTTCCAAAGGAAGCGAAATCATTGATGTAAATTAAACGTAACTTTCTAACTCACGGTAACTACACAGATAAATGAGTTAGGTCCGTGTTAACAACGCACGGCTTTGAATTAAATCCAAACTGACACTCAAAAAGAAGAAGAATTGGACGCATCGAAATAGGTAAATATTTCCAACGCATAGTTTAAAAACAATTTTTGTGGATCACTCAATATTTATTTGTATTATTTTTAATTATTATTGTATTTTCTTATGACTAATTGTATTATTTGAATGAATAAAGTAATTATTATAATTAAAATTAGTATTATATTTATAATTATTATTAAAAATCTTCAGATTACGATAACATCCAAAATATTGAGTTCAAATTGTTAGAGATGTTCGTGCCTGTTCTATAAAGCGTTATTCAGATGAAAAATTATTTTTATCAAAAGTTTGTAAATAAAATTGATGATATAATCTGATAATTCGAATCATTTATCACAATATTCTGATTTAGGTGATGTTTAGGCTACTGTATGTAAATCTGCTTAATGGTATATTTATGGGACATTTATAAAAACATTTATATGATGCATCTTGACATAAATAGAGTTGTGAGGCTGAAATCTGTTTATATTTTAAACGCAAGAAAACGATTTAAAGCATTTAAAGTCGGAGTCTTATTTTTAAGTGGCTTATTTTTGTTTATATTTGTTGATACTTAAACGGATGGCCAAAGAAGAAATGAGATGCATTTATGATTTAATGAGCGATATTAAAATGTTCGAGATGTTTTAATATGAGATATGCATTCGAAGAATTCTTGCCGTAAATATCGTGTGGTCTCTTAAATAAATGAATTTTAAACATTATACTTTGTATTTGAAACTTTTCTTTTATTGGTACTTGTGTGTCCTTCATTATGAAAAAAAAAAAAAGGAAAACAGAAAAAGTGATTTGGAAAATTTGGAGTTACTGATACAATGTACGTAAACTTTGAAATATAAACACATTTTACTATAATTATATTATTTAAGGATAGTTTCCTTACAAAATTATGCAATTTATGGGTCTCTTTTTTAAACTGTTTCTCTTGAGTTGAATAAAAATAATAGTATATTGTTTCACGAGTGACGAAAAATGATTTTCGATGAGTAAAACACTATACTTTTTCTACGAACTCTATTATGTCATGTAGGTACCTACTAAAATGAAAAAAAAAAACAAACGTTGGCAAATGCTTTATTTTGTGTTAGAAATAACAAAAAATTAACCAACAATTAAATATTTCAGAAATATTATTTATTATTTAAATATTGATTTATTGTTATACGTATTTGAACAATTGTTCAAAATTATGGGGGTATCACACTCAAGCTTTTTATTTATTGAGGTAGATGCCGACATATTTGTTCTACTGTTAAATGTCATTTCAGATGATGATGCGCCATAATCGGATGAACTAGTAGTTTCCTTATTTTGTACAGATTGTAAAACTTTGGTTTGTATTTGGATTTTACTGTTCGTGGATTCATCAACATATCCTTCCGCAACACTACTAGATTTTCAACCACCGTGCTTTTTTAACAGAAGCAAGTCACCTGCATCCACTAATAGCGTTGCGGATGTTCTGCGGAAACAGTGCCCAGTGTAATCTTGAGGATTCGGAAGCGTTAAAAACTGAGCAATTTCGTTAGGAAATTTACTGATTTTTTAATTCCAACAACCTGTCTGCTACACTTTCCATTCTGATAGTTAATAAAGAATCTTAAATTAATTTGATCCATGTTTGCGGGACGTAGGCTCATATATTTTTTAGAAATATCATAAAAAGGTCCAGAAATATGAAAAGAACGCGGAACTTTTGTTTTTGTATCACGGATTTTAACTAACAGAATACTTCCAGTATCCTTTACATCGCTTATTGTTAAATCTTTTAGTTCGTGGCAACGACAAGCGCCAGATAATCCAAAAACTAATGCTACCTACAAATATTAGTAGTTATGTATTAAGTATTTGTTAAAATAAAAATAATAATTCCGTTACCTTTGTTATTAAATATTTATAGTCAGGTGCATTCTTTAGGAAAGTCTTTATGTCTTCAGGCGAAAAAGTTTTGGATTTTTGGCTTTTAAAACCATCAGATTTTCTTTTCAAAAGCGAACGTAACTTTGGATATTTACTAATATCGACATCATTTTTAACAGAGAGTGTAGTTCTTAGCATCGAATAAATGGACCATAACGTCGACGGTTTAAAATTTGAACATATTTCTCCAAAGTATGCTAGTAGTACAGTTTCCGAAAATGATTTTACTTTATTTTTTCTCTCCAGTCCAAAAATTTGATATAAATTTCTTCATATCTCTTTTTTGATTTGGCCGGTAATAAATCTGAAGAGGTTTCTTCAGCTTTAAAAATAATTTATGGGGGAGTACAATCGCTTTCTGACTCAGACGTCATGCATGAAAATGTGTTAAATTTAGGACGAACTGAAACTGACAGTTCTCAAAAGTGATAAACCTTCAAATAAACAAATGAAAACCAGGAAACTAGATGTAGATTGGTTAAATTTGCACTATTTTTTTACATTTTTATTTTATCTTTAATTCATTAAAGTTTAGGTAAAAACGCATATAGAATTTAATGAGCATCTTTTTATTTCATTATTAATAATTATAAGCTGCCAAAATATTATACGAGGCGACTGATATATGAAAATATGTAACAACTTACTTTCGTCACTAGAGACGAAAGTAAACGTTATGGGATTTTTTCTCACTTGTGACGGAAATCAAGTTTTCGCTGAAAGTATCCTGTGGCGAAAGATGTCTTTTTGTAAGAGTTCGTAGAAAAAATTATTTTATTTTGGTTTTACGAAGACTGTTATATGTACTAAAAAATTACAAAAGTGAAAAAACTCCTTAAATTACGCGTTTTACGTATTTTTGTTGTAATTAACTTTTAAAGAAAGAAGTTCTCAATGTATTAAAGAAGAGGTGGCTATTTTCTACCTTTTTTAAATATGAAGTAAAAGAAAAGACACCATCATCAAATACGATTTGATTAAAGGACAAACTATTTTCAAGAAAAGAAAAAACTATTTTTTTTTCGCCATTTTATGACTTAAATATATCTCGACAGAAGGGATCTAGATTACAAAATTTTATTAAAAATAAAAACTAATAAATGGTTAGTAGAACACCAGGTAATTAAATTAATTTTGACATGAGCATAGTGGTAGGACAGAAATTGTTTGATTGTTCTCATAGCCAACTCAGTTAAAGAAAAATTATTGGAAATATTATAATTTCAGATTTTTTAATATCTAAGCACATTCGAATAAAAAAATATGCATGAAACACGGACGAAAATTACAAAATTTCAAGTTTTTAGCTTTACTGAAATTTTAGAAAAAAAAAAAATAAAAACTCAATTTTAGTCACCACCTTGGGTGATATCTCGGAAAGGGGTGGGCTGAGGAAATTTTGTTATAGGAAAGACCCATCTTAATTTCATACGAGCAATCACCTCCTGAATTTTGTCGCATAAATTTAGAAACACCCTGTATGACAATAATGCATATACATGTATTGTAGATAAATAAATAATTAAAAATAAGAGAGTATGATAGAGGGGTTTTCCTTAGGATTTAGTCAATAAGTCGCCGATAGAAAATAGTGTATTATGTAATATTCATGTAATATTATCCATTAACACGTGAGTGTAAACTAAATAAGCAAGGACTCTTAGTCAGAGGCAGTTCCATCCACAAATCTGAGGGTCTTAGGAAAATTACTCAAAGATTCGATCTACGTCTGGCAAATTCTTGGGTACGGGTGCCTATACAATACCGTTACCACGCAGTACTGGAATAGTCACAATGACGAAACCACATTTGTTAGTTGTCTTACACGGTGCATTATGAGTGAGACCGATTTTGTTGGTCCAGTATCTTCTATCGACTGGCACAATAGACAACTTGGCCAATAATATTGAACCTCGAATGATAGTATTAACTGCCTTGATCCATTTCACACCCAAACCAATTTAACCCTTGGAGTTCTCCAATAGCCCCAAACACCTTGAAACGTGTCTTTTGTTTAACCTTGGTCTGCTTTTGTACTAATCTTTAAGACCTCATCATTTAGATCAGTTCCCATAGAGTGATCGATTATATCGAAATATTTAATTGGAAGAGATATATTTTGTGTTACTAGATTTTTATGAACCTAGGTTGGTTACTGGCACCCATTCTTTTTGGTCTTCCTTACTACTACCACGACCTCGTTCAGGACCCCTGCCGACTCCACGATCACCACCAAAATTAATTATTCAAATTGGCATTATAAATGTATTGAATGTTTTTAAAATATACTTGTTTTTTTAATTTGATTTGTTGGTTTGGACGTACTTAGTTCTCCGTTCTATACTTCTCTAACTCCAATGTCCAATGAGTACAATGTTTAGTAGCAATTTATAATCGCTGCAGCTTTGTGTTTATTGTTGACTCAGAAATAGAACTAAAAATATATTGATATACCGGTTCTACTAAAAAAATTTTATATTCAGTACAATTTTTTCCCATTTCAGTACATTTTCCAAAATTTTTTAGTACAATTTTAAAAATCATCGCGGCAACTTTGGCAGTAGGTAGTACGCGAATAAACAGCGGCCATACAATAACATTGTATTTGAGAATTAAACAATTTAAAAAGTAGTCTTATTCACTATCAGAAGTATCATCATCAGAAATATTAGGAGAACAATTGAAGATAATCCTAAGTTAGAGACCAAATGCACCTATCTGCAAAGAAATTCGGGTAAAAAAGAAATGATAGACATCTCACTATATACCTCAAGTAATTACCTGTCAAAACAGAGAGGCCTAAATTCAAACATTAATTTAGTTTTTAATTTGTTTACCTTCCAAACCTTAATCATAACTAAAAAAATAACAAGATGTAGTTAAGAAATAACGAATTTTTAATCAAATTAGTGACACATTTTTCACCAAACACTTGAATATTACTCATCCGACATACTCAAAAGTTAACGATATTATCCAGAACAGACCCATGATAAAACTTATTTCATCTGAAAGAACAATACAAGTGGTGAACGGCAATACAGTGACATATCACTGTTAACACCAAAGATACTGAAACGATAACAAACATCGTCTCACGGTAAATATAACCAAGCAGGCACTATAAGGCAAAAGGCAACATATCGACTTAGTTTCCACTGGCAAATATAAAGAACGATGAATAAGGCAAAAGACAACATATCGATTTAATTCCCACAACGGTAAGCTCAGGTCTGTTAAATAAACGAACATCAAAATATTAAAGTTAAGAAGCAAATTCATCACGATAACGATATACTTAGTGACAACACCAGTACACAAAAATTTAAGATAAATCGAGACACCTAACAAAAACAGTTGACAGCGAAACAAAAAATATAAAAATAACGAATCTATTAACGACACATCAATCGTTACGACAATAAACCAATAAAACATTTAAAATTGTCTGTATTTCACCAAAAAAATTTAAGGCAGTTAACGTGTTAAAAATCCGTAATTTATTAAAAAACACCTATTAAAATCTGTCATCAATGAAAAATAAACAACAGCCGACCAAAAAACACGATAAAATATTCGACAACAATCCAATTTTGTTTAAGAAAAAGGTCTGTTTGAACACGCGCGAAAACCGTACAAATCATGCGCTATATACAATTTTTGAATAGACCGCACGATTTGTACGGTAATATTACGGTTTTCGGGCGTGTTGGAACCAACCTATTAACTATCAAAGGTAGGATACATGAAAAAACTATTTCGTCGATAAAAATGAATCAGTCTATAAGTCGTACTAGTTTCTCATACAAATTGTTTGTAAGGTCAAGTCACGGTACCTAAAGAAATAAAACTTTCAATATCGATAAAATATTTCAAAAAAATTTAACAGTATCTTTTAAAATTCAAAATACCAACGACAAATAAATGTAAAAATCACTTGCATATATACTAGATAAGAACATTTCACTTGGTGTGACAAAAAGTCATCCCGTACACATAAGATTTTAGACAATGATACTATTTTATGATGAATTACTTTTAGTCGTAATATCAAAAATAAAGATTTTTCTTATCTTGTCAATCACATATTTTATATCGCTTCTTGTGGTTAGCATATATTTAATCTTTTCCTTGTTTATTCGAGTCGAGAAATAAATTCATCCTTATTAAGGGGAAAATGTGTTACCCAATTTAAAAATTATCATAAATATTTTCGTGCATAGCACATATTGTGATATTTCGACACTTTCTAGCCTCGATACCCTCTAGCGTCCCTATAAAAATTATATCAAAAACTAACAGTGATCCATTAATGGGGCGTAACGAAAAACAATATAATAAATTACTTGTTTGCCGATGGTTCATCAAAAATCCTATTATTTACACATAACTTTAACAAATTACGTGTTCATTATAGTCTCGCCTCTTGGGCCTAACTTGTCCGTAATTACAAATTATAGACAAATTTGTATCTTCAAATGACCTAGCCGCTCGGTAGCTCTATCGCATAATAACTAATTAAAATATCTACCATCTCGCGTATGGAATAGAAATTATAGTAGTATCTAGATTACGCTACTGGGAATATAGTCCGTGGGCTGAAAAGTAGAATACCTGAGAATTAAACGCTTTCACGGGACGATATGAGAAGGACGAAGAAGAAAAAGAAAACAAAGAGAATATAAAGTTTCTAGTAATAATGCAAAGGAATCCTATACAGCCAAATCAATATGAGATTTGTACATATCCACTTTTTTCATTTAAAAAAATCAAAATTAAAATCACCTAAATATCTTCCATTATAAAACCCTTAACTTTTGACAACTCTAAATTATCTTTCACATAAATAACAAAACCTCCGGTACGTCGCCGACTTGATGAATTGCATCGGAATGAACTAACCGATTTTAAAAATATAACCTTTATAAAACTGTAATAAAACTATACTATGTCGACATAGTTCAGTTTGCCTCCCAGGTACTGATATTGGCAAATATTTAATTAAGTCTTCATGATATAGGTACATACCTAACATACACAACTATTTAGTTTCTTTAATTAATTTAGGCCAGTGCAATATTTATTTTTTATATCGTCTTTAAAAAAAACTGTAATGTAAGTTTCGCTTCTATTTTTTTGTATATGCCAGCGATACCCATCATTCAAGTAAAATCTTTACCATTACATCAGTCTGACACTATTTATTAGTACCTCTAGCATTTATATATTTTTATAACTTCAAATTCATTAGGGACAACCTGCAAAATTAAACAATTATTCATTTAAAATTGTACTAAAGTCAAGAAATTATCCTTGTTCAAATAAAATATATAATACTTGTGAAATACTTTCTGGTATAATGTATAAGATCTGATCTGTAAGATCATTGATGGAACTCAGTCATCGCTTAATTTGGATGATTTTTCTATAAAATAGTACCATTTTAAATAAAATTCAACATAATACAGTTGCTATAGTTTACCCAACACACTCGGATATAATTAGGTATATTTTGTCTCTGTGAAATCTCTTCTGACAACATTGTTTTCATTTAAGCAGTTTTGTTTACAAAATTTTGTTTACCTCTTTTGTAGGAAACTTTTTTGCTCACTCCATAATACTTACAGTTGGGTACAAAACACTTTACTTTTCTGAAGTCATAGAAACTGGAACAAAAACCAACACATAAATTGCCGTCGTAAAACTAATAATATTATTGTATAAAATTTCTAAATAAAATTTGTAACTTCCAAAAATACTTTTATGTTAAAATTATAGTAAATGTTTTACATTGGAGAATAATCCTTGAATTGACACATATTTTTACGATTTATTAAAGTAGCAATTTTACTTGAACACAATTAAAATTGTCTTATGGGAATTTATAAATTGAATTTAAATTTTTGTATGTTATTTATTTTAAAATAATGTGTTTTAATGAAATGTATCTGGGTGTTCAATGCACAAATGAACCAATGGAGAAACCGCCCCTGTTCTTGGTATAGCTATCCAATTTTCTCTTATCAGCAATGACATTAAACTACTTTTGGCACTGGTTCTTTATTGTGATTCGAGAAAAATGCATTTACTGCAAATATTCAGTTTAAAAATATAATTTTCTTAATAATTTAGGTGTATGAATACTGATTATTCTCTTCTCGTTCTTCCCGTACAAATTTAATTTTTAGTTTTAAAAAATTTATCACAAATTTTGCAATTTGAAATGGAACACACCCAATAAAACACAGCTTTACTATGTTTTTTATAAGAAATGTAGTCGGATTGAAATGGTACATTATTGCATTGATTCCAACTTATTATCTTTTCGTACAGCCCCGATCTCCCCTATTATAGTAGTTAAAAATAATTTTTTACGTGTCTTTCATTTTAACACAAATTTTTACTTTCATTTTATTTCCTAACATTCAAGAAGTTAATGGGTATTTTCTTTTTAGCTTTAAAACGCAGACAATTCCATACAGGTTTAAGACCACCAAGACGACAATTACCTATTATGTTCGCGTTTTAACATGAATATTTATTTTTTACTTATGTATAATTTTTATAAGTTTTGCTGAGATTTATGCATAGAAAATCCAGTATTAGAATAAAGTTTATGGTTATGGTTTTAGAAGAAACTGAAGAATAAAAGAAGTAGCTGTCTTCGGATTACAATAGGCAACTACCGTTTGTACACAAAAATTAAATATGAAAATAAATTTAAAATAGAACAAAAATTTAATTTTGAACAATTAAAGAGAAATTAAACAGTATATTTTCATTTTGACATAATTATTTTAGGAATTGGTCTAAGATCTGATGATGAAGGACGCTTTTACCTTTTTAATTAAGTAATGAATTTTACAAATGTATATGTCCCAGAAATCTCCTGCCAATGAACTATTTACTGCTTCTATAGGCCGTGTGCTTTCCGTAGTGGTATTAGGTAAAATGTTTTATAGGTGTTCAATTCAAAGTTAATTTATTAAAATCAAGACAGGGTTTAAATCTTGCAAAATCTTCAGTAACAAACACTAGTATTTATATTTATTATAAAAGATGGATGTGTACCAGAATATCTGATACAATTATGTTTGGCTGTGATGTACACCAACATAACATAAGTAACTGTGGGATATTCAACAAATAATAATCACTAAATTCCCAACAATTATTTATTATAACAACAACTAACTCAATTTAAAGTACAAACGAAACTGAAGTGGGAAAGCAAGCATTTAAAAATATTAAAATGTGTTTCCCGAAAAAACCATACAAAAAAGGGTTCTAAGAACACCTCGATACACTTCACTAACACAGTGGCGTAGCGATCAATTATTCCAATATATCACAATCTTCCCCACCAAATAAGAGATAATGAAAACTTCCAAATTGGCAAACTAATAAAAATTAAATAGTATTGGCAAACTAATAAAAATTAAATAATTTGTTTTAATTATGCTCTTAAGTATACATTAATCTATCTGGTTGTTTTCGGACTCTCTTATTTTCAACAACTTGTGATTCATTTTCGACAACTAGGGGATTACAAATGTTACCCTCTGGCAAATCCAAATTATTGCTATTACCAGCAGTAGTAGATTCACTAATCTTGGCAGAGACAATGTCATTTAAACCACTTTGAATTTTAGTTCTATTCATTTGGTTTGCGTGTCGTTTCCAGGTAACATTCAACTCAGGAATATCAACAATGTAAGTGCATCTACCTATAATATTTTTAATATTACCCAAAATCCAAGTAAATTTATTTGGTATACGGTAATCTTTTACTAAAACTCTATCACCAATATCAAACATCCTATGTTTCTTCCCTCCAAAATTTTTAATTTGATTTTCTTGTTTTTTTAACACTCTTTCTTCGATTAAATCTTTAATTTTAGGGGTTACAGCACAAAATCTGGTTCGTAAGTCTCTACCAAACATTAACATAGCTGGGGACGCTCCTGTAGTATTATGCGGGGTATTTCGATAATCAAATAAAAAATGACTTAGGGCTAAACTAATGTCAAGAACTTTGTTTTTGCCTAAGTAGTTTTTCAAAGCATTTTTAATATTTTTCACGGCATTTTCCGCTGCACCGTTTGATTGTGGAAAGTATGGCGCTGAGGTGACGTGAACAATATTATATTTTTCTAAAAATTGTTGAAATTCTCTACTAGTAAAATTTTTGGCATTATCAGATACCAGTGTTTCTGGCAATCCAAATCTTGCAAAGGTTGCATGTAAAGCAGACAAGGTAAAATGTGAAGTAATATTGGAAGTAGGGAAAACTTCAATACATTTAGAATGAGCATCCAAAATTACCAAAAAATATTTATTTAAAAATGGTCCCATGTAATCAATATGAATACGAGAAAATACTTTATCTGGCCATTTCCAAGGGTTTAAATTTGATTTTGGAGGACTAGTTTTATTCACGGAGCAATTTTCACATTGTGCTGCTAAATCCTCAATGTCTTTATTTATGCCCGGCCAAAAAAAATATGATCTCGCAATCGTTTTCATTTTTACTACTCCTAGATGAGTCATGTGTAATTGACATAATAAACGACCTTTTAATGTTTCAGGAATTACGATTCTATTATTCCAAAGCAAAACATCATTTTCAATAGTAAGCTCATTTCTTATTTTGAAGAATTGTTTAAATCTTGGGTCATTTTTCGCATAGTTTGGCCAATCACTTTTAACAAAGTCGATAATTCTTTGCAAAATCTCATCTTCAAGAGTAACTTTTTTAATTAACTCAAAATTTGTTGAAATTATTTCATTATCAGAAAAATAATTTAAGTAGTTAATATCGACAGATTCCCATATTTCAGTTTCATCGCTAGAAACTGGCAATCGCGACAAAAAATCAGCATTATTATTTTCTGATTTAACATATTCGACTTTATATGAATAGTTAGAAAGAATTACTGCCCAGCGGCGTAGACGATTTGCGGAATATTGAGGTATTCCTTTTTTCGGATTAAAAATCGCTAATAACGGTTTGTTATCGCTTACCAAAGTAAATTCACGACCATACAAGTACTGATTAAATTTACACAGGGCAAAAATTATTGCTAACCCTTCTCTTTCCACCTGTGAATAATTTTTTTCTGCAGAGGAAAGTGTCCTAGATGCGAATGCAATAGGGCGTTCATGATCTTTAGTCACTACATGTGATAATACACAACCCACTCCATACGGACTAGCATCTGTTATTAATTTTAACTCGTAATCAGGGTTATAATGGGTTAAAACACTGGCTGAAGTTAAAATGTCTTTAACTTTATTAAAAGCTAACGTACAACTTTCAGTCCACTCCCATTTTATATTTTTTCTCAATAATTCATATAAGGGATGAAGAATTGTTGCTAGATTAGGAACAAATTTCCCATAATAGTTTATCATTCCTAAGACTGATTGCAGTTGTTTAACATTGGTAGGGATTGGCGCATTTTGTATCGCAGTTATTTTATCCGGAGAAATCGAAAGACCGTCTTTATTGATTATATAACCTAAATAGCTTATCTCATTTTGAAGGAAACTACATTTTTCAGGCCTAACCTTTAATCCAACACTTTGCAATCTCTCTAAAAGTATTTCTAATCTCGAAAAATGTTCTTCGCGATTTTTACCGCATACAAGTATATCGTCCAAAAAGCAAACACAACCTTCAATATCTTGAGTCACAGATTCCATAATTTTTTGGAATTTTGCTGGAGCACAAGATACACCATAAGGTAACCTTTGATACTGAAAAAGACCTTTATGTGTAGAAATCGTAACAAGTACCTTAGATTTCTCATCCAAGCAAATTTGTGCATAGGCCTAAGAAAGATCTATTTTTGAAAAAATTACTCCTCCTTGCAATTTTGTAAATAACTCTTCAATACGGGGAATAGGAAATTGATCAGTTTCTAAAACCAAATTTAAAGTTATTTTAAAATCACCACAAAGTCTAACTTCACCTGATTTCTTTAAAACCGGTACAATGGGCGTGGCCCAAGGAGAATAATCGATAGGCTTAATTATACCCAATTTAAGTAAATTTTCTAATTCAGTTTCTATTTTACTTCTAATTCCAAAAGGAACTGGCCTAAATTTCACGAATTTCGGAGTAACACTTTCGTCTTTTAATTTAAGTGAAACTGTACCCTTATTGAATGTACCCAGTCCTGGGGAAAATACCGAATCAAATTTAGTAATTAAACTATTAATATTTTCTACACCATTTGCAAAATTTATTTCGTTAATACCAAGTTTAAATATAGACATAAAATCTCTACCAAGAATAGGAGGACCGCCATGACGAATAACAAAAATATTTAAACTATTTTTCATATTATTATAAATTATGTTGGCTGAAAACATACCTAAAGTTTGCATTTGTTCACCCGTGTAAACATTTAAAGTTTTATTTGAAGAATTTAATTTATAATTTGATAAATTTTCATTCCAAAAATTTTCAGATATAGCACAAATGCTCGCTCCGGTATCAAGTTGAAATATCAAGGGTTTATTATCAATTAAAATTTTAATTAAAAATGGATTTTGTACAACCTTTTTATCAGAAACAGAAAAAATATCCTCGCTTTCAATGTAATTCTGCACAAACTGGAGCTAGGTGACCTCTGCAATTGCAGAAATTGCACACACAATTTTTAAAACGGCACTTTTTTGTGGTATGATTATTTCTACCACAGCACGCACATTTTTCCTTCACACTTGCACTAGCACTTGATGGACCTTGTGTAGATGATGGATTATTGCGTTGTTTATTCCTAGTACTGACATGATGAACTCCTGGTTCGGTTTTAATTACCGGCTGCTGTTGTCTAGACCCATTTTGTTCGGATGCCGCCATTTCTGTTACAGCGGTTTCAATGGCTTCGGAAAAGGTACAACTTAAGTTTTCCCTAAAAAGTCTAGATTGCACTGGCCCTTTTACAAAACCGACTATAAAACGATCTCGCAGCATCATATCAATTACAGCATCTTCAAATTCGCAATTTAGCGCTAAATTTCTTACTCTTGCCGCCCACTCATTTGCGCTTTCATATGGATCCTTGAAAGCACCAAAAAACTTGGATCGTACCAAAAATGTAGACTCTGACTTTTTAAAATATTTATTAAAAAGCTCTGTGAGTTCCTTGTAACTTTTATCTTCAGGTATTCTCGGCAAACATAGATTATACATAAGTTTATATGCATCTTCATCCAGAGCATTCAGAAGAATTGCACTTTTTTTTCCATCTTCGGTAATATTATTTACCGAAAAATAACTATCGAGTCGTCGTTTATAAATGATCCAGTCGCTATTTTGAGCACAGAATTCTCGTATTTGTCCATAATATGATGGATTTTTTTCCGGCATTTTTTAGACGGCGTTTTTATTTTTATTTCTTTACTCACGCACACACTAAATACGGAAATTTCAATTTCAAGGTTCGTATCACTTATTCTGAAGCGATATTTAAACACACTCGTCGCCAAGATTTGTGGGATATTCAACAAATAATAATCACTAAATTCCCAACAATTATTTATTATAACAACAACTAACTCAATTTAAAGTACAAACGAAACTGAAGTGGGAAAGCAAGCATTTAAAAATATTAAAATGTGTTTCCCGAAAAAACCATACAAAAAAGGGTTCTAAGAACACCTCGATACACTTCACTAACACAGTGGCGTAGCGATCAATTATTCCAATATATCACAGTAACAGTAGACATTTTTAACTACCACCGGTAGGTAATTAACAGATAATCACAAATTTCTGTTTTTTTAAGGGCTCCATGGATACAACCAACTTCCAGACTCTGTTAAAAACAGTGTTTATAAATTTTATCAGTTAGGTTGGTATAAATAAAAATCTTATATCTGATCATGTTTCTTTTTTAGTTTGGTGTCATCGGCATCGACTACTAAGGCCATTAGCCTCGTCTTCTGTGTAGGCTTTGTTACTGTTTCTCAGCGCTACTTTAGGAACAGTACTATTAATTAGAACCCAACAGTTTTATTTTGTTTATTATATTTCAATTGTGACATCTTAAATTTTAACTATAATTTAAAAGTTTTTGAATTGTAGTTTAAATGTAAGTTTAATATATTTGTAAGATTGTCCCATTGACTAAATAAAAGGATGTATATTTATATTTAAATTCGAAGGATACTAAATTGATAGTTCCCATCTTATCAGGACTAAGGCGTTCATGGACAAACTCGTATAAAAAAATGACAAATGAAAAACGATGTCTAAAGTATTGGCGGTTCTTAGGGTCAATCTTGCATAGGTTCGTCACATTCAGCTCTCTTGTTTTAAAGAACCATTCCATGTGGCCTTTGAATAGGGTTTGCAAATTGTTTGAACTTCCAAAAAATTCCGTAAACACAGGATCCTATTTGGCAAACCTTACGGAACTGATGAGAGAAATGTTATATTTGACCATTGTTAATTTGTCTTCTCCGCCCTAGGCTTTATAGTTATTTATACATGGCATGCTAATTCCGAGTATAAATCCAAACTGATTTTTATTTAATGCATTGATAGAAGTGAGATAATTAAATAACCTATTTTTTAGGTTATTGTGGGCTGATAATTTATAGGTAATATTACTTTCGTTACATATTTTTAAAAATGTAATTGTGACTGTAAATATATTTTAAAATGAGAAAATACTATACTCGTTAAACCGATTACTGTTGATTCTATATCCCACATACCAATATCTGATCAATCATCACAGAAGATAAATAAAACGACAGGTTATGCCTCATCTCGTATTATAATAATTTATTATATCGGAATCGATACTCGTCCTATCACTGCTACGGATCTTAATTATTATTTTTTTCACCAACCACGCCGCGAGTGCTGATAATGTGAAATTTATTTAAGTTCCCACTGCGACTGATTGATGTAAAAAAACAGGGACGTTTTGAATAATTTTCCAATTGGGATCAAAATTAGCAACATGACAACTTACTTTGAAAATCTAGACGAAATTTGGGTTAAGCTAGTTTACAGGGAAAATTTTTAAGCTATTCTATTAGTAGTTATAAATTAAAATTATTCCAATCTTCTTCTCCTTCTTCTTTTTCTTCTTCTTCCTCAATTTAAATGGTCATCATAAAGTAATGTCCCACCAACTGTCTTCCTAATATTCCACCATAAACATTTAACATTAAGAATAAAGAGGAGATGCTATGACGATGCTAATAGTGTCTGCACCTTTTGTGTCTTATGTCAAACTCGAGCTAGTAGAACTGGTTATTTTTGGCGAGAATAAACGCGATTTTTTAAAAAAGCTTTATTCAGGGTATATAAAAACATTTTCATTCCGTCAATCTTCAAATAAATCCAAGTAGGACTCCAAGTCGCCATTTTGATTACAATTTTCCAACAATCGAAGTTTGTCCATCTGTTAAATCGCAAAATAGTGTTTATGTTGTCTCTACTTCATTCTATCTCGATGACGTTTAACGAGCAAGAACAGGCTCCGCATTGTAACAGGGATCCTTACCGGGCATTGCCGACTCAAAGGACACTTTAGTAAACTGAGAGTAGTAGAAGATAATGAGTGCAGATTATGTACAGAGGAGGACGAAACCTCCATTCACATTCTTGCCAAATGTGTAGCACTCCAGAATCCAAGGGCACTATACCTAGGATCATATCAAATAGAAGAGGAAGATTTACCTAAGTTGAGGCCACTCAAAATCCTACACAACAAATAGGTGTTTCCCTTAAAGAATAATAATTTTTGAGTAAAATGTAGTGTTGCCACCTGTCTTTTTTGAAAAGAACAGTCCTTTTTTCAAGCAAAATGTCCTTGTAATCGAATTAAATTACGGGTTTTGAGCTTACATTAAATTGTAATTAGATGAAACAAAATGGATTCTATGTATTTTGAGGTGATCTTTTCGAAAAACGGCAAAACGAAATGTAGCAGTTTTTCGAAAGTGCCGAAATTTTGGATTTTGTCAATTTTTCAATTTTGCGCAGGCGCATGTCGAAAATAAATCAATATTTTTAAAACGCAGTTTACGAAATTTGAAAGCTTAGGACAAATGCTAATTTTTATGTCTCTTGAGAAATTTTGATCCGATGCACCGTTCTCGCGGTTTGGACGATTGAAATTTGTTTAGTATTTTGAGGCGACGAAGGTCGAAAAATTGAATTTGTTAAATGTTCAAACACTAAATTCTTTATAACATTGGTAAAAATTAAGATATTTAAAAAAACAAAAATGCGTTTTGAATTTAAAGGATGTGACTAGTGATTCCCAGAAGGGGGCAAGAGAAATCCCAAAATTGGGCATATGGCGGAAGGGCAAAATGCACCGCGGTCCTAATTTCATTGTTTGCCTATAACGGCCAAACTATTTTAATTTTTTTAATGCCACTTACAAAGCTTACTTTTAAATGTGAAGTCTTATGTGTGTGTGAATTTCACCGACATCGGACCATAATTGGCTAAGATATCAAACAATTAAATAATTTTTTTTCCAAAATTTTTTTTTTTCGAAAGTTTGAAGTGGCACAAAAATGGCAAAAATGCACCCAATGACTCAAAACTTTTTTTTTGAGTACTCTATTGTGTCTAGAATACGATTACATTACGGAAAATTCTGAAAATATATTTTATCTATTTTTTTGACCACTGTTCATTGAGTGACGACCAAAAAACACGGTTTTTGAGAAAAGTTGCCTAAAATTGACAATTTTTAGTTTTTTTGTCTGAAAATTAAACAAACCCAAATATCATGTTTTCTAAATGTGTATACAAAGTTTAAAGTGTGTATGTTTCTTCTAAGTTGTAGAATTCTCCCGACAAAAGTCCCATTACACGCGCTCCGCGGGTTCCAAAACTCGTGTATACACTACATTACTGTAATTTGATTTTTTTGCGATTTCCAGTTTTAAATTTCTTGCATATGTAAATTTATTAGGCTTAAAATTTATTAAATTGTATTTTACTGACTTGTTATAAGACGTTTCTTGAGTTTTGTGCAAAATATAGAATTACCAGATATTAGCGAACAAAAAGCAAGCTTATCACCAAGTTGGAACTTACACTCAGGCTTAGGATTAATTTCCTGTGTATTTTTTTGTGCTCTTTTCGATGGCGAAGTTAGTTTTTTCAAATATATTTATTTTGTTAGATGTTTTCGGAAAACCCGGAAAAAATCACATGGGAAAAAAATTAAAAAAAAACTACGCCTCTGGTTTCCTGCGAATTCCCGAAAAATTATGTCAGATTTCGCCGCGGGACTTATTTTATTTGAGAGCCAACAAAAAAATACGCAACTTCTCTCATGGGCACATATGTCTAACATTTATAATTTCGCCACAAATTCATCGCAAATTTCATGTCCATGGTTCTGATCAAAAAAACGAAAAAACGACTTTTTGGTAAAAGCACTTCTGGCGGCGAGAAATTCGCCATTAAAACTACCTGTGCAATGAATTTCCGAACTATTTTTGCCTCCTCTTTCGAATGGTGCATTTATTTTCACTATCGGAATGATACTTGCCCAGATAATTAGCAGTTTTACAATGGAAAATTCTGGAAAACCCGGTTGTTCCTAATTTAAAAAAAATTGAAAAACTGCTACATCTTTTTTTCGGAAAGATCACATCAAAATACACAAGGTCCTTTTTGTTTCATCCAATTACAAATTAATGTAAGCTCGAAGGGGCTTTTTTCGTTATTTAATTGGACTATTGCGACTTTTTAAAGCTTAAAATGTCCTTTTTTACTCTTTGATATTTTTGGAACTTTGGAAAGGAACTTTGGAAACGCTTTGAAAGGGACCTGGCTTGTAAAAATATACTAGCTGAGCTTTTTTTTTGGAAGCTCGGTAGAAGGACAACGACTTTTTTGTTACACACTCGTCGACCTTTTTTTTAGAAGTTCAGTAGAAGGATGATGACCGTTTGTATACTGGATCCCCTATCAGCATCATAGTCCTTTATTCACTTTTCAAAAAGGTGGCAACCCTAGTAAAATGTGTTATTGTAAAAAAATGTAGGAATAGTAATGTGCAACAAGATACGGACAATCCACTCGAGCTATACAGTATATTTTTTCTACTACCCACTAACAAAAATCTACAAAATTTTTAAAATTAATTTGGAGGTTATTAAGATAAAATAGGTATGTTACAAATAATAATTTATGATTTTATGCAACTTACAAAATAAAATAAATTTAAAAATATTAAACCCCAGACCTTTCGGATGGTAATTCAGTGCGCTATGTCTGTGTTTACGAGGCAAACAAGATTTTGTTTTAATACTGACAATTATATTTGTTTTAGATAGTTTTATTAAAATTTATGATTTATTTGTAAAAATAAAAAGTATCTTGTGGAATGCTATTAGGTATTTATTGATTTCCTAGAAAAATCACTAATTTTTAATCTCCATAACTAAAAAATATAGACAAATATTTTGACAGAACTTTCACTCATTTATAATTATAAAAAATAACAGGTCACCAAATATGAACTGTGATTGGTGGATTTCATATCCGTGATTAAAATAGATATTAAAGCATATCCGTTCAGTAGAACGCAATGGCCTGCTGTTTTGTTCTGTAGTCTTTGTCTAAAATAGATAATATCCATGTGGGATAAAAGAAAATAATACTTTTACCTTTACCCTTAATCGAAAAGTAATTTTACAAAATACACCTGTACGGTGGCATGAACCTTGCACTTGCAGAAGAACAAAACAAATGCCATCAGTGTAAAATAAATTTATTGCTCCCTAAATAATATAATTTTATTACTTTGATATCTAGTACTTAATTGCTTGTCAATTTTATCCTCACTAACGTAATAAAATCTGACATCTTCTTTCAAACGAACATAAAATTAAATCAAATTGATAATTAAGAAAGTGTTTGAAACACAACACACTGCATTTTGTAGATAATCAAGAACCTCTGTTTATTTATTATGTACATAAATAATGTATACTAATTTAGTAAAATATAGTTTTAAATGTTTATTTATTACTATCTATGATTAGAAACCATTTATTCTAATTCTGAAAAATCTATCAACATTTTTCATTTCATTACCACTCTATACTGTGTTTATACTAACCCATAAAATGTTATTTTGGAGATATTCTGTTTATCCACACCATCCGTACTAGGGCAATTGTTTTAATAAAATAATTGACATGAAAATATGAAACAATACAACAAACTATCATAAGTAATGAAAGTTAAGCAAAAATATGGCTTTTGGCCGTTGCATCTCTTTCCGGTTTCTACCTTTATGACTGAGCCGAAAATTCTAACAGGGTAGTCGCGTTAAAAGTATTATAGTTTTTAGGTTTCCATAAGATCGTTCCCATAAGGCAGCTATGGACATACAGAGGCCCGCATACGGCTCACTGTCGATATTTATGCGGCCCACCTACGAATTTTAAATTTGTTCGAAAAACTACAAATGTATCTTTAAGTGCCTACAACTCTCTTGTTCAGATTACAGGATATTCTACTCGCCTGTTCAAGCACTAGAAATCTGTCGAATCAAGTCTGTGCCATAAGGTATAATATTTAGGTTCCCACGTTAGGTGATATTATGTTATATTGAGAATGGGGTGTTAATACACTGTGGCCTAAAAAATGTATTATGCATCCTTATATCGCTAATGCAGCAAGGAAATGTCTCAATGCCTATAACGACTCTTACATGTCTTACTTCTCAAGAAAGTGTAGGATTTAGACTGGCTTCAAGTTATGTAACTTTCCCTCTTCTGTTTGATATGCTTTTAGGTAGTGCCCTTGGATTCTGGAGTACCTACTACATATTCAGTTAGAATGTGAATAGAGGTTTCGTCCTCCTCCTCCTCACATAATCTGCACTCACTATCTTCTACTACTCTCAGTTTACTAAGGTGTCCTTTTAGTCCGCAATGCCCAGTTAGGATCCCTGTTACAATACTTAGCCTGTTCTTGCTCAGGCAGATGCATGCTTCCGATAAATTCTGGTTATATTCACCCAGAAGTATCTTAGCCTTTCTTAGCCCCAAGAGATTGTTCCAATCATCTGTTTTTCTAGTGCACGATTCTTTTTAAATCTCTTCTAATAATAGGTGATAATATTTGTTTTCTTTTTTTCTTTATTTTATTGACCGCCGGTTGCGAAATCCCAAACTTTCCATCTGCGGAACCCTGGGTTGAAAATTGTATCCATCGTTGTCTTTGCTAAATCATTTACGTTAGATTTACATTACATTTCAAAATTTAGTAGCAGATGATACACAAGATCTTCTTTAACTACAAATCACGATCCTCACTGAAATGTGGAGATTGGGTAAAATAAAATTCACTATTTCGGTTTTAACATTGCTAACGGTTTAATATAAGAGATAGATATAGAAAAAATTATTGATTATTTGTGATTTAGAGTCTTTTTTATATGTCACTCGATTCGGAATACCGTGTAGATGATTTTTGAAAAAATTCAAGAGTCGCTTCCAAATATGCAAAAGTTATAAACAATAAAAAAATTGGGTTTGGTTTTTTGAAAATACCTCAAAAACTATTTGACATTTGCCAAATTTGAAAAAAGATTCAAAAAGAGAAGGAAATTACCCAAAAAAAAGTTTCATCAGCCGGAACTGTAGGACCAATATTTATAATTTTCCCAGAGGGTTGAAAATACGTCCGAAAACGGAGACTCTGGTTTAGGTAAGCTTCGCCCACTGTGGACCTTTAATGAATAAATGTTATTTAAACTTATTAAATATAAAATATTCGAATTGAAAAAATTTTAGCATCTACTGGATAGATGAATGATTAATAGTGCGCGGTCAAAAAATTTTTATCGCGTTTTTTTTATTAATTACGCATTAGTTAATATGATCTTGTTATTTTATCTATTTTTATAGTGTTTTAAGCTCTTATGATTTTGGGGAGTGGGTCAGGTTATTAAATAACTCGTATTACTTTGAAAAAGAATGTTGAGCCCCACTATATTTAAAACTTACTAAACTTGACTATGGATTAGTGATAAAATATAGAAAATCACTAACCATTAAGATATGATAATTAAATAAGGTTTCAGATAAGGTAGCGACAAATTCTAATTCACAGAGACTTACTTATTCAAATTTAAATGATTTATTAAAGATATCTGTTGAATTAGAGGTAATATTTAAGGAGTGACTGGTAGAGGCCTTCTTCAAGGGGATTCGTATGATGTACTTCGGATATCACCAACTCTTAAGTATAAATCTTCAAAGGTAAACTCAAATCTCATAAACTTCTCTAAATGCCTCGAACTAAACCTCTTGATATACTTGAAATAAACTTCTGTAGCTGGAACTGAACTTCTAAGTTTCTATACTTCTAAACATGCAGCGTTCTTCCAAACTTCTAAACAATCTCTTTAGATATAACTTCTACAGAACCATCTAGATACAGCCAGCCTACAAGGAAAAAGGTAAACATATCAAGAAAGGTACTAGGAAGTTTACATAGGAAACAGATAATGCGTTTTACTATTAAATGAACAATTTAAACTATTATTTGAATAGTTTCACAGAGACTAAAATTAATATAAAAAGGAAAAATCTTATTTAACATATTTAAATATAGTAAAGCATATTATCTCTTTCCTAATAAAATAATATATAATATTATATAAAATGGATTATCATGTGCTATTCAATGTTGAGGTTATGTTTAAGATTTAACATTTTAATTAGAATTTCTTGTACAAAATATATATTTTTAACAAAATATTGGTAGGAAACTTACCTTTTTAAAATCAGACGGTCATTAAAAATATTAATAGACAATTAGTACATCGGATGTCCAAGATAAAAGATAATTTTTAAATAAACCTATTCGTTGACAGATACAAAATCGAAATGAATTACCAACTTTAGACATAAGGCATAAATGACAAATGACATTTGTGTAGAGATGTTGGTGTCAAAATAACGAAAACGGTTCCGATTGTTTTAATGTTTGGGTCTAAATAACGAAAACGGTTTCAACCGTTACAATGTAATGCTGTCATTACTAACGTCATTGAAGGTTGGGAAGTGTCACATTACACACCTCTACTTCCCGCCCTCACTTCCCGCCTTCACTTCCCGCCCTCATTTTATCTATTCTAGATAAATATTTTTTAAATTTAAAAATATCAGTTGTTTCTTTAATTTCTAGCATCGTTCGTATCATACTGCCCATAAAGTAGACGGCTTCTTTTGT
Source organism: Psylliodes chrysocephalus (assembly GCA_927349885.1). Taxonomy (NCBI): domain Eukaryota; kingdom Metazoa; phylum Arthropoda; class Insecta; order Coleoptera; family Chrysomelidae; genus Psylliodes; species Psylliodes chrysocephalus. The sequence goes on from OV651813.1 coordinate 29,367,433, forward strand.
CTGGTATGTTCTCCAAAATATGCCACGAGTACACTTTCGGAACCGATATTTTTGACCTTTTTTCTTAGCACCACTTCCTAAATAATTCAATGGCTTTTAGGTACCGATGCTTACTTTTCTCTGGTAAAACATTTTTTTCAATTTATTATTCGCGAATTTAATATCCGACTTAATCTGACATTTATTGACTTTATCTGACATTTATTTATATTGGTGATAATTATTTACCCCGTAGTCACGGTACCAATATATTTACTTGATTATTCTGAGAAAACCGCGTGCTTGGTAATTTGTCGTTAAATGTAATATTTTAAGTATGTTCAGAACAAAACAGAGATTTATTAATTTTGATCGAAATATGATGGTTATAAATAAAATAGTATACAAACCTCGGTAGGAAGTTTCAGGCCTGTCTCGAGATCATAGCTAACCTCGACGCTTCGCGTCTAGGTGATCTAACTAATCTCACGACAGGAATGAAACTCTTCCCACCTCGGTGTGTAATATACTATTTCTTACTTGAACATTAACATTGCAAGTGCAATAATTGTTAAATAACAAACCTAAGATTTTTCTTTTTTGTAGAAATTTTTGAAAGGTCTCGTAAGGGATTCCCGTTGGAAAAATTAAAAAAATTGTTATTTTTCACTTTATTATCAACAATTTTCTTAGGTTAAAAATTAAAAACCTTCATTAACAATTAAAAAAAAAATTTTTTTTATATTACTATTGATCAGTTTTTGTATCATCAGAAGCCACATGAAAAGGATTTTTAAAAAATTGTTATATTGTTTGTTAAAAAAAATTTTTATTGCTTAAAAATGGATTTGTTAATTAACAATTTTTTTACCATTTTTTTTTTAATAATAATTTATCTTTCTCCTTGATAACTAAAAAAGAAAATGTTTTTATTTAAATTTTCATTATTTATTTCTTAAACAATTTGTTATAAACAATTAAATTTTTTTTGATATATTTTTTTATTTTTCTACATGATGAAACAAAAACAACCATGTATTAATTTTTGAGAATAATTTTGATAAAAATACCTTTAGCTGTAACTCTACCATTTTCACCTGGTTTTTCGTCTTTTAAATTAATATAACTTATAAACTAATTATGATACGATGAAAAAACTTAAGATTTATTTAATCTTTATTAATTAAAGAACAAATTAAGCCCAAAATTTAATTGTTTATAACAAATTGTTTATTAAATAAACAATGAAAATTTAAATAAAAATATTTTTTTTTATTTGTCAAAGAGCAAGATAAATTATTATTATTAAAAAAGAATGGTTCCTTAATAATAATTACAAGTGGTAAAAAAATTGTTAATTAACAAATTCGATTTTAAATAATAAAAATTTTTTTTATGGAACAATTTTTCTTTTAAATCATAATTTGCATCAAAGATTGCGTTTCCAAAAAAAAAAATATCTCATAAACAACGCATTTGTTTATAACAATTTTTTAAACAAAAGGAAATAAAAATTTTTAAAGATCATTTTCATGTGGCTTCTGATGATAAAAAACGGATCAATAGTAATATAAAAAAAATTTAAATGAATAATCAAGCTTTTTAATTTATAAATTAGGTAAATTGTTAATAACAAAGTTAAAAATAACAATTTGTTAATTTTTGCAATGAGAATATCTTATGAGACCGTTCAAAAATTGCTCTAAAAAAGCAAAAAATCTCAGATTTATAATTTAACAATTATCGCACTTACAATATTAATGTTCAAGTAGAAACAATTTGTTGATTAACTAATGCATAATTAATAGAAAAATCGCGATAAAAATTTTTTGACCGAGCATTATTGTTCATTCATCTATCCAGTAGATGTTTGAATTTTTTTCAATTCGTAATTTTTATATTTAATAAGTTTAAATAATATTTATTCATTAAAGGTCCACATTGTCTCCGTTTTCGACCGTATTTTCAACTCTCTGGGAAAATTATAAATATTGATCCTACAATTTTCTCTTCTTTTTTAAATTTGGAAAATGACAAATAGTTTTTAAAATATTTTCAAAAAACCAAACCCATTTTTTTTTTTTAGTTAATTGTTTATAACTTTTTATATTTCTCGGAGGCGGAGAAAAAGTTTGATCCAAAAAGTACTTGTTAACTAGACTATGAATACAAGGAATTTTATTATTACCGAAAATAATAAATAATTGACGATTTATAAATGCATGCATTTTATTTTATCTCAATATTTTCATTTTCCCTTTATTATTTTTATTTCAACATTTTTCAAGCTTAGATACCATCCTTGTCTTGGCACTATTTTTATTTAGAAGATATCAAATGAATCTTAATTCAAGTTAATTAAGGTTATTTATTTATAAGTAAATAAAAAAACAATTTTTTTTAAAAGACGCCGAAGGTCATATTCTAAGATTTCAAAATAAAAGAGTTTTATTTGTATACAAACACGCCTGTTAAAAATTAGCATCCATTAAATATGTCGAACATTTTTATGAGCCCATACTAATGGAGATTATATCATTGAGTTGGTTTTAGCAAATTATTAACATATCTCGTCCAGTGGAAGTAATTACGAAGTCAAAAAGTTGCTCTTCAATAAATATTTCACAGATAACAAAACACTAATAGCATTTCTTTTCAATCCCAGTCGAAATTATTGCTTATGAGCAATTAGCAGCGCTGATTAAGATATGCTCGTAAAAAGTTGTTAAAAGAGATCTTCGGCTAAAACTGTCTTAATAAAGATTCCAAACAAACTCTCACATGCGGTGACAGCCAGAAGCTATATTGTATTTATGCCGCAATAAACTTTTTGCTTATTAATAATTTTTGTAAAATGGAACCATCGGTCGTTATTTTCGAAAACGTTTTCTTTACCGTTATTAATTACTTCGTCAAGATCAAAAAAACGAATTTAAACTTAATAGAGTTAATAAAGTTAAAATTAAGACAAGTGCACAGCAGTATTGCTATATTACCGTAGGAGGGAGCTGGCCGTAAATTGGTTTTATTTTTTCATAGTTATTTATGTATCAAGGGACTATATTGCGTTGAGGTTAAAGTTATTTCAGCCCTAGATTTTTAACCCAGGGGATGATTGTCTACCGAGGCCAATATAAGATGTTTCATTGGGAGAGGAACACACAGGTGTTTACAAAGGCACCGGCCATTAAATAACAGAAGCTAATAAGGCGCAGGGTGAAATTAACCGGTACTAAATAGTTCAAATTCAAAATATTACTGGTACAAAATACCGTAGGACAAAATACCTTTGTAACAAAAAGGTGGACACATTAGCACTAAATAGCGATAAACAGCGCTTTTTTAGTATTTATTATTAAAAAAAAAAATACCTAAATAATTTAACTAAAATAAGAAAAATTAGGAAACCTAAATAATTTACCTAACCTTTGCGACCTGCAGCGCCAATTTTACCTGTAATATTTTAACAAAGCGCCTTTTCAAACAATCATTTTTGTCCATTTCGTTCTTGACTTATAATTTATTGACCAATCAGTATATATTTTTACCCTTTGATAAGGTAGACTGGGTACGGTTGTAACAATTTTCATTTAATTGCCTGCAGTACAGCTACTATGGTTATAATAATTTGTCTTTAAAATAATATCAAAGTCAAATGTTTAGGTAAAACAGTTTGTCAGAAATGAGTCGTTCGTATGAGTGTATGCGATTGTTACAATCGACCCCATAGCAGGGGCGATTGTAACATTGATGGGGACGGTTGTAACGATACAAGTAATTAAATCAGTTTTATTTAAGGAGGTCCTTTCGCCACCAATGTTAAATAAAAATATTAGATTATGACTAAAATTAATTTTTTTCTAATAGTTGAAGTCCTTATTTATCTAATAGTGAATTTTTAACTATACCTTACCGTGCAAATTTTTAAGAAATATGTTTTTAAAAATGTGATTATTTGTACAGTGTCTTACGAGAAAGTGAGACTTCAACAACAATTTTCGAATTATAATTAAGTATATTATTATTTATTGATTAGATGGAGTAGAAAAAAACTAAAAATAAGGTTTTTGAAATATTTAGGTTTTATTTTTTACAAAAAAATATATAGGGTACTGTGGAATTTATGGAGAAATTAATATTAAAAAATCACAAAAAATGTTCAACTAGGTTACTTGAAATTTTTTTTTAATAATAATTTCTCAATATGGTAACCTATATATTTTATTGTAAAAAACAAAACCTAAATATTTCAAAAACCCTATTTTTAGTTTTTTTCTACTCCATCTAATCAATAAATAATAGTATAATTCGATAATTGTTGAAGTCTTACTTTCTCGTAAGACACTGTACAAATACTCACATTTTAAAAAAAAATTTTCGAAAATTTGCATGGTAAGGTATAGTTAAAAGTTCACTATTAGATAAATAAGGACTTATTAAAAAAAAAAAAATTTTAGTCATAATCTAATATTTTTTATTTAACATTGGTGGCGAAAAGGGTGGCGAAAGGACCTTCTTAAAATAGTCCTGTTAAACAATTTTTCAATTTAAACTAAAATAAATCATCAAAAAAGTAATAGATAATTAACCTAACCTAATCAACAAAATCTAAGTTTAAAAACCAAAAATAAAAATATTTTTCCTATATCTACTTAATCATACTTACTGCAGTTATGACATACGTAATATCTACTCCCATCTATGCAAGCTACGTGAGACCATTGTTTACAGCCCCCTTGACATTGAATCCACTTCTCTTCAGACCGACTTTCTGAATACGACTCTAGACAAACAAGGCAATAAGATTCATCTTCTTCTGATGAATCTAGTGGTGTCGCCTTCTTTTTCGTTCATTTACCTTTTCCCAGGCTAATCTTTGTCTTTCCTGTAGATGGTTGAAATACTTTTTTCTTTGTTTGTTTATTTTTTAACCGATTCTGTCGCTTTTCATACTCTTTTCTAATAACTTCCTTTTCCGGAGTACCTGTGTAGATTGTCGACTTTTTGGTTTTTTGACCTCTAGTTTTCATTTTGCTAGAAGGAGCTTTAGGGTGTGGCCTGTGGCCGTAATGCCTCAGGCGAGAACACAGATTGTTTGCTTGTACATGGTTTTGTTTGCTAAAGCAAAGCTTCACGAGGAGTGATGTTTGTTTCCAGGTTCGGTGTAATACCATCTGGCTCTTGATTATTTTCTCCAGCAGTTTGTCTGGGTGGCGTTCTCTCTACTTAATGTTCGCTGATTTAAAGCGATGCAGATGATTGACTATCAGTGAATGATCCGTTTTCAGGTACGGCTGGACCTATTGTGCTGGATAAAGGGCGGCCCTCATTCAATGATAAAAATGCTAGCGGTGGTCTTTTAGCATTACCTGCAAGTCTGATGTTATGTTGCTTAGGAGCGGCTATCTATTCTGTAACGTTTCGATTTGGTCTATATGTCACGAACGACGGTGCAAAATCAACTTCTTGGAATAGGTTGCGGTTGAATGGTTAGATTCCTGTCTTTCGAAATCCAGTAGTTATAATACTTGGTATATCGTAAATGCTGATGGTTTTACCTGGATGATTTCTCATCCAGGCACCACAGGCAGTATTTATTGCTTTTTTGAACGGCTGCAATTTGTGGAAACAGTGAGGCGGAAACGACAGCAATACAATTCCGTTATCCCTTCAAAAGTCCAATAAATCGATGTGTTTATATGAAGAGTGGTTGTCCAGTAATAACTTATGAGACGGAGAGCCCTTCGTATGTTTTTTAAAATGTTTCAAAAATACAAGAAAAGTTTTATCTTGCAGCCAATCTGATGGATTGTCTGCACCTACGGACCCCCATGGCTTATCTCTGATAAAATGCTCTTGGTATCTTATTCGAGGAAATACGAACATAGATGGAATTTGGTTGCCCAATTCATTAGCTGCAAATGCTAGTGTCACCAAAGTGCCTCGTTAAGTAGATGTAAGTGCACCCACTTGCCTTGAGCCACGTTTTGCTACAACTTTATCTGGTTTCTGTACCGTGGTAGCCCCAGTTTCGTCGACATTGTAAATATCCTGGGGTTCAAAGTGATCACGATCCATAATGATTTGAAGATTATCATAAAACGCGTTGACATTACTTCGGTTGAAACTCGTTTCTCTGGATAGACTTGTAGCTTGAGCAGCGCGCACAGATAGTTCAGGATTTCTCTTCATGAACGAACGAAACCACTCCTCTCCAGCCGTTTTATTTTCAAGCCAATTGGAAGGAGCCTTCAAATTGTACTTGACGGTAAGTTCAAATGCCAACTTTCTTACCTTCTTTGTGGAGAGCCCAAAATAGATGTCTGCACAACGAATAAGGTATTTTTTCAATTGACGCTCTTGATTTTCATTGAAAATTTTATTATGAGCAACATATCCGATGCTAACATTTTCTACCTGCTCATGGTCATCCTCATCTACTGCGTCCCTCTTCCGCTTATATCTCAAAAGAGAGACATAATTAATGCTGTACTTCTTTGCAGCTTTTCTCAAAGAAGCCCCTAGTTTGACGTCATCATAAGCGTTCTTATATAACAATATATTGCTTTCACCTCTTAAAGTCTTTCTTGTGCGTGTTCTAGGCATCTGTAATTCAAAATTTTTATTAAAAAAATGCTACAACCGTCCACAAGAAAATTGTTACAACCGTACCCACCCGAAACAAAATAATCCAAACAAAAACGAATCAGCTTATTATAATATCTAAAATACAATAATTGCTTATGCAAATACCGAAAAACGATAATCATATTCATAATAAAATTATATCAAGAAGAAATTCGTCAAAAATTACTTACTTTTGGGTAACAAAACAAAATAGGCCTCTCTAACAACGTGTGAGGAATGCATCACCACACTGGGGATCGTATCGAGACTTACATTGAGAGAAACGTTTGTTTAATGTTAAGAAACCTTTTTAATATTTAACATATGGTAGGTTTGGATATTGCCAAACTTACGTAAGTTCACTATAACCACGTCATAAGATAAAAGCTCATCAGTTAAAAATAAACACCGATATATTAAAATTAAACTTATTTACTGGTTTAAAATTAAAATAGATTTATTAACATAAATCAAATATGTTAAATGTTAACAAATATATGTTTTAACGTTATATTTTAATTGTTCGATACAACATTTGTATCATAGTTATCAAATGTGAAGTTTTACTATTAAATGTTATTTGTAAATGTTAAAATGTGATTGTTAACAGTTAATAAACCTATGTTTTGTATTATATTTCATTGTTTAATAAAGCAGTATTCTATTGTGATGTTTGTTTAAAACAACAGTTTATTTATTAATAATTTATTTAAACGCTTATTTATTTTATAACACAACTATTCTAATTTATATATACTTCGAATGTCTTTAAACTGATCACTATTTATATTAACCACTGTCTATCAACTAATTACTATTTATCTTCACTGTCCATATAACAACTAACTCTGATGGCTCATCCACCAATTTTTATATACAAATTGGTGTTCTAGAATGTTCTTCCACCAAAATTACCAGAATTTACCAGAAACGTTATCACGTTATATTTAAACTAGAAATAGTATCTCGTTGACTCTGGAATGTTCGCGAAAGTGTCTCCACCATAGTAGTCACATAGGTTTGGTCTTAAGGGGTTTAATTATGTATAATAATCGGACAAGTTGAGCCTCAAAAGCCAAATAATACATAGAGGGACTTGGAGTATTAGAGCATGACTGAATAATGAAATAGCTCACATTACACTATATTTCCAAGACATCTTTGTATCTTAGTTATCAAATCTTACATTTTATTATTAAAAATATTAATTGTATATGTTAAAATTTGTTTGTTAACAGTTAAGAACAGTATAGTTTAAGAAACCTTGTGTATGTTTAATATTATACTTTAATTGTTTTATAAAATACTATTCGATTTATTTGCAAGACATCTTTTTATTTTAGTTATCAAATGTTTTATGTTATTATTAAAAATATTATTTGTAAATGTTAGAATTTGTTTTTATCTGTTAATTGATGATTTTGAATCTAGTAATTTATATTTGTTAGTATTTAGCCTAAATATATTAGGGATATGAAATCAAAGGTATACATACAGAACATACATTTTATTAAATTGAAAAGTTAACAATACATCTTATAAATTTCAACAAACATGAACAAATTAAAAAAAACTAATATTAAATGTAGTGGCCGATAGGTGGTACAATGGTACCTCCAGCTGAAATTTTATAAGGTGAGTGGCAGGTTCATCAGGAAGTGTTATCTACAAGGATTTTGTTTATAACCCCTACAAACGGGACGTCAAACAACTCAAAATTAACAATTTGTGTTTCGTGACGCAGGATCGAATCTCGGTCAAACCCAATACATTGTTTTCTTGGAAAAACTATAAAAAATAAAAAAAATACTTCTTAGGAGACTGTCATGAAAAATAACATCTTTAAAGTGTCACTTTTTTGGCCGCATTTATTTTACGGCAGATTTTTGTAAGCATAGGTTTATTATACTTATCGTTAGTAATATTATACAAATTTAATTAGTTAACGATGGAATTTTATTCGATTAATAAAATTTTAAACAATTCTTGCATTTAAGCCTCTTTTTAAGTGTGAAAAAAATATTGGCTCATGTTGATGAGATAGTCGCATAAAAAATGTTGTGTACACCTCGACCGTATAATCTTTTTTGACCTAACCAGAAGTTGCTTGGTCTCGGCAGCAAACTTCTGATTCGGCCAGAAAATGTCAACTTTATGGCCTTGGTATACAAATAACTATTCTATTGTTTGATTAAGGATAATTTTCTTACCGTAGTAGAATTTTATATAAATAAAAAGTTTATTCGGTCGTGTTTATTGTTTTTATAAAATATAAGTACCTACGGGTACTACATATGTTTCGAAAATATTGTTCCATCTTCTGGTGCCACTTATTAAATATTGACTGGCACCAGAAGATGGAACAGTGTTTCCGAAACATGTAGTGACTCTAGGTACTTAAATTTTATAAAAACAATAAGCTTTGGGAAAAGACGCTTTACTTAGTTGAGTTGAAAATATCCCATAATAGAATGTTTTTTATTATTTGACTTTAATTAATTAGAATATTCACGAAAATAATACGTACCAATTATTAGAATTTTATAAAGAAATATGATTACTTACTAGGATAAAAAATAACTGTAAACTTTTAATAAACTTAGCTGCTAAAGTCGGCGTCACTCGCAAAAAGAACGATTCTGTACTGCAAAGTATAACGAGACAAGAACGTGCTTAACAAAATGACAATTAGAAACCACGTGGTGTTCCATGTTGCCAATTTGTGAAACTCAAATTACCTACCCACTGGGACTGTATACTGCACTTAAAAAAAAATGCAAATGTATAATACAATAATTAGTTATAGGCCACTAGTAATACTGCAAACAACTTTTAAATTAATTTACGCTAGTTTTATGTTAACGATAAATAGAAAAAATATTGCAAAATGGTACCTAACAGGTAATTTGAATTGTTTACATTTGCTATGATAGCGCAATAACAAAACGTGAATGGCAACGTTGAGATCGGCGCATTAAGGGGACGTGTATTCTGGGTATTCTTAAAAATATATTCGCTAATAGTTAACTTATCATGGCTGTATTTAAAATTTATTTATTTCGTAGAGCACGAAAGCACAATTGTTATATTTAAAGTGTTGTCTTTTAATATTAAAAAAATTGTAATGTTTAGATAAACATAATAGTTATTTTTAAATAAACGTATATTGCCAAGTAAAATATTTGTTAATATCTACTATACCGTACTGTAACAAATGTTTTGTTAAGGAAAAACTCGTATTTGTGAGATATTTATTAATAATTATAATATTATGGTATTAATAAATTTCCTCACTTAATATTTAAAGAATTTCTTCTACAATATTTTAAATATAAACTACTTTTTTCTCTCAGTGTACGGTTTGCTCTCCGCACCACGTATAGCTTCGAAAATATTATTCTAATTGTTACAACCGTACCCTGTTTTAACCGTACCCAGTCTACCCTATGCGTATTCTTCATAACTATCGAGCTAGTAGGGAGAAGAGATGACATACCATACAAATATTTAAAATAATGTGGTGCTATTAGACTGACATTAAGATGGCAAAAAGATGGCGCCTTAAGTAGGTCCTAACTCAAAAGTTTTTGAGTTGTTTAAAGTTGTCGTAGTAATTTTAATATTTATAATTCAATAAATACATACGCGATATAACAAATAAAAATTAAATCACAAAAGAAAATTTGTATCAATATTTATCTGGAATTTTCTAATTTGAAGATATTTATATAAAGCAGTTAGAAAATCTACAATTAGAAATAAAATTTAAAACGTTTTTTTCAAATATGAAATGAATAAAATAGATATGCCTGATTAAAAAAAATATTTATAATTTTAATTGCGAAAATAAAAAATGAAATTACTAAAATTTAAAAAATGTTTATTTTACTTAAGACTTAGAAAAATGTTTTCAATAAGTCACAAAGCATAAATACTAAATATTATAAGACTATTAATAATACTATTCCCAAATGAATATATAGGGTGCTTCAAAAACCATGTGACATCGCTTGTGGAGTAATTCCTAATAGTTTCTACTCGGTGTCCCAAACAAATGACCCCAAGTCGATTCGAAACTTTTTTATTCGTTTCTTTAACATACAACAATTTGAGCTGTGTCCAGGCCGTTGGAGACTATGCTGGTCGGCATCGAAACTATCTCGTGGAGGCAAAGTCAATAAATATACTAGATATACTAGATCTATATGTATTTATTTTTTGATATTTAACAGAATTTAATAAAATTGCAGCTCCTGAATGGAGCCGAAATTTAATGGTGCTTTTTATTATAGTGATTTAAATATCTAACTAATTGTGCTATCAAAAAGTGAAGAAGTCAGTGACGTACATATTTTTTGTCAAATAGCGCCTATGTTAAACCTATTTACATCTTTTTATTGCTAAAATATTTGCTTTTTTTGGGTACACTGTACAACTAAAATTTCATTCAAATCGATCAAGCCATATCCATATTTAAACTATTTTTGGGTAAAGAATCACAACAGGAGTGATATCACATGTTTCTTGAAACTCTATATGTATTTAAAAAGAAACCAAACAATGTATTTACAATATAATGATAAGATTAACAGGTAGATTCATCTTGAAAAAAGTGAATGTTTTAAAATGTAGTTTTGAATTTTCACAATATATTAGGTAGGTACTTTCTGATAGAAAAACATTTAAAATAACAAAATTATAAAAAAAATTTTGGAATAAAATCTTCTTTATTTGAAATTATAAATAAAAAAATATATGTAAATTTAACTTTATACACACTGTATTGTGATAACATCATTTTTGAAATAGACTACAGAATTAAGATCGATCAAAATGTTTTTTTTTTAAAACGTCATGAACACAGGGCACTATAATACATTAGTTTGCTCGGTTACCAATAACCTCTATGTAAAACGGTAACAATTTTGTCAGTTTTTTCCGAATTCTTTGTAAATTTGAACCTAATAATATTTAAATATTCATATTTCTTTTAGTAATAGTAATATTTTTTGCCGATGAACACATAATAATATGGAAGAGTGGGGATATTTTCTATTTCTGAGTGTAATTTTTTAAGTGTAGGAATTTTGAAAGAAAAAAAAATACCATTTTCCTAATTACATGCTTAACCCAAGTCCTGGAGACTTTTTCGGATGTAAGACTTCTCCAATAACTCTATTTCCTTTGACTATCTCCCTAGACCAAATATCAGCGACTATTTCTCTAGAGAAACAGTTCATAATTTGCTCTAGTGAAATAGTCGTTCCAGATATAACATGACCTTGATTAACATTCTGCTATTTTTGTTCTTGCTAAATTTTTTGAACATTTTACAATTTGATTCTACATACTTTTGACATTAATAATCAATTGATTAATGCCAAAAATTATGTCTCATCAAATTGATTTTAAAATATTCTCGAGATTTAGATTCAACAAAAATAGCCGACTATTATCAAGGTCTTGGTATATTACCCTTATTATGTTATACATTATCCGCTTAGATACTCCAGTATAGGTCTTACATTTAGTGGCTATTTCATCCACAGAAAGTGAAACAAAGTAAGCAATAAATCGCTTCCAGACTGTTTCGAATGGTTCAAATTCACAAATTATCAACATATTTTTTTTCGACTAGTGCTATGTCGTCTTCGTCTCTAAAATAGATTTTGTTTTTCTACTATGAATCATTATTGTCCTCGAATTTCAAAATATTATGATCTTTATACTACCATCCGGTATAAAAGACTGCTTATGTTTTTTTTATCTGTTTTTACAAAGAGTTCCACACTTTGGTAATTTTAAAAGAGTTTCATTTCGTTACTTTCGAAGGAAATTCGAAGAAATTCTTTGTATCCAGGCCAGATGTGTACACGGAGTTCCATATAAATATACCCCTCAGCTAATTATTACTTTATTTCGATTAGTATTTACTGTCCAGCTTCTTTTTACATTTAGGATACCGGTAAGGCATAAAAAATCCATACATCATCCTATTTCAATTCAATACCCTTCCGAATAATTATTTTTTTGAGGTCATACATCTTTCATTTATTTATAATTACGGGCTGAACGTGTCCAAGACAATATGACGAATTGCCATTTTTTTTGAGCCTTTTGTTGTCTCGCAATATTTTAATTGCCAAGCACACTTTGTGTGGCGATGGCCAAATTTAGCTCGGAGCCACAATCAAGCCCTTATTATATATTCAGATACTGTGATAAAAATATTCAGTTTCTAACCTACGTGCCGGTAGGGGTAAGTAGAGTTCCAATTCCAAGATAGACAGGTACTCGGTCAGACAAAAATACCAAATGCATAGGAAAATATAATTTCCATATAAAAAAATTTCTGTGTTCTTTAAAAAAGAAGGGTTAGGATATCTAAGGCATCTATCAAAAATAATAGTAATGAATGATAAACAGAAGCAGTGTAAAAATATGTAAATAAGAGAAAGGTGACTTAGAAAGCAATGAACTGAACTTTCCTACAAGGGAAAAATTATAGTATTTGGTTATACAAATACAACTGAAATTGAATTATTACTATTACTATTATATTAGCAGTTTGTTTAGTTTATTTTATTTTCACTAGAATACTTATTTATTTTATACCACAATTTATTTGTACAAAATAAAACCCATTTGTTTTTCTTTCATAAAGTCACTAATGTACATTGACAATATATATGTAAACAAAACGATATCTAGACTAAAACTGAAATTATATAAATATGTGGTTCTAGAGGTTCTGTCAACGCCATTTTCTATGGTATATCCACCAGAATCGTTGTATCTATGTTCTTCGTAATCATTTCAATACACTCTAGATTAGTGCTCTCCAAACTTTCCAGCCTTATGGCCACACTGATTACTCCATTAAGTTTCAAGGGCCAAAACTGTTTTAATTTGTCTGAAATTATTTATAATTTCAAGACTAGTCTCTTAAATTACTTTTGTGTATTGTTACGACAGTGACCCTTGAAATCTGGTGGTCAAAAACGGAAATAGTTAGTGGTAGTACCATCTATTGCTAACAGATAGCGCTAGTAGTACTTTCGAAATCGTAGTAACAATTAAACATTCGTGAATTACCTCAGTGGTTCGAGAAAGTTCTGGAATATTCCACTTACTTCGAGATGGCAGTGTTTGAAGTATAAAAAGGCCTAGCGGTGCGACCGCGAGTCAGTCTGACTAGGGAAGGCAAAGGAAGCGAAATTTTCTGTTGTGAAACAAAGTAGTGCGTAACGGCGTTTAGAAGACATCTTCGAACCGACCAACACCCTTACGCAACAGTAGTTTGATTTGACTTGAGTTTATAATATTAGTGGGATTTAGTTCAATTATTTGGTAATTATTATGCTTAATTTTTTGCGTATAATACTTGTCATTAAGCTATACCTAGCAAGTAAATAAATCAGAGTTTTTATCGTTCTGTTTTTTTTATCTAACTTATTAATAAGCCATAAGCTGTCGTGGGCCGGATTGATTACACCAGCGGGCCAGATTTAGCCCGCGGGCCGTAGTTTGGAGACCCCTACCCTATATGATTCACTTTTTTTGATTACAGGGAAAGTAGAGACCGTAAAAAGACCGAACTGGTTGAAAATAGCTCCTACAACAGCAAAGCTTTAGATTCAAAAATGAGTGAAGTTATTGTACGAATTAAAAAACTTAATTAAAAAAAATTTAATTTACACAAAATTGAAATTGTAAATGAAGAGAAGAGAAAGAAGAAAGAAAAAAGAAGAAAGGAAAAAGAAATTTGACAAGAAAGAAAAAAGTTGTAGTTTTCTTTCAATACCCATTTCCCGCAGTAACTACCGGCGCACAGTTTATCGATTATATTCTTTGTAGGTATTCGTGTCAATTAATGAAGAAATATCTCACACAATGGCATATCAAAATGCCCATGAAATATAAAATGACAATGTTGAATAAAATCGCGTCGTTGGTTTGTTTCAATTATACACATTGCAAGATGATCGAAAAATAAATATTTTGTTTATTGCTTAATCAGTATTGTCCGTCAGATTGTGATCCTGGCAAGAGTTATAGCTGTCGATTTGAATTGATCGATTCATTAATTTGCAACTGTTTAAAAGCTCAGTTCAGGGAAAGTATTGTAAATATTACTACTTTGGGCAATATCGGCTAACAAATAGATTATATAAAATGACTTGGAATGGGTAAAACTGAACTCGAAAGGTTACACCTTTCTATGATATTTTTAAATGTTATACGTCATTCCACTACCCACTGTTACACTAACCAATACACATGACAAATAATTGAAAAGGTAATTTTATGAAGAATCCAACAATAAGTCTTTTCATTGCGTTACTTTTGATTTTAGAGCCCTCTAGCTGGATTCAAAACTGTTACGTATTATAAAGTTTACACTTTATTTAAAAAATACTTTATTAGCAATTTAATGCGTGGCATAAATTTGTATTTTGGTTGCTGGCGATTACAGTTAAACTAATTTAACATTAATGGGAATATTCTTATATTTATTTAAATTAGGTCTCAATAAATTATGTTTTGGTATTTAGTGCATTAAATTAAAAATAAAATTAGCATTCAAATAAAGTATCACAATTTACAATTCGTAACCGTTTAGAAAGACGATAAAAGCAAAAGTATTGAAATGAACACTCATATTGATGAATTCCTCATAACTGTAAAATTTATCTTTTCAATGGTGTGCCACGCTTTGTACTTACCCTATTCAAATTGTATTGGTTAGTTTGGCAAAGAGAAGGGGAATAACGTATGACATTTGAGAATAAGATAGAAAGGAATGAAAATAAAAGTTTTTCAAACAATTTTTGATTTGATTTTTGTTATAGGAAATTTAATTTCAACAACAGATTAAATAGTCATAAATTATGAAAAATACAGTAAACTTACCACACTGTTGGTTGAAGCTTAATTTAATTTAAACTAATTTATTTTATAACTCGAGAATCAATCGAGTTATCAATCTACATTATTTATTGTTTTGGAGTGAGGGTAGCCATATGTGAGTAGTAGGGATTAAGTGTAAAGGTTAAAGAAAAGGTCCTTTATTTCTCACAAGTCAACTTGTTGAGAAATAAAGGACCTTTTCTTTAACCTTTACACTTAATTATTTATTGTTACATATTAACTAAAAAAGTTTAAGTAAATAGATGCAGTGTATAAAATGCATCATAATAATTCGATTAAATAACTACCTCCATTTTTATTAGCCGATTTTAGTCCAACTGAATCGCCAGTAAAGGGGTTTCTAGAGTTTAGCCAAAGATTACCAAGATACAACGTTCATGCCGTGAAAATATCGCTTTGACTTCATCCCTTTAAATTGGAGTATTCATGTAGTTACCAATAATTTGATCCATATCAAATTCTTGATGATAAAATTACACAAACATGTACAACCATAAAAATTCAATAAACTCTTCACAAGTAAGTTAAATTAAATAATTAGATGGTATATAATTTTATTTTAAGACAATAATAATATTAAAAGTTACATAACTATTTACAAACAGAAATAAGCAATCATACTTGAAGCAAGAAAATAAAAATGCCTAAGATCAGGTGACGATGATCGCCTCTGTTTTTCATCTCAAGCAGTAGTAACAAAGACTAAAACTAAATCAAATTCTAATTACTAAATAAGATTTTCAAGAAATATTATTATAGAATTATTCATTAAAGAACATTATAACAAACATTATCAAAGAAAATTGTAAAAAAAACATTATAAGTGAACATTATCAAAAAACATTATCCTTGAAAATTATCAAAGATCATTTTCCAGAAAGCATCAAGTAGTATTATCAAAAAAAGCCTTAAAAAACATTATCAAAAAATAAAATTATCAAAAAGTAACAATATCAGATAATATTATGAAATCATATTGTAATATATTACCAAATAACGTGATAAAAGATGGGTAATTTTTTAAAGAGGAGTTTTCGATGATAAAAAATTATGTGATTATGCGAAGTTACTTGTTTAAAAGTGCATGCTTAAATGCATTTTTAAATGCGGGTGTAAATTTTAAGTTTAATTGATTTAGTAAAACATTATATATTTTTGATATTTGGTATGTAAAGGGGCGTTTATATTTTTTTGCGCCGTGATGGAAGAAAGCTATAATTCTGTGCTTATATCGAGTATATAGGAGATGCGTATCAGAACCGTATTTAACTTTATTATATAAATAAACAGGTAAGCGATTTATTAATTTATCCTCAAAATTTAATTTAATTAAATCAGAACAGAATTTGTTTGAGCCGTAGACAAAAACATTTGTTTATTTTTTTAATTGTTGCCAAGAGCATGTGTTTTTGCCACATAGCTATATTTTTAAGATCTTTGTTGATAAGGGTAGTGGAATGTAAAATATTGTTTGGATGAAAATAGCTATAAATCTGTGTGAGCTTTTAATATTTTAATATTTTTTGTACATAAAGTATATAGTACAGGTCCTAATATAGATCCCTGAGGAACTCCAGATCGCACCTACATAGAATCAGAAATAATTTCATTAATTTTAACATCTCCGGCATCAGGCGAAAGCCTTATAGAATGAAGAAGGGCACATAACAGGGAATGAATAAGGGTATATCGAATGTTTTAATAAAGTCTATTAAGATTAAAACCAAAATGTTACCATCATCCCTAGTCTTTAAAATATCATCGGTTACGTTGTAGGTGGTGCAAAAAAAAATAATTAGTGGTTCATATTGGTGCATTACTAGTGCATTATGGTGCAATAATTTTTTGTTGAAAAATATCATTGGGGGGCCGGGCAACTTCACGGACCTTAATTTTCGGCTATGCGAACGCTTAAAATCAAAATACATGTGCTGATCTTTCATGGACTTGTCGGTGACAGGCTCCGCGAACAAAGCTAAATATGAATAATATATAATAAAAGCAAAGAGGTTAGAAAGGGTAGAGGTAACATAGGAAGCATTTCTCGCTGCGCGAATTTAGCCAAAACCGAAAAACTGGGTGAAAGGAGTAGGGAGATGTTCTGGGCCGGACTTAAATATTTGTATTGTAGTACCTAATTTTGGTGGATAATTAAAAGATGAAAAATTATGAGACGTTTGTTTGACTTTGTTTGTTAGCACGATTCATGTATGATGAGGGCAATAACACTTTATTAATATATAACTAGCTAAGGGCCGATTCCACCGTTGTGTCAAACGAAGTTTAAGTTATTAAACGAAGATTAAAATGACATTGTTAATGTAAAAATGTCATTTTAAACTCCATTTAGTAATTTAAACTTCGTTTTCGTTAATATAAAAATGTCATTTTAATCTTCGTTTATTATTTTAAACTTCGTTTAACAAAACGGTGAAATCGACCCTAATTAAAAGTTTATAAGTACTTTTTGCTCGAATTACACACAATATTTTTTCTACGATCACACCAAAATAAAATAAATAACTAAATTTTATAAGAAATGGGTTACCTTTTCGTTCGTTATAATATTTTAAGTTTATTTGACATAGGCCTACTGTTTTGGTACTTATATCCTGGTAATTATTTATGATTTAATTATTTACGGAAAATACCGTTCAATGAATTAAAATATTAGAAAGTCAATTAATAGTTATTTATATAACCAGTTACGATATGCCTTAGTTTGTGTAACGAGTAAATATTTGCAAACGAGCGGAGCGAGTTCCCGCAACATGAACGACTTACACAAAACGGCATTTTGTAACGTGTTTATATACAAGATTTTTTCTAATTTTGACTTGATTATTTATAAAATTGTGTTGAAAAATGATTCACCATCATTCTTGTGTAGGTGCTTCTAATCAAATATTTTAGAAAATTGTTGTATTTGATTGCCCTACGACGTTTTTTTTTTTCAATAGTAATAATAAAAATTAGGGACATGTGCAGTGTTGCCGATCTAATTTTTGACATTACCCGCGGGAAAATTGAAAAAAAACATGTTTACCCATTAGCCTTAAAGAAGTACGTCAAAATTTTACCTCCAACATTTCTGGGCAGTTTTCAATAACGGTGTTATTTTAAAAATTAAACGCAATTTACAGCTTTTCTTTTTTTGTTTTCTTTTTTGTTTTTAAACGTAATGTCATATTTTCAAATGTGAAATGTCACTATTCATTGCCTCTTTTTCGATATTTGGTTTTTTCGATTTTTCGTTTTTTGGATTTTTGGATTTTTCAATTTTTTATTTTTAGATTTTTAGATTTTTCGATTACTCGATTTTTCGATTACTCGATTTTTCGATTACTCGATTTTTCGATTACTCGATTTCTCAATTTCTCGATTTCTCGATTTCACGATTTTTCAACTTAGAAACCAAAAAAGAGGCAGTTTTATTTATTTTCATTTCGTAACTGGTGACATAATTAACTTTTCGTAATCAGTTGCATAATGTTCTACTTTATGCAAATGTCCATATAAATATTCATTAAATCTATTTAAGCCAAAAATTATTGCAAGGACCTTTCTTTCAATTTGGGAATATTTTTGTTCGGACTTTGATAAGTTACGCGAAGCAGAAGCTATAGATTTTTCAATATTTTTTTTTTTTTTTCAAGAACATGACATATTATTATCATGGCCCTTATTCCCACATTTGATGCATCTACGAATAATTTAATCGGCAACTCAGGCTGAAAATGCACAAGAGCATCATTTATTTTTGATTTATTCCAAAGATTCCTTGCAAAAATTATCCCAAATCCATTTCACCCATAAAAAATTAAATAAAAAAAAGTCCTAAAGCAAAATCATATCCTCCTTCCTGTTAGTGACTTAAAAAAATTACTTTCCAAAAAACGGCCCTCAAGCCAGGTCCCTCCATTTTGTGGCGATAGTACTGTTTTTTTTATTGTGATTATTTTCTTTGCGGAAACTTTGGCTTTACACTTTGAGTAAAACTGTTATAGAGAATTACTAAATAAATAGTTTTGAGAAAACTATTGAAACCAGTTGTGAAGTTTGAAACGAATAAATTGGCAATGAAATTGATATTTTTGTATTTGATTGTATGTTTCTCTTTTCACTTCCTATGAAACAAGAAATAGTAAACAGTTTATAATAATAACCTTTATTTGCTACTTATAACATGTACCAATAACCAAGTCCGATTCTCTTTATTTTCAAATCAACAAATATGGACGTCGACAGAATCTTTAAAAATTAAATATCTCACCGAAATAAAATTTAAGTTTCTTTTATCTCCGTCACATTTCGCAGGTTTATTATAAATAAAGCTTTTTACAACACATCTTGGCATTTTCAACGTTAATTTCCAAAATTTAAGTCACTAAAATACCAAATTAATTCTCGTTGACACATTAAATTTGGATGGACAACGGTCTGATATGTGATGTTCTCAACTGTGATTGGTGGGTGTGAATCATTTTGAAATGGGATTATGCGCAGTGTCTTATGTTCCATCTAAGGTTTGTATAATCTAAGAATAAAAGTCATGATTAATCGCCCAACTCTAGTATCCAACAAAGTTCTTCTTTGTTTTTCCCCAGGAATCGCCAATAATCAGGTAAAACAATGTTACCGGAATAAATATATTTGAAATGTCGTTTTAGAAAAGGCAGCTGACTTTTTTCATCATCAATTACAAAAACACTGTTTTTTAATAGAGAACATAATGAATTTGGCATTTTTAGAACTTTCATTGATCTTGTATCGCCTAGACATAAACATTGCATATGTAATCTTTATAATTATTGAGTTTAATTGTTTCTGTTAATACCCGTCTAGGCTCATACGACAATCAGTCAGAGTATTATCGTTTTTCTGGTACTTTCTCAACTCGTGCGTTAGCAACTCGGGCGTAATATAAAACTACCTGAATTCGTCGCAACTCGGGCGCCCTTCAAAATTGTGTACCTGTGAGTTCGCAACTCGGGCGTCGACGGGATATGAAATTTGACCATAGTTTATGTACCCTGATTCTGATTACAGTCTGATTCAGGTAGTAATAAATTATCGAAAATTTAAGAGAAATGAATGACATCGCAGAACAAGCTTTGTTTTTAACAGATAGTGAGCACTGAAAAGTTAGTTGATGTAAAAAATTGAAGATTTTGCCATTACGGTTTATTTTAGAGAAATCATGTGTAGAATAAAAATTATAGAGATCATTATCAAAATATTCGCGATTTCTAAAATATTTCCGGAAATAATTTGGTCACTAGTGGTATTATAAGTGAAAATAATGAGAAAAATTCGAATTTTGTACTTTACCTCAAATTTCCCAAATTCGGTCCATTTTAGAAAAATGTATAAAACAAAAATTATAGAGAATTATATTGTAAGCAACTTTTATTTGAAGAATTTTCTTTAAAATTCGAATTTTGCACTTTTTATCAAATTTCTCGAATACGGACCATTTTAAGAAAATCATGAACATGATAAAATTTTAAGAGAATAATATCACAAGCAACTTTTATTTGAACAATCTTATTTTCCAAGGGTAAATTACAGATATATTTTTTAAAATAGAAAAGCAACCCTCTATAAACCCACATAGCACAAAACCACAATAAATATTTCAAGAATGTAATACTGAAATATTTGTAATATATAAATATTACGAAACGCCCC
Organism: Psylliodes chrysocephalus; assembly: GCA_927349885.1. Lineage (NCBI taxonomy): Eukaryota > Metazoa > Arthropoda > Insecta > Coleoptera > Chrysomelidae > Psylliodes > Psylliodes chrysocephalus. The sequence goes on from OV651813.1 coordinate 29,388,661, forward strand.
AGAAACATTTCTGAAACGTTCCTAAAATGTAAAAATATCCTGTAAATGTAATATTTTATATATTTTATAAATAATATATTAAAACCTATCAGAAATATAACATACTGATATTTCACAAATGTATCCAACAACAGACGCAAACTTCTAATTATTTAGAATATATGGTTGTCTCTGGATATAGGATGAAATAAAATTATATTACTTAAAATAAAATGACTACAACATAACCCATCTTCTTCCTCTTCTTAAAAATGAGAAATTTTTAAGTCGTGGCCAGTTACAACATAACCAACATAAACCAACTTAATATTCTACCTAAGTTGGCTACATATGGAAAACTTTTTTATTATTAGTTTTATCAAAATTTTATCAATTTTTTGTGAGGACATTTTTTTCATAAAATTATTAATAAAAAAAGTTTTCCATATACCGCTAACTGTCATAGTATACGGCTAAAAAATGTGATATATGAGGGTTGCATTTTAGGTTTTAGACCAAGCACAACTTTTTATGCTGAATAATTTTTTTTGATAAAACTATTAAAAAAAAAGTTTTTCATATGCAGCCAACTTACACAGACACACACTGTACATAAAAAATGTATTAAAATAAAAATTAAATAGCTAGCCGAGTTAAGTACACTTTATTATTTATCAATCTAATTATTATATAAAAAATAAATTATACTTTTTTCAATAAAAACGACAATTTCAAATGTCATAACAATGTAATATAAAGACTATATTCGCAGAGAAAGATAAATAAAAAAATCTTGTTTTATGAAAGTTACATAATATTTAAAAACTGGAAAGCTCCTCTTGCACGGCACTCTGTATATAATTTTAAGTTTAAGCCGAAAGCACCTTCTCAGGTTAAACTAAAGAGGTGACATTCATTATATTGCTATATTATTGGTACCGATCCTTGAACGCCCGAGTTGCGAAGGGTATTTAATCTACCTGTAGCCTTACGCCCGAAATGCGAAAAATTAAGTATTCCGTCCGAGTTGCGACGCACGAGATGCGCATAAATCGTTTTTCTAATGTGTGTAATCATTATGGTTTTTTAATGAGATCAATGTTTCAATTTATTTCACTGAAAAAAAAAATAAAATAAAAACATAAATTAACAAAAACAACGGTATCGCCAAACTGCATATTTAAAATAAGTAAACGTAGTGGTTTCACACTAAATTCATTTTAACTAGGTAGCTATAATAACATAATCACCCATTGTACAAACTCAACCCAACCCTCCTCTCCAGTCACTAAAACCAGAAGCTCTGCCCTGTAGCTAGAGCTCGGTATTCATTACTTTCAAAAATATGCCAAGCCGTAATGGGTCAGGTAGCCGTGTCAAGAAAATAATCTCATACTGATCTTAATTGGAGCTGAGCAACATGTGTAGTTACCAGAAGTAAACATTCACACTTTCTTATTTAATGGCATTCACTTCGGAGACATTGATAATATATAGTTAATAAGATAATACCAATCAAACCGTTCCATTCTGTTCATTAGTTGACAATTGAGTGTTTCGGTTTACCTCTTATATAAATTTTGTTTTTTACTTTCTGAAAAAATGTTTGTGTTGATACGCATCTGTCGCTGCTGCACTTAAAACAGAACCGCGATTTTTACTTCGTTTTATATACAATCTGTGCATATAAAGTAAAACAAGTAAATAGTACGATAATAGAATAAAACAGTAGGCTTCGTATATACATTGTGACATAAAAATCTCTTGTGTTTCCTTCTGTTGCTAAAGCAACACGTAAATTGTCTCAATGTCTATAGGGACCCTTCCAATCCTATCTTTTCAAGAAAATGAAGGATTTGGATTGGCTACAAGTTTGGCACATTGCTTTCTTCTATTTGGAAGGCTTCCAAATATAATGCCCTTGAAATCTACGTTGCTAAATATTTAGTCAGAATGTAAATGGACGTTTTATCCTTCTTCTCAGAAAATCTACACTCACTATTTTCTACTAGTTCCAGTTTACTAAAGTGTCCTCTGAGTAGGTTATCCTCTGTAGATACTGTCTTCCATTAATTTCTGGTTCTATTCATCCAAAAGTGTCTTAGTCTGTCTTAGCCTAAACAGATCGTTTTAATTTTCTGCCCTTCTACTGTCCATTTATTAAATTTTTCCTAATCTTGTGTTTCTACTGAAATTTCAAAACGGCTCAGGTCAGACAAAATGTGTTTAAGTCCCTTTTTTAGCGAAATATTTAAAATTTCGTTACACATCAACCTGTTATGTCCTGGACATAAGTGAAAGTAACTCTATTTTTCTCACCTAGTTCATTCTGTTTTTTTGGGCATCTCCAGAGCATTTTTGATCTGATTAGGTAAAAGCTTAGCGTTTGATAATATTTTATTATTTGCGATAGATTTGATCTATGTTAAGCTGGAGATAATCATCGATGGCCCGCATTTCTGCCCGAAAAATGCTTGAATATTTACAAAAACATCCAGAGTACTTGATTCTCTTCATTTTCAGCTTTTTTTTTGTTTTCCGAACCATTTGCTTACTAATGAATTGTATGCTTTCCGGTTGCAATTACAATTGATTATAGGATCCATTTTTTCTTGTAGCTTGCTCTGTAATATTTTTACAAAAGGGTACTTATTTGTTATTTCATCTTGGGGCATATCCCAAATATCTGCAGCCCTGAAGTTAATATGCTTCCATCTGATTACTTCGTTTTGATTATTTTATATCTTTCTCTTCTATCCACGTTCTCTACCGTTAAGTGTGCAGGTTTGAGATTTAAGATCGCCTCTATTACGGCCGAAGTACAGATTCTCATTGTGCCGGTGATGCAGACAGGTTTTTTTGTAAGTGAGATATAAGCTCTCGTAGAAGCTAAATTATTCATGTAATCCTAGGCTATAGCCCCGAACTGATCGATTTCACTATTGTGTATACATCGAACGCAAAATATTCAGGTTATACCCCCTTCTTTTGCTACAATGTTCCTGCATGATAAATGAGGTTTTGTGGCGTTATTTACTACTTTTTTTTTGTATATTCCATAGAAGTTTGTTGTCCAGGATTATATTCAGATCTTTGACTTCTGTTTCCCATTATATATATAGCCCTTCTAATTTGACGGTTTTGACATTGAGTTCTTGTTTTCTTGAAAATGGTATTAATGTTGATTTTTTAGGGTTCATAATAAATTCCATCTCTCTACATCATCTTCTAAACTGTTTTAGTCCACTTTTGACTATATCTCAACTCCCGACTCACTAGTTGATATCGACGGATACACAATCTTTCGCAGCGACCGAGAAAACCGAATTGGTGGTGGCGTTTACATTTATTTATCAAAAAACATTGTAAATAATTTCTCTGTATCTCCTGTACACATAAAAATATCTAATATAGATGTAATATGTATAAAAATTACTAAACATTTAACGTCTGTACATCTTGCATGTATTTATCGACCCGGTGACACTCTTTTAAACGACACCATTACGCTGCTATCAAAACTTGAAGATCTATCCGTTCTTGATAACACAGTTATTTTTGGCGACTTCAATTTTCCTGATATTTCCTGGCCCATTATGAATGTCTCCAACGGCAACAACTCTAAAAATCTTTTCATGAACTTTGTTCAAAATTCCAACTTATCTCAACTGATTCTTGAACCAACACGCTTCCGAATCAATAATGATCCTTTAACACTCGACCTTCTCTTTACAAATGACACACAATTATTGTCCTCCCTAGAGGTTAGTACTCCTATTGGAAAATCTGATCACGCAGTAATAACGGCACACGTACAATTCAATCTACCATCTCCTAAATCGGAAGAACATTTCTCAACGTTAGAAATCATTGACTTCAATAAAGTTGATCATTCGCTTGCAATTACTGATTGGGATAATTTACTGATGGCCTCTAATGGTTGTTCATCTATGTGAAACAAATTTCACAACATCTCTACACAAATTCTCTCAAAAAACACTATTAAACGTAGAGTTTATCGCAACAAACTAAAACCCTGGATCACTTGGGAACTACTAGAAATGATAAAACATAAACGCAATCTATGGAGAAGTTACAAAGTTACACACAAGATAACGACGATTTCATCTGCCACAGAAGATTTTCCAACCAGCTCAAGCGGCATCTGTCTTCTACGAGACAATCTTACGAATAATCAATCGCTAACAGTAACAACACTAAAAAAATCTTTAAATACATCCGTTCTTCTCTCTCATCCAAAGTGGCCACTCCTTTTCTTTAAAAGACTGATGGAAGTTTATGCTCCTCCAATTTCGAAACAGCTGAGATCTTATCGCTCTCTTTCTCCAATACCTACACCAATAAGCCACCAAACGATGTACTACCCCATATTATTACTACACGTAATTTAGCTTCACTTGAAAATATATTTTTTACAGAAACCCAAATCAAAAATAATTTACTAGGTATTAAAGCTAACTCATCCCCTGGCCTTGACGGCTTAACACCTTATTTCTTAAAAAAATGCGCAGGCGTTCTATCATACCCTCTTTCTATAATAATGAATACATCCTTTACTCTAGGTTCTCTTCCCTCTTCCTGGAAATCTGCATCTGTTACTTCGATATTTAAAAAAGGCAATAAACTTGATCCCAATAACTACCGCCCGATCAGCCTCCTACCAGTTATTTGCAAGGTTATGGAATCAATTGTTGCGGAAAAAATATCCTCCTTTTTAATCCATGAAAATGTTATACCTCAACAACAACATGGCTTCATTAAAGGAAGATCGACTCATACCAACCTCCTCCATTGTATTAATAATTGGACGAAATCCATTGACGATAAAAAGCCTATCGATGTCATTTATCTAGATTTTTCTAAGGCTTTTGACAGAGTCCCAAAACGTCGACTACTTCATAAACTGGAACATCTAGGCATCCGCGGTAACCTTCATAATTGGATCTTAAATTTTTTAACCGACAGATCTTTTAAAGTAAGAGTTGGTAGCGAGTTCCCCTTAGAAAGACCAGTCTCAAGTGGTGTTCCACAGGGCTCGGTTCTCGGCCCTTTGTTGTTTACTGCTTACGTAAGCGACCATAAAGCGTTAGTTTAATCCTCAATATGTTTTTATGCCGATGATACAAACATATTTGCCAACCCTCTTTACGACCATCAGGCACTTCAAAATGACCTTAACAACCTCCATTCATGGTGCTGCGACTGGCTCTTGCCCCTAAATATAAACAAATGTGTTGTGCTCCATATTGGTAAAAATAATCCGGAGTTGCCATATTCAATCAACATGCATGCATTAAATAGAGTGTCCTCGTACAACGATCTGGGTGTTACAGTGAATTCTAATTTATCGTGGAGTGATCATATCGCTAATGTGTGCAAACGCGCAAACTCCAGATTATTCCTAATTCAAAAAACATTTTCAAAAGTGTCGTTTGAAACGATGTGCAGACTTTATAAATGCTACGACCGTCCTATCCTAGAATACGCAGGACCCGTGTGGTATCCAGACCTAGTACGCGACCAACAAATGTTAGAATGTGTTCAACGTCGCGCCACCCGGCTTACTGTTACCTTTTTTTCTAGATTTCTATGTTGTTAATTATTTAATAAGTAATTTAGCTCAAATTGTTGACATGTGTGGATTCAAAAATTGACCAGGACAAATAAAATTAGAGTAGCTTGACCTGTTCGCGGGCCAAGATCTACTTTAAGATAAAATGAAAGACATTAAAGTAAGGCAATGACAAAAAAAGTTGAGCCCACCAAGTTTTTCAGTAACTTGGAAAACTTCTGATTTTAAATGTCCTGTTTAATTGAGTCTGTCTCTGTTACTTAAAGTTATCTGTAAGAGTTGTGGCAAATAAGAGAAACTGAGAAAATTTAATACATTTATTAAAAAGTGAAAGAATAATTTTACAAATTAGATAGTGAATGAGTTGGATGAATGAGTGATAAAATTTACTGACGATACTGATAGATGGTGGTATTTTGGTACGTAAATACGGTACTTTCCTTTTTATAGCTAGAGGCAACTAGCTAGGAGCTTCCTGGAGGACTTTGGAGCTTCTTAATACGTTTTAGAGCTTCTTCTTAGAGACGGTCCTTGGAGGTAGAGTACTCTTCTTGGAGACAGTACTTCTTCTTTGAGACAGTAAAGATAGTACTTAGCCTCTTCTTGTTGGAGACAATATTTGAAGGTATAGAGTATTCTTCTTGGATACTTGGAGGAGTACTTCTTGGATACTGGGAGGAGTACTATTTGTTGGATACTGGGAGGAGTACTTCTTCTTGGATACTGGGAGGAGTACTTTATCTTGGATACTGGGAGGAGCCACTACAGGTTAAGAAATAAAAGGACCTGAATACCGTGTGTAAAAGTACATATACATGCCAGTTTGGAAATCTAACGGATTTATGCATAAACGGAATGAATATAAAATATCACGACAAATATTAAAGTTACGTCATCTGAACAAAATATAAAATATCACGACAAATATTAAAGTTACATTATCTGAACAAAATATAAAATATTTATAAGGCAAAAATAAGTTAGGAGCCATAAATTTCCGTTTAAACTGTATTTCCAAAATGACTTGTAATTCAATTATTTAGTTGCCTCCCCGCGTATATATCAAAGTAATTCAATGATAACACATTTATATTAATAGATATAAGATATACTCTGTTTTTAAACTAAGAGGAGCAATTTGAATTTAAGTTGGCAATTCTGTAGGCTTCTGATTGGTCAGATTACAGTCAGTTTCACACATTACTTTTTAGCATGAACATCAGCTAATAATTAGGCATTCCAACGACCTGTCAAACAATAGGTGCCAGTGGAAAATTCTTGTATATCTAAGGGGGTAGCGACATAATCTTGCAACTTGGACGCTATTTTTATTCGAAGTAGTAGTCGCCAAGCCTGCCAATTTATGAAGAAATGTATAGGTGGATTTTTAAATATTATTTTTATTGTGTTTGACATAAAATATTTAAATGTTATCCATTATTCATGATTTTACGTAAAGTATGTAACATACACCGTATGTCGCCACCCTTAGATATACCAAATCTTCCCACTGGCAATTCATTTGTTTGGAATGCCTAATCGATATTGTTGACAGTTCTGACATTTTATAATTTGATATCTCATCCATTACTTAGTTTTTTACTTTATTTCGTAAATAATAGTTCTTCAGTAAGCAATTGTATTGAAAATTTACAATTATGGATCCTTCTACACTGAGTACTATTAAAGGTAGCAATTCCTGAAAAGCCTTACAAGAAAGGGAAGACACCTTATTTTACATGCTGATTCTGAAGGTTTTGTAGAAAATGCATTGGTTTTTGAAGGTAAAAAGATGGGAGATTACCATGAAGAGATGAATTCCGAAGTATTTTAGAAAAACATAATTTTATTACTGATTTTTTAAAACTAAAAATTGATGAATTTCTAACCAAAATGATTAAAATGTAACTAAATATTCAAGCAAATTTTATTTATTAAAATAGAATAAAACTTTACAAAATTGTTATAACATTTAAAACACCATCTACTACTTTAGGGATAATCTTAATTTGGCACAATGAGTTAACATTACTTTCACAAAAAATATTTTAAAAATACTTAAAATTAATACATAGGTATGTATGAATAGTTCACTTTAAAAAATATATGTTGACATGTAGTGTTATGAAAATGTTGGTTCCAGTTTTCAAAACAAATTCTGACTCATAGGCCTGTAAACTTTTGAATGCCTTTATTTGCCCTCTAGCCCATTAACATGAGTTAACACTAAATAAGCCATTACTCATAGAAGAGATACCAGTTACTGTGTGATCCACTTGTCATTCACTGATTAACTTTTACTTTTTATACCTATAACAAATATATCCTTAAAAATGTAAACAGATCTTTATATTTTATACTAACCTGGCTACATCTGGATATTCCATTAACAATTTTCTTAATTATTTAATATCCATTTTTAAAAGATCATAGTTATTCTCAAAAAGTCGATTTCAAAAGCAAGAAAAAAGTATTTCTGACATCAATCAACAACCATATTGACTTTAATTTGACAGTGACATTTCGTTTTAGACACACTTTTCAGATCACAATAATGTGAAATTTGCGACCGTTGTCTGGGACCAAATAAAAAATTACTTCTATGACATTTATTCGTCTCTTAACCGCTCATTGGCCGTTCACCGACTAAGGCCGATAAAGATAATTATTTCATAAATTTTGAACACGACTATATTTCGAAACTCGCTCTTAGTAACAAATCTAGTTACTTTTCCCTGCGTAAATGCGTCTTTTCAATTCGCTCCTCCTAGTTTAAAAACAGAGTATAGCTTAAAAAATATTATTAATTAGGGTAGCTTTAATCTATATAAAATGAAATAAAATATAGAAACCGGCTTTTTCCAGCATGGCGGTAATAAAAAAAAGCCATGGCCGAGCTTTGGTTTTGCAACTAAATCCAGTAAAATGGGAATATAAGAAAAACATTTACCTGACAATTATCCCAACGTTCACACTTAATAAACACAAATTAAAGAATTAAAGAATTAAGGAAAACTATTCATAGTAGGCACATTTATCGGTACATCCGACACATTGAACTCGAGACATCAGAAAGGGCGATTGATTCCAAGCGAATCGGTTTTGTGACCACTAGATTTCGCGCGCAAACGGTGCTTTGTGTAAAAATCGATAATGGTATTAATGCTAGAGCCAGAGTCATAGATTGTGTTACGAGGGGTTATGGAGAAGTTGTTGTTAAAAATAAATTTGAAATTGATTAAAAATTAATTTCACGTAACATTACCTTTGGCCGCATTAGACCATCATACGAGGAAAGGTTAGAAATGGGAAATCTTATAACATTCCAACAGAGACGTCTTCGCGGTGATCTAATTTTGTCGTTCCGATTCCTCTAAATACTGACTTCCGACTTCGTGGACATTCGCTAAAACTTCAGAAAGAAAACTTCAAAACAAGAACGAGACACCATTTTCTGAGTAACAGAATCTTCGAAGTCTGGAACAACCTGCCCCAAGAAATTATAGATTCCCAAAGTGTCAATATTTACAAAAACAATATAGACAGGCATATTTTTCACAATTCATAATTATGATATATTTTTGGATTCACCACCTGAACAATGTTCGAACTACATTTGCATGTAGCTCATTTTCGAATTTAATTTTGTAACTATACTTGTATTTAGTGTTTAGATTTATTTTAAAATAATTTCTTGATTTAATAGTTTTTAGGTTAATTAATTTGCTCTTTTTTTACTGGGCACAATAGGACACCGTCCTCTGCCCTTATTGTAATAATAATAATAATAATAATCTCACAGGATATTTTCAAACTGGTCTCTAGCAAATATGGCTACATCGTTGGCAAGGCCTTCTTAGTGTATACCGAGGCCAGTCAATCTACATAAAACTTCGTCTACAGTTAGGCTCTACATTAGTCTAGATGGAACTCCTCTTTGTGGATAGCCTCTGGTTGTCCTGATCTATGCGCTACCTTATCCATCATTATTTAGAATTGGAAGGTCGTAGCAGACTAAACCAACTATCAAATCCATATTTTTCAACTGTTTTAATGGACACAATTCATCTGTTGACCTTCTCTATAAACCATGGAACTTGCAAACGGTTTGTAATATTCCGTGTGAATTAAATAATAGATGTTAATACATTTACAATAATGTGTATACTGGCCAATATGATCGTTCGGTCGACAGAAAATTTAACGAACACAAAAGTTTTCTGCGATCGCTGCACCATATATTCGTAGAATATAAAATGATCTTCGAAGATTTTAAAGGTCTTAGTAGAGTTTTTTGAGTTACCTTATTTGTGTGCATTCATTTTCCTTTGTTTTCTTAATGGAACGTCTAACTATAACGTGCGAATCTTCCAGTTTCGGTATTTGATCGATGCTGATTAACATATATAGTAGTTTGTGCAACAAGAGTGGATATGATGGCCAAATCGCACGAAGACGAAATTTGAACACGACGCCCTAGGCGGAGTGCTCAATTGTCTGAGTTCGATGTGGACAATCCACTCGAGTTGTACAGTATATTTTTTCTACGACCCACTAACGAAAATGTACAAATAAAAAAATATTTTAGGATACTAAGACAAAATAAATAATTTTAAAATAATTTATGACTTTTAATAATTTTTAAAATAAAATAAACGAAAAAAAAAAAAAAGAAAAAGTTTATTTTATTTTATTTTTCCCTATCCGAAAATCGAACTCCAATCTTCCGCGTAGAAGCCCAGAACGCTGACCACAGGACCACCTATTCTTTTATATTTGTTGCTTTAATATTCTTTATTAAACTGACTATATATAGTTTTATTTAAATTAACAAATTATTTATAATTATAGACGAAATAAAAACAGAAATGCTATTATTTATCGATTCTACCCAAGAATAAGCCATTTTAATGCATGTTTATTCTCAATAACTAAAAACTATACTGACAATAAGTTTGACAGAATTGTCACTTATTAAAAATTTTAAAAAATAATAGCAGTCGGTTGATCAAAATATGAACGGTGATTGGTTAATTTCATTTTTATGCAATGTTCTTACTACCTAGAATGGATATGAAATATAAATTCGTTCAGTTGCAGGCAATAGTATACTTTTTCGTTTAGTAGTTTTTTGCGTAGATAAGCTAATATCCATGTGGGTGTAGAAAAAATATTTTTTATACACCTACGGTGTCGTGCTCAAATTTCATCTTCGTGCGATATGGCCATCATATCCACTCTTGTTGCACAAAACTACTATTTTCCTTTCGGTGCTAGCTGCAAATATTTTCATACGGATAATAAAATTCTAGTAACTTCGTAAAACACAATTTATTGTGCAAAACGTTGCACGACAACTTTTAAATTTTACATATTTACCCTACACTTTATTTACAAATACCTAGGGGCTTAACACTACCTTAAGTTTAACATTACTTATTATTTATTATTACTTTAGTATCTTTGCTTAGAGAACTTTTGTATTCACAAAAGAATAACTGCCATCAAGTTTTGTGTTGAGACTCGTCTGACTTCTCTCGAAGTCCAAAACGATCTGACATTTTTTCCGTTGAAAGAAAAGATATGCATGTCTACGTGCCAGAAACTAGTTGACCTTGAGTGGTTTCGCGCTGATGCAACTCAGTGAACACGATTATGGTCACGTAGACGTTTGTTTACAGACGTCCAGTGGATCTGTATTTCGTTCTCCTGTGTTCTCAGTTTAAACTATTGTACCTTTCAGTTAGGTTGTACCATTCTTCCTGCCATTTGATAATTACTTTCCCGGCTTTTTTTTTCGGTGACTACTCCCGAGCCTACAATCTATAAATTAACTGTACATTTTATCATACATACGCTTTTAAATTTTTTCGGTATTAAACTATCGACTTCAGGTGGTATAAATAAACAATCAAGGTTGCTATCATTTTCAGATTTAAAATATCAGATTTCAGATTTCATAATCGAATATCTAAACTGACATAGAACAGAAATGATGCAGTCACACTTTTTAGCGGAACGCATACTTGATTATAACAAAATATAGCTTTCTATTGGTCAATTTTTTAGTTTAATAATGAAAACCAATGCTATAATGAATATCATTTTGAATACGAAAATTTTAATTTAATTAACAAATTGGAATTTTAGAAAAAATATGCAATATGTAGAATTTTTTTTAAAGATTTTTACTAAAAGGATAAGTGTACCTATCGAAAATAATTTGTGACCTACAAAGATGAGTTAAGCTTTATTTAAATTAAAAGAAATTAAAAATGTAACAAATTATTTAATTAATTAAAAAACCAGTTTTTGTGTGTTTCCTCCTTTAAAAAATTTATTATCTACCTAAGAAATTAACAGATGATTACATAAATTTTATTTAATACGGTTTAATAATAGCAGTGAAAGATACGGCGTGGGTGAGACTTCAATGTCAACTCCTTCTAATATTGGTATCGTAGGTGATATATCTTAAAATTATATCCTGCGTTGCACTAGTAAATATATGACGTAGTTGATTCTGATATTGATTTGAAAAATTAAATAGTTAACTGTCCTTTTTTGGTGTTGTCTTTCATGAAAATATTTATAACACAGAAACAACTGAATATTTTAACCATTGCAGTCTGATTCTTGCCCTATATCAAAACTAAGAATCTAATTGTCGTTATTAATGTAATTATAATTGTATAGAGTTGAATAGTTAAATAATAATTATATTTTATTGAAGATAATAATAATTATGGCAATTTATTAGGTAATTAAAGACTTAAACAAAATTGGAACTATTAATTAAATTAATAATAAATCCAATATTAAATTTAAATAAAATAATATATGAATAAAATCATAAACTAATCTCTAATCAATAACTTTGAAAATTGCGAAAACAATGTTTTAAATTTATTTTCTATTGCGACCGGTTTCGAATTGTTAATTACTTCATCTTCAGGCACACAAAATTGACACATTATATTTTCAGGTATACTGAGATAATTGTAAAAAATATTTATGAATAATTTGAGGATATTATATTATTATTATTGTAATATGTAAATATGTCAATAAACTATCTATCTATTATTATTATTATTATAAATATTATTATTAGTATTATACTAAAACAGAATATTGGAGAAGGTGATTAATCCCTGTACACGTAAAATATTTGTACTATACCAGTCAATTATGATTCGTAACATATGACTATCACGAGCCATGCTAGTCAAAATCTATTCTTTCAGTGGCGTAGAATTATTATATTAACAAATTGAATATTTTAATGATGTATTAGTGATCATTTACAGATGAAAGTAGGTTGACTATCTATTTTTGTTTTAATAATTATCATTGTTTATAATTTTATTTTATTAACTGTGAAAATATATAAACTAGGCTATGACTTATCGTAATCCATTGATTTTGCGCAACCTCACTTAAACTAATTTGAAGGAAGTGGCTGTTTCAGCCCATCAAACACTTTCCATATAATGTTCATTTCATCTTTTGATACGGGCTTTCGCCATCCACTTGCACAAAGCATTTAAATCCATAGCTATTTTAACAATAGAATTCTCCTATAACAATTGTCTCTATCGAATTTATAAACAAACTTACCAATATTTTACGGTCCAACTTGCCCAACTATTTAATAAACTTTTAATGTATCTAATATACTAGAAAATAAAGAAAATTCGTCTAATATGAACTAATACGATACCAGATTGTAAGTCGCAAACAAGAACTTAATATATTAGACACGAATAATTATAGAAAAAAATGAAGAATTCAAAACTTAATATACTAAATACCTAGAGAAAGTAAGTAGTCGTAAATAGTATATGTCATATGCATAAATCCAAAAAGACTAATAAATCTATGAACAGATGGCACGGTAAATTGTTCTTTGGTACCAAGGCGAAGGACAACATTCTCAAAATGTTAAGTGAAATATTACATAACCCGTCAAATATTAATTTCTGCCTTTGTATAATACCACAGTGTACCATAAAAGAAAAGTTAAAAATATAGGATAAATAATATACCTTAGGAAAATTTGTTTAGATAAATGGAATGTTTAACTGAACAAATTAAGCAGGCTTACTGTCGGTACCAACATTGAAAAAATTGAAGGTAGCGTGTAACCAATAACAGCATTACCGTCACCATCTTCTCATCCAGAGAAAGTAACAACGGTGAAGAACCAATGAACTAGTGAGCCAGGAGGCTAATAAAGCAGGGGACCACGATTAGATGAACCAGTGTTCTATAAACCGGTGTACCGAGACCCCAAGTGTGAACCATTAAAATATAAACAAAATCTTACCGGTACCTGACGAATCCAATTTACAGGACTATATAAATCAAATGCCGATGGATCTTTCAATTTGGCGTCATCAAAAAATCTTTAAGCAGGTGTAAAATGGGTTACAACTAAAAGATAGAGATTTATCCTCAAAATTCCAAAAATCCATAAACCCACATTTGTACAAACTACATTTAAAGAAAAGTCCCAAAAATTTTATTTTTGATCTCTTCATTCATATAAATTTGTAAATTAATTTTAAATAATACCAAGGCCAGCTCAGGCCACCTCGATTTTGCAAAGTTCACCGAAGGTCGCCGAAATTTGCTACATCTTTTTCGAAAATTACGTTTAGTGCATTCAGTAACATGATTTTTTGAAAATTTCTATTATGTTGGTTTCACTTTGAATTTTCAAAAATCATTTTCATTGATCCGTAGGGGTAATTTTCAAAAATGTATTTTTGAAATTTTCAAAGAATTTATTATATTTTACTAGCTATTACCCACGACTTTGTACGCGTAGATGATTAAATATTTATTTTTATTGCAAGCAGGTGATGTTGCTGTATTTTTTTGATTGGGATGAAACAGTGAATATGAAAACACATCTTGTTATTTTTGGAAAAAGAATATTTATTCAAAGTTCACCGGTGAACAAATAAGGAACCTTTGAAATTTTATAGTAAATTTACACATATTGTCTTCCTTATACACGAGTCACAAAGGTGGCTTTAAGAAGAATTGAGAGAGCTGGAAATGGGATTAGAATTTATCTGTGCCGACGAGAGTCGAAATCTGATTGTCTTCAGATCTAGTTAGGATTTTGAAATCATGTGTCTCGATAGCTCAACTTGTAAGAGCATGGACGGCTACAGTCCGAGGGTTCCAGGTTCGATTCCTGGTCTTTAATTTTCAGTCTTTCAATTTTTTGCTTTGTTTTTACGTTGGGGGTATGGGGATGTATATTTCATAATTTTATAAGAGGAGTTTGAGAATATTCATTTTTATATATCCAAAAATGGTAATAACAAAACTATCATTTAAAAAGACGGATGCGATAAGAAATATTCATTCGGCGATATTATTAGAATTAATTAAATTTTTATTCAATATTCTGCATTATATCGTTGCATAATTTGCCAGGAAGAGGTAAGAAAATCTGGCCAAAAACTATATTAAAATAAAAAACAAAAATACATTATTCAAGTTTTTATTACAATAATATATGCTTTGTATAACAGAAAAATAATAAAAATACACAATATGGGTACTGTAGTAGAAAAACCAGTTTGTTCTTCAAACTCAGTTGTTTTTCGCAGTGGGTAAGGAAATCGGAAATAGTTGAAAAATCTAGTTAACAAGTAAAAGTAGAAGATCTGAACATTATTTTCGAAACAATTGAAACATCACATATACAACATCAAAATTCAATACAAATGTTACAGGGTTTGCATGGACGGTTTATGAAACAATATGAAGTATCATTTCGAGAACTATAGTTGTAAGCATTTCGAAGAGATGCAGTCACACCACTTCGGTGGTTCACGGAAATATCATTACATAAAGGGGTAATGTACCACCAAGAAAATAAAGCAAAAATTATTACTTCATTTTGTTCTGTATCGGCAAACAATTCGCATACACCTACCAGCAATTCGGGCACATTTACATCCTACTCTACTCCATACTCAGATGAATTTACCACAAGCACTATCCATTTCTTTTTAAATGAACCTGCTACACAGTACAGACAAAAGCAACACTTTCTACTTTATGTTCAGAAATTTTTATATGGCATAAGTATACACGTGTAACGTGAAATTTTGTTGATTCAGAACATGGAAAGGGAGACACGCAAGGTGTAGGTAATTTTCTCAAACGAATGTAGATCAGATCGTAGCTATAGGCAAGGATATTTCAGATGCATTACAATTCTTTTAAGCTTTAAAGGATTTTAGCAAAGTTAAGCTTTACTTTATAAACGTCGACGATATTGATCGGGTGACAGAACTAATTCCAAAAGATATGTTGCCTTGCCACTGTGCGGTACCATGCAAGTGCATCAAGTTTTTTCAGAAGATCCTGGTATTTTATACTACCGTCAATTAAGCTGTTTCTGCAAGAGAGGGTTGTTTCATAAATATTTAAA
The DNA here is from genome assembly GCA_927349885.1 of Psylliodes chrysocephalus. Lineage (NCBI taxonomy): Eukaryota > Metazoa > Arthropoda > Insecta > Coleoptera > Chrysomelidae > Psylliodes > Psylliodes chrysocephalus. The sequence continues at coordinate 29,404,692 of OV651813.1, forward strand.
TTCACAGGTATATAAACCCATAAAAAGGACAATTAACCAGAAAACACCTGTTGTCTGCAAGGACCCTGTTATACAAGATATTCCAAATGAGGTCTCTGTTAAATTTGAAGAAGTCAACCATGAATTGCAGCCAATAACTAGTAAGATAATAGGTTAAAGGTGAACTTATAATCATGAAATAAACTCTCGTAAATCTATATTTTATCTTGTTTATTGATCAGAATCTGATTCTGAAGATCAGCCATTACGCAAAATAGTCAACCTAAAGAATACCATAGAATAGAAGGTGGTACTTCGTAGGGTCCGATTACAATAAGAAGAACACAGCTACGTCATAATTTGGCAACGTAATTAATTGGTTATCGCCGCCTAATAAGGGTTTAGTGGAGTGTTAATATTATAGAAATATAGGAAATATTGTTTTACACCTATCAACTTACTTAATTTTTGTTTACTGAAAGTTATAGATAATATGCATTTGAAATTCGGATGGTTATGACGTAGCTGTGTTCTTCTAATTGTAATCGGACCCTACCAAACAAATCCAAGTTTAGATGGTAGTTTATTGCATCCTAACAACATAACAAAAGAGGTATATCTTCTTGTCGAAGGTTTTACTGAAAAGACTAGCTTTTATTCTTACGAGCCTTACGAAAATATTATTAAAATTGTCCCTAACCCTATAGAATGCTATATGGGTAAAATAGTTTTTTATGAGTTTTATTGTTTTTGAAAAATAAGACTAATTTTTTTAAATATTTTTTCTTACTATAATCTGCAAAAGTTTGAAGTAAGAAAAATGGGGTAACTTGATTTTAAATATTTTTTTTTTTGATTAGTTGTGTTTTTTTAATATACAGGGTAGCTGTTAAAGATGGAATCATACTTATAGTGCTTAAACGGTTCAACATACAAAACCCAAAATTTTAGGATTTCAACTAAATATATTTGCGCATATTTTAGCCCAAAAATTATTTTTTTTATAATTACAAAATTTTAAGCATGGCCGCCATCTTGATTTTTTTAAATGGCAACATAGGTCATGTGATAGGTATACCATTTAAAATGGTTTAACACCCTGATTACAAAAATGTCTGACACATAGGGCCTAAACTCAAAAGAAAAGATATTATTAGTAGGGAGCGTAGGAGGCTGTGCATTTGACACAAGACCCATGTGTGATACATTTTTGTAATCAGGGTGTTAAACTCTTTCAAATGGTATATCACATGACCTATGTTGCTATTTAAAAAAATCAAGATGGCGGCCATGCTTAAAATTTTGTAATTATAAAAAAATAATTTTTGGGCTAAAATATGCGCAAATATATTAAGTTGAAATTCTGAAATTTTGGGTTTTGTATGTTAAACTGTTTAAGCACTATAGGTTTGGTTCCATCTTTAACATATAACATATAACTTTGACCTTAGTTTTGGGTAAAAATGTCCATAAGAAGAATAAAAGATGTGTATTATTGTATTTGTTCGTTTTATAGATTTTGTGTATTTTCTTTTGCAAAGAACACCACTATGTTACTTCCTGTGCAACTGTGTTACTTTTTGAGTCCCCGACGTCTTGGTATGCACAGAAAAAAATTATCATCTACATTCAAGAAAAGCTTTACACTTGGAAGATTACATTTGTTTGAAATAAAGCAGAGTTTGCTTCAAATAATATTTCTCGATACAATAAGAAAATAAATGTTGAGTGAAGTATAGGTATAATATTGTATTTTAAGAGTTATAATAATCTGAGAATAAATTATTTCATTCGAGTATAGAATTTTGAATTAATCCAAGAAAGCTCTTAAGTTTATTATAAGTATGATATGCTCTTAAAACCGACTATTGCGTAACTTGATTCAATGTTATAAAAGGATTCGATTCAAAGCATTTAAATTTCAGAGCAAGACTTAAACAATTCGAATCAAAAACCTATGTACTTCACAAAAGATTAGCGACTACAACGTCACTGCACGGTGTTGCCAACTGAAACTTATTTTAAAATGCAACCTCGGCACTAATACGGTAGATATATGACTGGCACATGTTGAGATGTGATACTGATTATTCGTAAGTCACAGACACAACGCATTTATAGAGAATCTGGCAAATCGGCATTAGCACGTGTTCATCCTAATGTTCATAGTCTACATATTTGCATCGTATCGTAAGGGTTACGTTTTACTTTTTGTTAGAAATTCTTTGTGATTTAATTAATAAGTGTATGAATAAATTAAAATGAAACATTTGTTAAATTAATGGGGCCTTAGCAACCTGATAACAATATTTAAATGTAAGTATATTTATTTCACTTCTTGTTAGGTATTATTATATATAAATAAATTTATAATCCTGAGAACACGAAACAAACTGGATAGAAGTAAAAAAAAAAATGTATGATGCTGGATGACGACTTTTTGGAAAGACAACTTCTGCCTTGCTAAGACAAGAGGTCGTATCTACGAAAATTCTGATTTCAAGATTTTTACAAATTTAATAAGCTTACATTTTATTTTTTTATAACACAAAATAATAAAGGCCTATTTGCATTGGAAAATATTTACCATAATTATAAGAAAAGGTTATTAAATTATGCAAAACTTTTTTGCGAAGTCTAGTAGGACGTACTTATCTACATACCCACATTTACTAAAAATATTCATTATGTAGATACGACCTTTTATCTTATTAAAATAAACTTTTATGTTCTATTTAGATTTTGAAGTTATAAAATTATTTTTTTTTAATTATAGGTGGGACATCTTAGAAGACAGAGGAATTTGGTATATTAACTAAAAACAATTTTGAAAAATGTTTTTCAGTGGATAGGTGCCAGTGAGAACCCTATTAAAATGAGGAATATATATACAAAAACTTTATTAAAATGATTTTTAAAAACAAATTATATTAGTAGGTTAATTGATGATAGGAACTTAGTGAGATATGTATAAATTGATTTATTTTCAAGAGCAAGTAGGTACGTAATATTATAGGGCGGGAATATATTTATATTAATGAGCATTTTATACAATTGGATAATTGAATTATAATTGTTTGAACAATTGAAAAAAATATGATTAAGATCTGCAGTGGAGGAACTATTACATGTACATATAGGGGAATCCAGTAGGCCAATTTTAAAAAGATGGCTTAGTTCAAGATTATTAATTTGTTCAATGAAACTATCCTATAATTCAACCAAAATCAATTTATTAATGTCAAAGATCATATTATTATTGTAACAAATTTAGTTGTATTGGATTTAAGAACAAGGTATTATTGAATATAAATTAAGTATATTTAAAACAAGTGTAAGACTATTTCATTTAAGATGTACATAATACTGCAAGCAGGGCAATAGATAGTCTTCATTTAATTAGAGGTATTTTGGTTAGGGCAAGTTGATTCTAATCTTGAAGCAAGGCTTAATAGTTATTGTTGAACAAGTATTACTAGAATTTCAAATCGAGACGAGTTTTACTTGCGGATATGCACACACAACAAAGCATTGAAATAAGACCATACATCTTGAATATAGTACACCTTTTTTTCTGTGTGCTTTTTCTGTTTTTTGGTGCTTAAATTAGCTCTGCTAAATGAGAACCAATAAACTAATGTTAGTAAATATAGCATGTTAAAATTGAAACTATAGCAAAACGAAACAGTTGCATAATTTATGTAATTTTATTTAATTAGATTTTTCTAAGCATTAAAACAAAGTTTTCTTAAAGGTCTCAAAATTTAAAAAAAAAAAAACAAATAAAATTAATAAAGTGACTTAAGTTTGTGATAAATATCGCAAATTCCTTTCATTTGTAAGTGTTAAAAAGTTTGTAATATTTAAGTGTTTAAATATATTGAAATACGTTTTGTTGTAACGAAGTGTATTATTTTCCAGGTTTCATCTAATTTTATTCAAAATAATTCTGTTAAATACGAAAAAAGTGAGCTGCAATTACATTAATCTTAAAGAGAATATATTAGTTGTTCGTTTTCAATACAAAAATATACATTTTTATTAGTTTTACGTTACAAAAACCTGCACAGAAAAGTAGAATGGGCCATTTATATATTAATCTGGTTATTTTAAACACTGCATTCTGGTGAATTTGAGGGGATACACTTTCCCTTCCTTTCTCCTAATGAACGACGCAATAAATTGAAATAGCAACTGCACTCTTTGAAGTATAAAAATATTTACTTTAATACTCTTATAAAGTCCCTATTTGTAGTAAATCTTTCAATGAAATCTTAAAATTTAAATTGCTAAAAAAGCAACAAGCAAATCGTAATTTAAATAGTATCACAGACAGCATTTCAATGGGATTGATTTGTTACCTCCGCAGAACAATAGTTGTATATAATATACCCACTACTTAAAATTGATATAGCGCATTATAAAAATGGGTCACTGAGTCCTATTTTAAATAATTTTATTGTTTCTTTGCTAACATTAAGTTAATAGTTTTATCATTGAACTACTTGACTAACCCACTGGTTAGATATTACATCATTGTTAACATAAACGGTAATAGATGCTACCCCAATAGAGTTTTAGATGAATTTAAATAGCTTACTGAATTACCTTCGAGTACCGAGTATCTGGACTTAAATTGGCCTGCGAGGTATGTTTCTAAATTAAAATAAAAAATATGATACGCACTCGAATATAATTGAATCTAATTTAATGGAAAACGAATAATTATTCATTTAATTTTAAACTGACAAAATGAATAAAGTAAATCTTATATGATAAAGATGTCCTTCCTCCATAATTATCAATGTCTGAGTCAAAATATCGATGTTATCTGTTGGATGAGTCGTGTTTACCTTAGTTTTTATGTAGCCCCATATCGTCGTTGTCATTTTAATACCACATATGTGACAATATAAGTACATTTTGAATTTTAGCATTTTAAACTGGACCTTTTCTATATCTATTCAATAAAAGACACTTCGTATATGTATAAAATTCTAGATATTCCAAAATAATTCATTTTATTTTTTGAACGTAGGTTTTTGTGAAGGCCTGTTTGTTTCCATTATTCTAATTTATTCAAATTTATAAGTTCTGTACATATAAATTATTAATATAATAACGACAATTGACTCTGGCGATCTACCCTTCCTTCAAACTTTATAACTTCACATGCATCAACAATTGTGTCACCTCATTGGGATCTGAAATTAAGATCGCAGCGCCACTTAATACACTCGTCGGAAACACTCATTTATACATTATAACATATTATTTTTCGTTTTTTCTTTTATATTTGTACAAAAAAAATATTAAGAATACATATTTGTATAAATTAAATAGTGTGTATTTTAGCGGTTTATTAGTTTTATTTAGGTTTTAAAAACATTGACAAACACTTTGTGCGATATTTGTTAACACAAAGTTGCTGAATATGCCTCTTTTTAGTTAATCTATCTCTGGGTTACCCTCACGGCACTTAGGCCTCATTAGGCCCATTGTGCATCGTCCTGAGATGATAGGTACCTCCTAGCTCGTGAACCAGCCTACAGATTTAATGTAGTTGACAATGTCGCCAAGAGATGCTTCTCTTATATCGGCCGGTGTTAGCCGATACTCGCCGAACATAAATCTTCTAATAAATGAGAGCGCCGAGCAATCGTAAAGGATATGATCGATGGTCTCATCTTCTTGTTCGCACTCTCGGCAGAGTGCGGATTCTTGACATCCCCATAATATGGAGATGCTTTCGTACTTGGCAATGACCAGTCAGAATGCCTGTGACTAGGCGCATATTCTGTCTAGTCATAGTCAAGTATTTGATTGCTGCAGTGTTGTCAGGCTAACTTAAGAGCTGCCTGGCAATTCTGCAGTTTCTTGTTTTATCCCATTTTTCCTTGAATTTCACAAGGGAATGTTCTTTGATTAGGTCTGTCACTACCGATTTTGTTAGGCCAATAGAAGGACCAGGTCCAAAAAGTATTTGGTTGGCTGCTTTCTTGGCTAGTGAATCAGCAAGACGGCTACCTTTCGATGTGGCGTGACCTTTGATCTATCTTAAGGTGACCACATTGTTGATAGATATTTCGGCCAAAGCTTCGTGACATTCTAGTACTAACCCTAAGTAAATTCGTGGTGTGTTCAGGGTGAGTAGTGCTTGTTTGCTATCTGTATAGGTGAGCATGTTCCTTCCAGTGATATTGTTCCTGGTTATTTCTTTTGCTGCTATTAGAATCTCCGTTAGCTCTGTTTGAACTACACTGGCACTATTGCTTGCAGCCCATTTTATGTTTGGGTTTAAGATTCTGGAGTATCTTCCACATCCTGAGCCTTGTTTTGTTTTAGAACCGTCGGTGTAGACATGAATCGTACCTGCCAATTCCAGCTCTTCTATTTGTTCTACTATAACTTTATATGGCTTATGGAAGATATATCTCGGTGAGATGGAGTCCATGTTCTCTTGAAGCAGTAGGAGCGTATCGAGCGCCTCCTGCCAAAAGCGACATCTCGCCTTACCGGATCCTACTTCAGAGCAACCTCCTTGATGTAAACATCAAAGGGAGTGAGACTAATAATGACTTTCATGGCTCTGGTTAGTGTTGTTTTCATGGCTCCTGTTATGGGAAGAAGTTTAGGACAGGTTAGACACACATAAAAATGTTGACATTTTGGAAGAAAAAAATGTTTACACTTCAATTCTTAATAATGCTGCACAATCAATCATTGTATTAATTAATAATACAATCATAAACGAAATAGTCCTAACAATTAACATAAAAGACAATTATTTCTCTTAGCTTTAACAATTATATATTTAGAAATTACTTACCTGCCTAATATTTTTATTTTTTAAATACCCAAGAGTCCTAAATTTTAGTTAAATTCTTTATAATTGTTATATTGTTGAAATAAGATACCTAATACTATTACGTTACACCACGTACCTACACTAATATGTTGTGTATTATGTATATTTGTAAAAATTATATTGTAATATTGTATTTGTAAAATTTTATTATATGTTTAAAATTTTATAGTAAAATAATCATAAGTCACGTATAAACAAGCTTAATTTCATTGGTGATCCAGTGATAATTATCTTTAAGTTCAGTATTTTTTTTTTAAATTGTTGCTCTATCTATCTTATGCCTTTTACTTCCGCACGCCATTGTGTATTTTATTAGGCCTAAAAAATAACTCACTTCTATTATAACTTTTTTATTAGCTACAGTATATTAAGCAACGATCATTGACAGAGACACGGAATAAGCCGTAGTCAAGTTTCTTATGGCCCATACGAGTTGCCTTTACCACTTTTTCTACGACTGAGAAGTAGCACTTTAATTTAACAACATGAGTCTTATTTTGTATGTTTATAATAGTCTTAACACCCCAAGAACTTGGGCAATTTAATCTTTAATTTTACTATGGTGAAATAATAAATTATTTTTATGAGGGAATTATTTTGTTTTTTTTTTTACTATGACCTTCAGAATTTCTTTATAAAAATAATTTAAAAATACAAAGTGTCCAGAAAGAAAATAGATTTTAATTTAGTTGAGAGCACATTTTCAGAAAACGATTCGTTATCCGTAATTTAAAAGATGGAAATAGTACAAACTTTTGACTTATATGTAAACCTCATTGTATAATTATTTACAGGGAGCATGTATTTTCAGTCTTGATTGGGACGTAAAATAAATGTCGGTAAATTATAAGAAGCTAAAATTTCTTCACGTCCTCTTCCTATTAATATCATCAACATACTTACATTTGAAGGAACGAGAACTCTTACTTAACTAGAATTTTATTTTTAAAGGAGCAGTAGTGCATGGCTAAATACATATTCAATTATATTCTATAGTCTTGACACACCCTGTATATCTAGGACTTAGTTATTTTTCAGCTTAAGATAACCTTCACAAATTTTTATACCGACCAACTTAACTAAAGTCTAATTGTCTACCATTTAATCCGAATTCAACAACCCACATCCGCAGCCCACTAGTAAGACACCTGATTTGAGCATAAATTTTATTCAACATATTTATTATAAAACATTCAAAATATGGCATCCTATATTATACATATATGATTTATGAAAACATCTATAGGTAACAATAACACAAAATAATTTATTTTACAAAAAGACTTAACTCTATGAGGCAAGACGTTTAACGTTCAGTTCTTATGTACATATAATGTGTGATATAAATTATATTTGATAGAAAGTGATTTAACTAAATCTAAGAGCAAATAACTGTCAAACGCTTGATATATAGATACGGGTTATGCACTTTGAACGGTGTTTTAGAACCACCGATATCACACAACAATGGGCTTTGTAGTTACCTGTATATATACCAACTCTTTTGTTTATTTTTTAATTCCTTTAGAAAATCCTTTGTCATTTTTAATTTATTTGGCTTACAGTTTCAAATTAACATTTTAACATATTTTAAACATGAAATTAACAGAGATAAATTGAAACAGTTTTATAATTCACAATTTATATGATTTTGTCGAAAAAATAAAACAAAAATACATGTGATTCTGTCTTCAAATAATTTATAGTTTATAAATTGAAGAATAGGTTAAAGATTAAATATGTTTGAATTTTACAGCATAATCAATAAAGGTTCTAGTCCAAAATCTTATTTTTGAACGGCTTTGTTATTGTATACAATTCCCAAAATATTCTGAATGTTACTTTTAGATACACCATGTGATTATTTGAACTTTTAAATATCAAAAAACTTGGAATTGTCAATAGAATGTTTAAAAGAACTGGTACGAAGCTTTTATGTTCCTTTATTCTCTCTTTTATATCCCTCTCTGGTTGACCTATATATTGATACATAATGTTTTGTCACTTATCTCACAGAATGTTTGCATTTATTTTTCAAATTCGTTTGAAATTTCGAATATTATCATGATTTATAATATGCCAATTGATCTCTATAGACGTTGTAAAAGAACTAGAAAAAGTTTTAACGTTTGATTATCTTGGCAGTACTAATTATGGAAAATAGGAGAAAATAAAGGTTCACATTTGAATTATCTCATAAATAATACAATTCTAGGATAAATCAGACAATAAATGAGAGGATGAAAATGAATTTTTTAAGGAGAATAGAACATAAAACATTTTTTGAAAACAAGAGAACATACTAACAAAAATCAACAATACATAAATACAGTTGTATAGAAATATCAATTTGGAAGACGACAGACTTTTGATAACAGTATATGAATAATTAGCAGAAACAAAAAAAAATGAAAAATGGAAAATGTAAAGTGAGCCATTTTATATTATTGAATGAACGTTGAGACAAAAATAAATATTTTTGTTTTATAAAAGCAGTAGAATCAAACTAAATTGACCGAGATGGAAATAATAATGAAACTAAGTTTACATTTGAAATGGATGAAAATAATAAAAAATGTATTGAAGGCGTTGGACTACCTGTCAAAATGGAAAGAAAAAGATGAGTTAATAGATAAATAGTAAAATTAGAATATTTGTGACGAGCGGAATTGGAAAAAAGAAAAACAGATAAAGAATATTTAAATAAAAACAAATTGGAGACTAAATACAAAAAAAAGTTATAAGAGGAGGCTAGTATCGCAAAAAATCGATACTTGAGCAATAATAAAGAATTAAGAAAAATTCAAGAAAATTATTGAACCGAAATTATCAGAGATAATAAGAAATATAATTTTAGGCAGATTATATTATTTGAGTACACGAATACATAGAACTTTAAAATGTTAATATGATTGATCTGACAAACTCTGTTCTTTTTAAGCATAATTTTATTTCCATTAATATTTAGTTATTTTTATTATTTCACGATTAATCAAATTATGCACGGATGGATCTATCTGTACTAGTAAAAATATTTGTTTTAAATTTTTCAAAAAAGTTATTAATCATAATTTCTTTTGCTTGTTAAATAAATACGATAAATAAAAAAAATTTTAATTTGTTCCACAGGGTGCACAATAAAATATACAATTGTGGAATTGTAAAATTAAGTTTTTTTTTTAATACAATTTTGTTTTCAAGCTTACAAATGAAGAGCTAGTAAGGAGAAATCGGAAAGCGAAATAAAATTTCTTCTTTATAGCACTTCTAAAATATAATTTTGAAAATCAGCAGTTGTTTTTTACCTGTACAACACAGTCAAAGTTTCTCAATGTGAATCGTATTTAACAAGTAAAAAAATTATGAAGAAATACTTTTTTGAAAAATTTAAAACATATTTTTAAAAGTTTCTCTTATGTTTCAAAGGTTGAGAAACTTTTAAGAGGTATCTCCCTATATTGGTTTTTGCTGTTTTACTAAAGTTTTAAAAATATTTTTGTTAATGAATACTGTCGATTATGGTCAAGACAGTACCCTTTCAATTAGAATCTATAAAATGTTTTTGACTAGATATGGTACACTGTAAAGAAAAAGTTACTAAACAACTAAAAAAAAAATATTTTATTATACATGTTTTAATCACAATGTTTTTTAGTATTTGAATACTTGAGATAATGCAATGTGAATGCTCTTAGCAAGAAAATAGATGGATTATTAATTGTCTTTACCACAATACTTTTTTTAATCAAAGATGTGTTTTGTATAAAAAATTATAAAATTTATTGAATTTTCTCTTTCACAATTTAATTACGAAAAATGTGAACTTTGTACAGTACTTTTTTTTCTCTTTTTATAAATAATATTTTGATTTTATAATAAGAAGACAAAAAGTCATTTCATATTACTGTTAATTATGTCAGTATGTCGCAGTAGAGTTGTTCTTCTGAATATTTTTTTAGGAGCAGTCAATTACAGTCCAAATAGTAACATCTATACTTAATGACAAAAGATCATCATTTTTGTACTTATCAAGTGTTAACTACCACAGAATATACATTTTTCTGAAAAAAAAAATGATAAAATACTCTGCAAATAGGCTTAAAAACACCTGTCAAATAAAGAGATGTAATCAAAATTTACTACTAAATGTGTCTTAATTTTTATAAATTTACCTGACAAAAATTTAATATATTTTAAAAATAATTTCCATTTTAAATTCTTTACATATTTTCATATTTAATGCATACTTTTTTATATTTAGAGAGATTCTAATTTTTTAATTTAATACCCCATTAAATGTCAAATATTTATTGAATGGGGTAATTTTGAGTATTTTTATTGAACGTTTACGCATTTTTTTATCACTTTGAAAATCAGTTTTGTGGCTGCATTTAAATGAGGTCTGGTCAAGGAGCACTAAGAAATTTTTACGACCTATTCAAAGATTTTTATCAAAAAATAACTATAAATTTCAATAATATTTCGATACACGTCTTTATCACATTCAATAATCACCATTTAAATTGTTATAAACAACTTCTGGTTTTTCTTTTTAATAAAAAAATTCTAATTTAATCTTTAAATCTAAATGGTTTCTACAAAACGATTTCATAAAGTTTAACAAGCCGTCACTTTCAACGCGTTACTGCCTTGTTTAAATTGTATTTTATTAGTTTTCTTTACACTTTCTTTACACCTACTTAAAAACGTATCTTTATAAATTACAGGAAATTTGAAATTAATGAATCAAAATTATTAATAAGAATGTGTGACTAAAATTCTTCGAAAATATTAAATATTTTCTACGCTTATTTTATACGTCCATAAATAAAAGGACTACAGGAACTTACAGGAGTTATGTGCTCTCAGATATATTTTATATTTACATCGAGTAACTTTACGAATAGATAAATTTTACTACTTCCACATATTTTAAAACTCAATAAGTATTTAATACCAAATGTGATTTTTCTTTAAAATTTTTAAAACTTCCGAGAAAGAGGTAAAATTTAACTTTGAATTAATATTTACACGCTAACACTAAAACTCACTAGTTACGTTAACAAAAAATCACTAAAATCAGCAGGTTCTAAGGAGTGTTCTGTAAAGTCGGTGTGTAGAAGCGCAGGTAAGGAAGGATCACTAAAATCTACAGGTGACAACGACGGTTCGGGAAAATCGGGAGAAGTCAGCAACGAACCAGAGTGGTCTGATATCGATTCACCGTCAGATTCCAAAAATAAACAATCGAAGTCACTGTAATCTGACAGCGATTCTAATTCACTGCTGCCGTTTAACGCTGCACTTAAAGTCGAGATGTATTTCATAGCTAAGCGAAGCGTAGTAATTTTAGTTAATTTTTCATTATTACCAGCAGCCAACTGAGTAGCCTGCATATGTGGAATAATCCTTCTTAGAGTTTCGAAGGCTTGATTTATCTCTCTCATACGATTTCTTTCCCTGGCGTTGGCGGTTTTTCTTCTATATTTGCTTAAAGGCGCAGCTTTCTGTTTAGGTTTATGCGATTTACTTTGCCTTTGGGTAATTTCGCCTAGTGATTCTTTAGCAGTTTCAGTCATCCGTCTCAAAGACCTGGGTCTAAGGGAATATTTATCGCCCTTTGCGGGAGACGTACCTTCAAAATCATTATTATTGTTATCATCGTGGTAAGTCAACTCCGGTAACTGCGAGCTTAGACGCTCCGACAGTTCACTGTATTGAAGTAACGAGTCCATTTGTCACTTCACTATCACTAAATAATAAGGGTTAATATTCTGATCGCCCACAAAGGTCTCTCCGAAAACTCACAAAGTTTCTGTTCTAATCGACTATAGAAGTCTCTCCGTATATATCACTATTAAAAAAAATAAAAGCGTGGGTTACTGTTCTAATTGACTATTCGAATCTCTCGTCTAAATTACTGTTACGCGAGTTGCGATCAGGTCCTGCGAGCTCTGCGTTCGAAGACCGTCTTAACCGGCTGAATTCGAGCTGGTTACTGGAGATTTGTCTGGTGTCTCCGATCGGTGGTAACGTGGGATCCCCACCTGAGCACACGCTAAGTCCAACATTATACAATACATAACATGCATCAGGCGCGGAGAAATGATGAATTGGAAGATCAGTGTGAAGGTGGAATAAACGATGATAAAGATCTTGAGCGTGAATGATTAAGAGCTCAGATTATTGTGAAATAATGTATGCGTATCATTAGCAATGCCAGTTTTCGCAGAATTCGGTTACAATGCAATTGTGCGACTCTTTTTGTTTTGTGTGTTTCGGACTATCGACATAATCTTTAGGGATCGTTAAGCCGTCGGGCAAGATAAGTGTAAGACTTTAATCGGATCCCAATAATGAGTCTTACTATGAGAAGAGTCGACTTAAATTGGAGAATTTATAATTGATTAAATGGAATTCGCGATGTAAATGTAATAAATAATAATGAGGATATTCGGCTAAAGAAATATTAAAAGTATAAAATAATATTAAAAAAAGTTTTCTAAAATCAAAAAATTCAAAAACCACTAACGTTAAAGTCAAAAGCATACAGTCTGAAAGAACTAGATATTCAAATAGTCGACAAATTTTTATTGAACTGGATTAAACGAAAAATAGTAGTTTGTGCAACAAGAGTACAGTTGATATCCATATCGCAAGACGACGAGCGAGTGAAGTACGAACAATCCACTATAGTTGTACAGTATATTTTTTCTAGGACTCTAACGCAAATCTACATTATATGAATTAAGATATTATTGGGATGAAATAACTATTTTAAAGATAATTTTCACAAACATTTGAATTTATGAATTTTATTAATATTTAAATACAATAAATCTAAAAAAATAGAGGACTTGAACTACGGAATGCTTCACTCAAACTGTTACGCTAAAAAGTTTTACATTTATTATGACTTGAAATTAATAAATATTACAATTTATTTGTAAATACGAGTATAAACGAATATGTAGTGGATTATTAATATTTATTGACTCATTTTCCATTACATCTTATCTTGGTGATTTAAAAATATAGTTTGACAGAATAGGCATTTTTTTTTTAATTTGGTGTACAGAAAAAAAGGTGCACTATATTCAAGATGAATGGTCTTATTTCAATGCTTGACAAGGGGGGTAGCCATGTGTGAGTTGAGGTAATTTTAAGGTGAAGGGTGAGAAAAAGTCCTTTATATCTCACAAGGAAAGTCAATGTTTAATTGTTTAACAAAACATTGAGTGCGACCGGTTTCGAAGTGTCATCACTTCATCTTCAGGCTCGCCTAGTGGAAAGGAGAATATGTGGTGTAAGGTGTGTTGACTTGGAAACAAAACGATATATAAAATAATAAAAAAGAGAAAACTCACCATACTCTCCATCCACTAGGGAATACTACAAAAACAAGTTTCATCAATTTTGGGTTGAAATAAATTGTAAAATGAACCGATTTACACGTAATAAAAAGTTAAAAATATTTGAAAAAACAAATATTAGTCAATTATAGTAAAAATTTAAAAATTTAAAATATTCAAGACTATACAAAAACAAATCACATACATTAAACAGATTAAAAGATAAGGCATATTTTAAACATTGTTGTTCTTTAAAAAAACTAACATTTTTTGAAAGGAGACCTGTCAGGTTAAGGCCTCTACAGGTGGTGGTAAGTATTATAACGAAGAAATTCTTGGGTAAACTTATGACAGGGTATAGTTAATAAGATGTAAACTATGAGTGAAGAATTATTTATTATCTATTATATAAGATTTGGGCCATGAACCAATCACCAAGTGTATGTGATGTTGTAGGAAGAAGAAAGAAGAAGAAATGACTGGGTTAACTGTTGTGAAGCAACTGAAGAATAAAAGAACATGCGTCATTTTCTTCTTTTATTCTTCAGTTGCTTCACAACAGTTAACCCAGTCATTTCTTCTTCTTTCTTCTTCCTACAACATCACATACACTTGGTGATTGGTTCATGGCCCAAATCTTATATAATAGATAATAAATAATTCTTCACTCATAGTTTACATCTTATTAACTATACCCTGTCATAAGTTTACCCAAGAATTTTTTCGTTATAATACTTACCACCACCTGTAGAGGCCTTAACCTGACAGGTCTCCTTTCAAAAAATGTTAGTTTTTTTAAAGAACAACAATGTTTAAAATAGGCCTTATCTTTTAATCTGTTTAATGTATGTGATTTGTTTTTGTATACTCTTGAATATTTTAAATTTTTAAATTTTTACTATAATTGACTAATATTTGTTTTTTCAAATATTTTTAACTTTTTATTACGTGTAAATCGGTTCATTTTACAATTTATTTCAACCCAAAATTGATGAAACTTGTTTTTGTAGTATTCCCTAGTGGATGGAGAGTATGGTGAGTTTTCTCTTTTTTATTATTTTATATATCGTTTTGTTTCCAAGTTAACACACCTTACACCACATATTCTCCTTTCCACTAGGCGAGCCTGAAGATGAAGTGATGACACTTCGAAACCGGTCGCACTCAATGTTTTGTTAAACAATTAAACATTGACTTTCCTTGTGAGATATAAAGGACTTTTTCTCATCCTTCACCTTAAAATTATTTCAATGCTTTGTTGTGTTTGCATATCCGCAAGTAAAACTCGTCTCGATTTAAAATTCTAGTAATACTTGTTCAACAATAGCTAATAAGCCTTGCTTTAAGATTAGAATCAATTTGCCCTAACCAAAATACCTCTTATTAAATGAAGAGTATCTATTGCTCAATTGCAGTATTATGTACACCTTAAAAAAATAATCTTACACTTGCTTTAAATTTACTTAATTTATATTCATTAATACCTTGTTCTTAAATCCAATACAACTAAATTTGTTACATTAATAATATGATCTTTGACATATATATTGATTTTGGTAGAATTATAGAATAGTTTCATTGAAAAAATGAATAATCTTGAAATAAGATCAGGTTGTTCCTTTGCATTTTAATAGGGTTCTCACTAGTACCTGTCCACCAAAAAACATTTTTCAAAATTGCTTTTAGTTAATATACAAAATTCCTCTGTCCTCTGAGGTGTCCCACCTATAATTAAAAAAAAAAATAATTTTATAACCTAAATGGAACATAAAAGTATGTCCTACTAAAGAGGTCGTATCTGCAAAATGAATATTTTTAGTAAATGTGGGTAGGTAGATAAGTACGTTCTTCCAGACTTCGCAAATAAGTTTTGCATATTTTACTAACCTTTCCTTATAATTATAGTAAATATTTTCTAATGCAAATAGGCCTTTATTATTTTGTGTTATAATAAAATAAAATGTAAGCTTATTAAATTTTTAAAAATCTTGAAATCGGAATTTTCGTAGATACGACCTCTTGTCTTAGCAAGGCAGAAGTCGTATTTCCAAAAAGTCATCATCCAGCATCATACATTTTTTTTTACTTTTATTTTAGTTTGTTTCGTGTTCTTATGATTATAAATTTACTTATATATAATAATACCTAACAAGAAATGAACTTAATATACTTACATTTAAATATTGGTGTCAGGTCGCTGAGGCCCCATTTATTTATCAAATGTTCTATTTCAATTTAATTTATTCATACACTTAATTGAATCACAAAGAATTTCTAACAAAAAGTAAAATGCAACCCTAACGATACGATGCAAACATGTTAGAAAATGGACAATAGGATGAACACGTGCTAATGCCAATTTGCCAGATTCTCTATAAATGCGGTGTGTTTCTGATTTTCGAATAATAAGTATCACATCTCAACATGTGGCAGTCATATATATCTACCGTATCAGTGCAGTGATTGCATCTTAAAATAAGTTTCAGCGGCAACACCGTTCAGTGAATTTGTACTAGCTAATCTTTTGTGAAGTACATAGGTTTTTGATGAGAATTGTTTAATTCTTGTTCTGAAATTTAAATGCTTTGAATCGAATCCTTTTATAAGATTGAATCAAGTACGCAATAGTCGGTTTTAAGAGCATATTATACTTAAAATAAACGTAAGAGCTTTCTTGGATTAAAATTAAAATTAAAATACAAGATTATGCCTATACTTCACTCAACATTTATTTTCTTATTGTATCGAGAAATATTATTTGAAGCAAACTCTGCTTTGTTTCAAACAAATGTTAACTTCTACTAAGTGTAAAGCTTTTATTAAATGTAGATGATAATTTTTTTCTGTGTAGATAAAGATCTGACACGAAAATGATAACATTAAAGAAATAGCAAATAAGGAAATATGTGCCTTATTTTTTAATCAATAATAGGTAATTGGGAAATTTAGTTTTGTATTATATACAGGGTGAATCCTAAGATATTATTTTTTTAAGTGTGTGTAAAAGTGTAAAATACTCAACTTTTTTAAAAAATCTAAGAAATTACTTAGATTAATTTGTTTCAAAATACAGGGTGTCCCGAAATTAGAGGGTCATGTTTTAACAGCATAATCTACATCCTAAAATAGGAGTAAACATTTTTATAAACATATTTCCGAAAACGTTTTATTTCCGAAGTTTGGAAAACAAATATTTTCTTTATAATAAAGCTACTTTTGTTGTATCTCGCTAAAACTTACCATTTTAAAGAGAAAAGCATTTGGAAATTGATGTTATCTTATTCGAAAGTATAAACAATAATTAGTAGGCCTGTGGAATCAGAAATTTTATTTTTTTTTAACTTTGGAAAACCGGTGATTAAAGAAATTTTAAAAAATATTTACAAAAATGTGCCATCAGGACTTCACTTGTAACACCCTGTATCTCGAAAAAAAAAATGTTTTCGGACCTATGTTTATATGAACTTTTACTTCTATTTTAGGATGTAGATTAGGTATGCCGTTAAAATATGACCGTCTAATTTCGGGACACCCTGTGTATCCAATACCATCCCTAATTACCTTAAATAATATGTCAAACTTTCGTAGATAAAGGTTGAACACATTCATGCATTGTAATAATCATTCACAAAACTGAACTCTGCAGGGAAAATCTTCAAGTTGAACACTGGAACTACTGGAATCACACTACCGAAATAACACTACTGAAATCTAACGACTGAATTATAGAGATAAAAACGAAAATATTTATTAATTAGCTTAACCTTGTGCATAAAAAAGTCCAAGACCGGTATTACATTTTTTTTATTATGTGTTTATCTTATTGTAAAAAGATATTAAAAATATTAGTTCAATCACTGAATGAAAATGAACATTAAAAAAAATTGGGATGATTTTTGATATAGTTTTTACAGCAAAAACAGGATACAAAGATTTGTTCAACATTAATCTGTAATATAAACAGAGTGTTCTTAAATATTATGACAATATTGAAGGTGGTAATTCCTTGGCCTATTTTATTACTAAAATTTTAAAAATGCACTAAATTGCTTTTTTAATATCCAGGTTTTTTTTTTTGGAATCGGTTTTTTAATAATATCATATGTTCTTTTTTGATTAAACTTAACAGGTTTCTCTAAAAACAATCAATTTAGAGAACATATCTAAATTTAATTTTAATCATAAAATAGGTCAAGGGGTTAGCTCCTTTCATTTATATGGCATTAAGGAACACAAATTAAATTGTTCTTAAATATTCTTCTTTCCTTTTTTCTTCTTCTTCTTCTTTTTCTTTTCTTCTTCTTCTTCTTCTTCTTCTTCTTCTTCTTCTTCTTCTTCTTCTTCTTCTTCTTCTTCTTCTTCTTCTTCTTCTTCTTCTTCTTCTTCTTCTTCTTCTTCTTCTTCTTCTTCTTCTTCTTCTTCTTCTTCTTCTGCTTCTTCTTCTTCTTTTTCTTCTTCTTCTTCTTCTTCTTCTTCTTCTTCTTCTTCAGCGTGTTCTTTTTTGATCCATTTATACGTTCTCTAGCCAATACGTTCATGTTTATCTGACTATACCCACATTTTCCATCCTACCTATTCATATTTTCCTGATCTTCTTTTTTCCTTTCCCTCCTTTTTCGATTACAAATTGTTGTTAAACATAAAAGACTCATACGTATGTAAAATAGGCGATATTAACCAACAAATTACGTAAATATAACCTGTTAGTATAATTAGAAACTGGTAAGCAGTTACTAATGTACCAAATGACTTATAAATGAATATACCATTGCTATATTATTATTATTGACCTAATAACACTTTGTATTTAATTAGTATTAACGCTTTTAAAGTAACCATAAAAAATTAAAACGTTCTTAAATATTTAAAAAATAAATGAAAATAATATTTCTTATTAATATTTGGAGGAATAAAAAGCCTCATCAATTTTAATTATTATAAGGGGTTGGAAGTATTAGTTGATAGAAAGTAAACCACATACAAGTTAGTATACCGGGTATATCATAGTCATTTAACAAGACAACATTTCTAAGAATATGATGTATCTATAATGAATGAGTCTTTTACAGGACGAACCTAAAGCATTTCCTAAAAACTACCTCAAACATTCAATTTTCAACTTCCCAAAGGAATTATTATTATTATTATTATTATAAAATCACCCTGTTTAAGAAACGTTATTAAACAGTATTTTTGAAAAATTTAATAGAAATGGAAAATGTTATGTAAATTATAGAAAAATTTATTGAAAATAATTATGATGGAAATATTATGAAAACAAGCGACTCTTTTAATCCACATCCCAGAAGAATATAATAGCTTTATATGTAACCAGTTATGTCTTATTTTGTTTAACGATTAAATATTTGCGGGACAAGCAGAACGAGAACTCTTAAAATAAATGAGTTACACAGAAAGGCATTTTGTAACGTGTTTACGATTTTTTTGTAATTTTTAACAAAATTATTTATAAAATAGTGTTTGGTAAAAAATGACTAAGCATTAATTTTTCTGTACTTCTAATATCGATTTGAACAAATGTTGCTTACGTTAGTCTGGCAAAAAGATATCGATATTTGAATAAAATTTTTGGGAAAGAATTGTCATTCTTTATAATTTTGTATTTTGAATGAATTTTAGTTATTTTATATATTTTTTAGAAGAAAATATAAATTAATGTATGCTTACGGTCACTTAATTCCTTTATAATTCTGTCTATATGCAACTGATGTTACAGCCATCTGCATTGTTAGTTGCATAATATAGAAGTTGTTGTAGGCAAATGTCAAATCGTTTAAAATTCATTAATAAAGCTTACTGCAGGTACTAGTAAAATAATATTTTTTTAGGTTTTCTCCATAAAGTCATATCAGTGTCGTGAATTGTGCGAAATAGTATTTTGATTATTTCGTATAGGTTTATGATGGATAAAGACACTTTAAAATAGCTACCAAACTAGAATTAGGAATAAAATTATGGTGTAATCTAATGAAATAATGTATATGGTAAGTCAACATAATTGTTTTACAATTTTGGCAATTAAAGCTTAAAAAGCTTAAGTATGAGATGACTCTGAAATTAAAAATCTTAACAAAATCTTTGGGTTGTAATTTAAAAAATTAATATCAAACATAGTTTCTAGCAGATGGTTTGACAACGGGTTGATTTGAATTTACTATGCAAAGAATTATTTCATCAAATATAAATTACATTATTTTGTCTTGGCATATAATTTAGTTGTTAGCTAGCCAGAATCTTTTGACACACTTTGTATAGACTTACTTTAAAAACTCCATAATTCCCATAGTAATTTCAGTTACTGGTCTGGTTTCGAAGAACTTGGAGTCGTACCTAAAACAAATAAACATCAATGACAAAAATATCTTCACAACAATTCAAAAGTCAGTTATACTAGATACTTGTCGTATTGTGAGAAAAACTATAAATGCAAAATATTCCACATGAAAAATCATAAATGCTCTAAGCGCATACCCCATAGTGCGTTTTTTTATTAGTAGGTTACGAATTAGCATATATTTAAGTGTTTTTAAACAATTTTCCTTTAAAGGACTTGTCTCACTTCCTAAAAAAAAATCGCTCATGAATTGCAAATGTCGTACAATGAGTCACATCTCCTAGCGCCTCATTTCTTATTCATAACATAATCTTTCTACAACTGACGAGATCAGAATAAATAGCTGTTATTATTTGAGAGTCAGACCTAAATGCCTAAAACAATATTTGATTGGTGCTTCACGGTAGAGAGAGAGTTGCAGTATTAGCAGCATTAACACGCTAATTGAACGTTGTAATACAATAACATGGTTATTGACGGATTGGTGAGTCATATTTAAAGTCTTTTAGCGATTCTGATTACTAAATTTAATTGAGTTGTATCGATTTATTTTTGGAAGTAAGTATATCGAAAACGATAGTTTATCGAATTAACTTTTCTGGGTTCCGCGTTAAATCAAACTTAATATTATACTGATTCCTATCAATAATATTGGTGACCTACTACGTGTTTCTTGCATGTAAATTTTAGGTTATTACTCAATATGTAATCCTTTCGATTTTTCGGTAGATTGGAACTAGCATTTCTACATGGTGTTTCAAAAAATATGGGTCAACGACCGAGGGTAGATTACTCATGTAAAAATTAAACTTTTTTCATTATAACATAGGTCCGATTCTGCTTCATTTTAGAGCTACAGGTGGTCAAAATTAATTTTTTCCTAAAATAAAAAAAAACGAGAAAGATTGATATGAGATTTGCGCAATTAGAAACATCCAACCGGGGGCACTTTATGGAATATTATGACACCAAATTCAGAAACATACAAAGAAGTATTTTTTTGATATAACTTAAATAAAGTTTGTATATTTAAAAGTTTAAAAAGTCGGTAGGGTACCACTTTTTGTTTTAATTTCCTTTATGTACCTGCCCAGCCTTGCAAATCAAATTTATTCTATCAACATATCAGAATATGTCCCTGATTGGATCTTTCTAATTCCACAAATCTCATGTCAATCTTTCTCGCGGTTTTCTATATTTTAGATAAAATATGTATTTATTTTTTTTTATTTTATTTTGTAGCTCTAAAATGAAGCAGAATCTGACCTATGTTGATATGAAAAAAAAAAAAAAAAAAAAAAAAAATAATATTTGTATGTGAAGAATGTACCCTCGAACTTAGGCCCATGATTTTTGAAACACCCTTTCTATTCCCTCTATTTTCTACTTCGAATCTTTTTTATTCTTTTGATTAATACTACTTTAAAAATATTTAATTTAACCCTTTAAGTGTTGGTGGTTCCTATATGGACCATGGTTCTTAAGGTAAAAAATTGGCTTTACAATCACGCAATTTTGAGCTTAAGTGAAAGCTAATACTTCACAAACGCTCAGTGGCTATGCTCGAGACCACTTGCCGTCCTGGTTATATAGGCAACAAATATTTCACCTATAAGTGATCTTATAGGAGACCACCTTTACCTTAAAAGAAACATTTGTTGCACTTTTTTCAGAGGTTCATTTTTTCTTGATTTTCCCGTTGGTATTACAAAAAAATTATAAAATCTGTGAATTGTGTCATTTAGTATACTTTGTTACGGGTAAGTTATATAATTTGGAAGTAAAATTAGTGTTAATTTTAACCGGTAGACGAAAAAAATATACTGGTTTGAATTCTAATCTAAAAAATTACGTTGGAAGATTTCTAATATGCAAATATACCACCTAAGACATTAGTTTTACTATGTTAATATAAATTTTGCTCTGAATTATACCGCTTCGAAAATACTATCGGTTGTTTTAGTCCGGGTGTACTTTCAACGCTAATTTTTAGTGCTGCTGTAAATAAGTATTTTCTTTTCAGAGCAAAATGAGTAAAAAAAAATGGTCTTATAAGCAGTTAGAAAGCATTAGATATGAGGAATTTAACAAATTGTTTGCACTTGATGACAGTCAAGCTGAAAACTCTAATAAATAGAAATAAAATTTAAAAAATTGATGGTAGAAGCGTTACTGTTGAAAATACTGTCCGAAAAGTAGATGTAGGAAATCACCTTCTGGTACAAAACGTTGTGCTTATTGCAGTACTAAAAAAAAGTTAAACGTACAAAACTTGCTTGCTCTGAATGTAACGTAGGTTTATGCAATTCATTTTTTCAGCCGTTTCATAATAAGTAAATTATAATATATTTTGTGTTTTCTTTGTTTAAAATTAGTGTTTATTGTTTATTAAATAAAATTTCGAAATATAAACAGTGGTTTCTATTGAGACCACCGAATTATAATATTCCTTCAGTCATCTTAAAAAGGCAGTGGTCCCAGTAGGGACCACCCCTTATAGAAACAATTTTGAAAAAAAAATTGCAAAATTTCCTTGTCAAACAAACGATATGAACGATTTTTTATTAAATTGAAACAAAAAAATGGTAATATTAAAAAAAAAAAGTTTTGCGACCTAAAGGGTTAAATTAGCAATGAGAAATATTGTATTTAGTGCCAATTTTGTTTTATGAAAAGATTTTTTATTGTTAATTATGACAAGCTGTAACTCATTTGGTCCTTTTTAACAATTAATTTAAAAACCAAATAGAGAATAGTTATTTATAATACAAGTGTTATAAGTGTGCTAAAAACAATATGTTTTATAGCTAATAACATTTTTATTTATAGATGATATTTTTAATATTAACGATATTTGTTTCAATTACCACAATATAGTTACGCAATAAGGTGATCTCACCTACTAAAATAAATTCCTTATTTGTCATAAAACATTTAAATATTAACACAAATCGTTTTCAACGGATTTTCTAAACTTCCAAATAATGACAAATAAAGCAATAAATAAAATATTATGCAGAGTGTAACAGCCAAATGGAAAAAAATCAGTATCTCAATATTTATTGTTCATATATTTCTAAAAAATTCTAAAATATGTCAATTTTAGATTACAAAATGACATCCTGCAACGTGAAAATTTCACACCTATCTTCGAGTGACACTTCCCACCTCCTAAATATGTAAATAGGAACTAAGGCATTGGCCTTGCAATACCTCATTTGAACGGTCTTTTTATTCTATATTTAAAAATGCTGTGGTTTTCAAATTTATGTCAAAAATAAACAATAAAATATAAATTCATTGCTAATAGAGTTTCGTTCTTTATGTAAAGAAAATAACAAAAATATCAATATTAGTGTAGTAGTTGTTCAGAACGCATGCCTCTAACGTCCTGGCAGCATCCTTTTTTTTATTCTTCTTAAATCGGCTAAATCGCGTGGTTTAGTTTTAAACAGGGGCGGCTTCTCCATTGGTTCATTTGTGCAGTGAACACCCAGTTACATTTCATAAAAACACATTATTTTAAAATAATAATAAAAATATTAATCCAATTTTAATAATTTTATTGTTTTTATACGTGTTAATATCTATTTTTGGATACGCATCTGCGCTCTGGCTAATCGTGTTTTTGTGGCGCGTTTTTATAAGTGAACCCGCGGTAGTGAGAGGCGTTCTTGAAAATCTTTAGCTAAAAAGAGATGTCACACGATAATAGATCTCTAAAACGTAGTGAAACAATGATAAAATAACTTAATTTAGCCTAATTTAGCCAAGCAGAACGGTGCATACCAATCTTTTAAATCTAAGATATAGAGAAGCAATGAGGATACTAAACGTGTTTACACTTTTGTATTACTCTTTTACGACATATGTCAAACTCGAGCTAGTCAGTTTTGGTGATAATAAAGGCCATTTTTTTTTAAATAGGGCGATTTAAATGATATAAAAAAATTTTCATTCCATCAATCTTTAAATATAAAATCATTAACTTAAAATTAATCAAAATATGACTCAAAGTACCTCCACTTGTCATATCACAAAATAGTGTTCATGTCTGTTACCTACTTCATTCTCTATTTTCAAAGTCCAATCAAGCTGTCAAATTCTAAACATCAACATAATATAAGAATTTTAATTGTGTATTGTATTTATTAAAAATAAAGTTTAAATAAAACTGCGACTTTAATAAATTGGAAGTATGTGTATCAATTCAACGATTGTTACCGAAAAACGTCAGGTAAAAAGATTACTATTATTGAGGTTATCTTTATTTACAAATTAGTTTTAATTATTTTGTTTTTTGTTCCAGAATCTATAGAATATATGCAGAATATATACAGAATAAACCCAACTA
Source organism: Psylliodes chrysocephalus (assembly GCA_927349885.1). Taxonomy (NCBI): domain Eukaryota; kingdom Metazoa; phylum Arthropoda; class Insecta; order Coleoptera; family Chrysomelidae; genus Psylliodes; species Psylliodes chrysocephalus. The sequence goes on from OV651813.1 coordinate 29,429,600, forward strand.
TGCATTGAGCAATTTTTTTTGTTTCCAACAAAAGACAAACGAAGTTTTAAAAAAGTATGACAATTTTATTATATATTTTATTAAGGGCTAGTGTTTTAACCAAGTTGAAAGTAACAAGTAACTACTTGCTGATTAAACTATAGGGCTATTGTTTGTTAATCTGTCAAGTAAATTTACATGTAACTTTACTCAGAGGTAAAAATATCGACCCCTAAACAAGGATAATTTCTTTACTGTAGTACAATTTTATATGAATAATGGTTTATTTTGTATGTTGTATAGAAAAATGCTCTATCTATAAATGCCAGAGGTACTGATAAACAGTGTCAGACTGATATATAGCACTGAGGATTTTATAAACTTACATTACAGTTTTTAAGACGATATAAAATATAAATATTGCATTGGCGTAAATTAATGTAAACTTAATAGTTGTGTCTATGTTAGGTAAGTACCTATACCTATATCATGAAAACTAAATTAAATATGTACCGATATCTATCTGAGAGGTAAACTATGTAGACATAGTGCGATTTTATATAGGTTATATTTTTAAAATTGGCTCATCGATGCCTTTTCAGGGTATTATATACCAAGTATAGTGATGTCACAATATAAGTTGACTTAAAAAAAAAGATAACGCTATGTTCAATGTTTAATAAACTTACAAGTTAAACGTTAAACAACACTATTTAACTCTTACGTTAGTCGTACTATTTGTAGAGGCATGTTGGAGGTATAAGAGGCTAGGTATATCATAGAAAATTTGTTATCAGAACATAGAAATATGGTCCAAAAACCAACAATTCAAGTATGTTAAAAAAAAGTTTTAATAGTTAGATTATTAATAAACAATACATATTGTGACAATAATTGGGGCCAACTGAATTTCTTGTCGAAATATAATTATTATATGTAAATATGGAACACGAAAAGTATTCAACCAACATTCAGTCTATTTTACTAAAAAGCTGACTAGAATGACAGCACAGTTTATCTCCGAAGTACTGATACTAATAAATAATTTTCAACTCTGACTTCATCATTCTTTTAGTGTACCTATTTTTTAGGCAATTATGTTATTGTTTTAATCTTGATTATATTATTATTCTACTCTTCACACAGTAGTCTGTGAATAGTATTATAGGTTTACTTTGTCTGATGTCACGGTTTTTGTCTGCACGATAAGTCAGAAACAAAAAAATGATATCAACTTGAAAATTTAAAGCAAAAACCAAGCTCTATAAAGGGACAAAGACTATTGTTTATGAAAAAATCTGATTAAAAATAGGGGGTTAGGATGGGTTGAAATTAAAAAAAAATCCTAAATTAAAAAAGAAAAGCGATATTAACATGAAATGTTTAGTAAAAATTAAACTCTATAAGAAGAGATAAAGCCTATTGATTTTAAAAAAAATCTGAATAAATAGGGGAGTTAGGGAGGATTAAAATATAAAAAAATCTTAACTCAGAAATGAAAAATGATATTAACTTGAAATGTTTAGCAAATATTAAGCACTATGTTACACTCCGTTTTTATTTTTAAGTATTATTTACCATTAAATTTAGTTAATAGTTTTGTACTATCCCTCGTATAAAATATTATTCTTATTTAGGATTAATTAGGGCATCTCTTTACCTATAACATTTCATTTTATATTATTCTAATCCAAATTACATTATTATAATACCTATAATTTATTATAAATCCGATAATTAATTGGTTTATTTATTTTTGGTAGTTATATGTTTGAATTATTACCAGTTTTCAAATTAATTGTCAAATCAATTGGCTCTAGGCATTGTCCTGTGCTGTATTGTTTGGTACGATTGATGTCTGTTCGGAATTGCTCGGTTAGTCCCGTTCCTCAGATACAGACAAGGGTTCTCTTCGTTTTAGCTGTTCTGGTCCGATCAGTACATACAGCCACTTTTTGTAAGGGTTGTTCCTTTTATTCAATAATGTATATTTTGGGGAATTAGTATTCTTAAGGGGTTTATGTTATTGTATTTAGGGTGAATTACAATAAATTCATTTATTTTATATTGTATTGTTATCACAGCTGATTCTAGAACATAGTTGGCTAGAATGCTTTATTTTAAAGGCCTTGCTAGTTGAGAAAAAGTAGAGTCTTAAGTCAGTGGGTTTTTGAGTAAAAATCGCTCTCTTGCAACCTGTTCGTCGTACCGAAAAGAAGCTGTACCAAATTAGCACCTTTTAGTTATTGGTGGATCTAGGTCGGTTACTTTAAAAAGAGTTTCCAGAATTATTTTAAGTAAGATTTCTTATTTTTGGCCCGTTTATCAAATTCATCCCATTTACGGAAACTACTCCTTGTGGAGGATTTAAAAATCGGATACACAACGATTGTGACGGTGTTAGCAGCGGCACATGCCCATGGGGACGTACCCGCCATCTTCTTTGAAGAACTTGTGTGCAACAAGGTTATTACTATGGCTCATGTTGCTATTATGTGGTGGAACCTCCCAACTGTTGAAGCATGGTTCATGTTTATTAGCAGTCCTTCCTGCAGCTCGAACCTCGAGCGGTATTGAGGAGTCCTGGGGGAAACAGGCTGTAGACTTTACTACCACCTTCCCAAGAAGCTCGGTAAACTTACTTCGGCTTTCATCACTAGCTCCAGAAGAGCTTCAAAAAGATAAGTCTTATAATAGTTTAGTGTTTATTCATATGGTTATATTTAACCTTTATTTAATTGATGCTGTGGAATATTTATTCCTTTTGCCTAGTGCAGAATGTCTTATTATTACTTCTAGAGGTGTACCCCTAAAGGGACACTAAATGTTTTTCATACAACTGATGTTTTAATTATTTTGAATATTTATAAATATTGTTATTGGGTACCTTTTAATGTTGGGGGTTTATTTATCTATAAAAAGAATATTTTGTATTTAGGAAATAAGTTTAAGTTTAGCGGATCTTGTAGGATTGACTCTCACAGGTTTATGTCTTACATACCGTATGTTTATTTGTTATAATTTACTTTTAACAGCCCAGAATACTGGCTGTGACAGTCAAACCCCTCATTTATTTCAAGTTATGAAACATGTATTAATTTAATTTATTTTTAGATATTTGTATCCTATTATACGCTGTCCTCCCTTTGTTCGAACAAATGGTGTGCTTATTTAACCCTGAAGGTTAAAATTGTAAGCTGCATACTTCTATTATTGTAATAAAACCCAGTAACAATATCCTGAGTTTCGTTTCTTCTCAAATCTAGGATCCTGTGATGTCCAGTTGGTTACTGGTCATCCTCACTCCCAGGAACTTGTTGGATACGTTGTGGACAGTAGGTAGACTTTTTCATAATTATAATGTATATAAAACACATAAAAAAAAACCTTCAGTTTTTTTTACTTTGGCCTTCTGCGTTTTACTTTCTTCATATCAAATATTGTATTCTAGATTCAAATTTCAATATATCTTCCACAGTCACCCTCTAATTGTAAATTTCTTTAAATTTTAACTAATTTGTTAACCTTTTTTCAATTTTGTGAATAGTGAGGGTGGCATGATTCCTTAATTCCACACAAGCTAACTTGCTTTTGGAGATCAGATTTGATTTGTAAGGGCTTATCCCACACTCACTATTCCCAATACCAGTTTTTTTGTCACTTTGTTTGTTTCTTGTAATTTTTAATTTGTTCAAACAATTGTATATATACTATTTTAACTTTTGACTTAAAAGTCTAATTCAGATTTTATAATATATTTTTTAAAATCTTTTTAAATTGTAAGTTTACATCCACAATTTTTGTAGATGAGCACTGATGATGGCAAATAAGCCGAAAGCGCTTTGCATTGATTAATTAAAAAGTTTTGCACGAAATACAAGTTTTTCCTTTTGAATCTAAACTACGTGCACACAGCTGTCAACCTTTTTTGGTTTTTTTAAATAATATCAACTTGAAATTTTTGGAAAACTCAAACTCTACACGAGGATGAAGCCTATTGATTCTGAAAATAATCTGATTGAAAATAGGGGTTAAGGGGGTCTGTTAAACTGTGAAAATTATAATTTAAAGTACTACGCATTATATATCTTCATTCTAGTTTGTATCTGTGTAATATTATGTAATGTGATGGGACTGAATTTATAAAATACACATTTTAGTTCACTTGTTTTTGCCAATAAAGGGTAATTTAAAAATATATTATTTTATTTAACATGTGTGACAAATAGTGAAAATGATTAAATTTACAATAAAAACTGAAAGGGGAGGTAAAGTTTCATGTAATAATATTTTTTACACAAAAATCAATGTCAAACTTTCTACATTTAAAAATAATCTCAAAATATAAAGAAAAGTCAGTTGACTAACTAATAATGTTTATAGTTGGTTTTTAACGTATTAAAAACAAATATTACCATAACTAAAATATTCATTTATTTATTCATTAATAGTTGTAGGTTGTAGTGCTTGAAAACAGTAAGATATTGATAATAATAACTACACTTGTACAAGGTTTTGAACCGAACTTACAAATGATGAAATTATTGGAAAAACTGAACACCCATTTTAAATTACTACAAGCCGCCACCGGTTTTAAATCGAAAATTTTTCACATAGCCCCATGAAAAAAAAGTCTAATGGCGAAAGACCGCGCTGGCCATTCTATCGATCTTCGCTATCCACCAATGTGGAAATAGTTGGTCGAGGTACTGCCAAAATTTGTTTTGGTAATATGGCGGTGCTATATCCTGCTCGAATCATATCACATTCGCTGAAACTTGTGGGTTTGCTTGACCAGGATATACATTTGCCAAATTCGGCACATTATTTTAGAGCAGTGTTAAATAACTGTCTCCATTTAAAATGCCATCGATGAAAAAGGAACCAATAACATGGTTTCCAACTATCCCTGCTAAAACATTAACTTTTTTAGGGTATTGTGAGTGTTCTTCTCTCATCCAGTGAGGACTAGTATCGTCAATTGTGACAATTTGTAAGGCTGTGAAGTGTAAAAGTGCATTCATCAGAAAACCCAACATGTTCTAGTTGGATACTATATAACACTGTTGTCTAACATTTCAATCATTTGCTCACAAAAAGGCGTTTTCTATGAAAAGCATCTTTCATGAGCTCCTGAGTTGGTATCAGTTTATAGGGATGCATTTTGTTTTTCTTTGAGTCATCGATGTATGGCTAACACCATCTACTATTGAGGCTGCAGATGAATTTATTTGTTTTTACAAATTTTTACAATAAATTTAAAAATCACAGCATTTTTAAATAGAGAATGTAGAGAACTTCAAATGAGGAGTGACAAGATCCTACTTTCTATTAACAAATTTGGGGGTTGTAACTCACTTTCTTGAAAATTAACAAGCTATAACAAGAAAACTACTCGACAACAAGTAGTGGTTGATTTGAAAATTATTTTATGATTTTCTAATTAATTTATGCCAATATAGAGAAGAGATTATCTGTTTCTTGCTAACGAGTTCTAATAACTGAAAATTATTAATTTTAATATTATAAATCCGAAGAATTATGCACAAATGTAGCCCGTTTATGTTTACTACTGTTCTACCGGTGGTCGACATTCGACCATAATCATTATTGAAAATTTATGGAAAACATGCATATTTTATGCATCTGTATGTTTCTAATATTTTTTTATTTTTATACATTTGTTAACTGTATATCTGGGACCATAAACTTTTATATGTACCTACAATACAATATGGTTCAGTAGATACTATTATAAATAAATAAAAAATAATTTTAATAAAATAACAGTATCTCACAATTTTTAAAACTCTTATTTATTGATATGAAACACATTTTTCTCATAGATTTTTGCTAAACTGATTTTGATTAATGAGCATTTTCTTCTTTTTGACATTTCTTTTTCTTTCCGTTTACTTTTTATTATATTTACTACATTTCTCCTTCGAGGTCATAATGGTCCAAGGTAGTAAACAAAACAAAGGAGGAGGTGGATCAAAAATCTCCATAACCCAAAGGTGTGCGACTTTCGGGTTTAATTTAAAAAAAAAAAAAAATTTTGAAATTTTTTTCATATGGAAGGGAGGCGGTAGGGGTGGAAAGGGTGTCCTAAAGTCAAATCTATCGTGTCCGGAGTTATTTTTGCTAAGTCTAGCATTTCTATATTATATCGACCTCGCCTGGATTGAGGACAAGTAGGGGGGAGATGGGGGGGCCCCAAATAACTAATAGCGGAGCCATTGGCTCTTTCTGAAACGATTCCAAACCACCAAACCCCCCCCCGGGTTTGGTGGTTTGGAATCGTTTCAGAAAGAGCCAATGGCCCCGCTATTAGTTATTTTTTATTCCTTACCATTTAGGCATGATAGAGGAAGAGGGGGAGGTGGAGGAGTGAGTTTTCCACGATTCTCGTCAAAATAAAAAAAAAAAACAGAAGAAAAAATGGTACTGAATCATTTTGTCTTTGCCTATTTTTATATAGATTTCTAGCCTATATCTTTGCTTCCTGTCAATTTAGTCCACTTTAGAATTTTCGCTACTGTAATATGTCATGTTTGCCTTGGTCGTCACCTTTTTCGATTTTCGTTTTTGCCTATTTTTAATATAACGAAATACAAATAAGTTGACGATTATAGCATGAAGCGAAAGAGAAAGAAAAAGAAAAATATTTTTAATATTATGCGATTCACCAATTTGTGATTTTTAGTAGTTATACACGCTCACTTCATAAATGATTCAAAACGCATTTAGATCAATTCCAATCAACACTCTTGAGCGCAACAATTTATCCTACAAGAATTCCAGCGGAATGCCGTCAAACCATAGAACGGGAAACAAAAAGTCGTTTCGTCTAAAAATGACTTTTTCTCTTTGATTCGCACAAACGTCACATATCGAAGTGTTCCATACAAGAAACCATTCGATTGAAAAAATAAATAAATTCCACATCTATTACTCGAAAACATTAGAAAGATACAGCGGCGGAACAAAAAGTCCCTACTACAATACTCTCCAATTAATTTATTTTAAAATTCATTAGACTAGTAAAAAAAAATGCCCAATGAACTATAATATTCACTAGATAGGTTATAGGATATACTTGAGATCATGAAAATATGTGTCTAGAGCATCGGAAGTGCCATGAATTGGTATATTGGCGCAAATTATGGTGAGAATTTGACAAAACTTTCTGATTTTTAGAAAATTAAATGTTGTGAAGCAAATAGCATTATTCACAAATAAAACTTTTAAATTATCATACTATCTTACTAGTACTACCTACATAGCGGAAAAATGATTAAGTATTAAATATAGTAGAATGGAAGAGTATGAAACTGTGCTACGGACATTTTAAGATAACGTAATATTTTATATGAACTAAAACAAAAATAAAAAGTGGTTTGGTAACTTTAAGAATAGATATAAATGATATAAAAGATAAATAATATAAAACATAAAAAACGAAACAAACGAAATAAAATATATAAGCGATATAAGCGATATAAGCGATATAAGCGATATAAGCGATATAAGCGATATAAGCGATATAAGCGATATAAGCGATATAAGCGATATAAACGATATAAACGATATAAACGATATAAACGATATAAACGATATAAACGATATAAGCGATATAAACGATATAAACGATATAAACGATATAAACGATATAAACGATATAAACGATATAAACGATATAAACGATATAAACGATATAAACGATATAAACGATATAAACGATATAAACGATATAAACGATATAAACGATATAAACGATATAAACGATATAAACGATATAAACGATATAAACGATATAAACGATATAAACGATATAAACGATATAAACGATATAAACGATATAAACGATATAAACGATATAAACGATATAAACGATATAAACGATATAAACGATATAAACGATATAAACGATATAAACGATATAAACGATATAAACGATATAAACGATATAAACGATATAAACGATATAAACGATATAAACGATATAAACGATATAAACGATATAAACGATATAAACGATATAAACGATATAAACGATATAAACGATATAAACGATATAAACGATATAAACGATATAAACGATATAAACGATATAAACGATATAAACGATATAAACGATATAAACGATATAAACGATATAAACGATATAAACGATATAAACGATATAAACGATATAAACGATATAAACGATATAAACGATATAAACGATATAAACGATATAAACGATATAAACGATATAAACGATATAAACGATATAAACGATATAAACGATATAAACGATATAAACGATATAAACGATATAAACGATATAAACGATATAAACGATATAAACGATATAAACGATATAAACGATATAAACGATATAAACGATATAAACGATATAAACGATATAAACGATATAAACGATATAAACGATATAAACGATATAAACGATATAAACGATATAAACGATATAAACGATATAAACGATATAAACGATATAAACGATATAAACGATATAAACGATATAAACGATATAAACGATATAAACGATATAAACGATATAAACGATATAAACGATATAAACGATATAAACGATATAAACGATATAAACGATATAAACGATATAAACGATATAAACGATATAAACGATATAAACGATATAAACGATATAAACGATATAAACGATATAAACGATATAAACGATATAAACGATATAAACGATATAAACGATATAAACGATATAAACGATATAAACGATATAAACGATATAAACGATATAAACGATATAAACGATATAAACGATATAAACGATATAAACGATATAAACGATATAAACGATATAAACGATATAAACGATATAAACGATATAAACGATATAAACGATATAAACGATATAAACGATATAAACGATATAAACGATATAAACGATATAAACGATATAAACGATATAAACGATATAAACGATATAAAACGATATAAACGATATAAACGATATAAACGATATAAACGATATAAACGATATAAACGATATAAACGATATAAACGATATAAACGATATAAACGATATAAACGATATAAACGATATAAACGATATAAACGATATAAACGATATAAACGATATAAACGATATAAACGATATAAACGATATAAACGATATAAACGATATAAACGATATAAACGATATAAACGATATAAACGATATAAACGATATAAACGATATAAACGATATAAACGATATAAACGATATAAACGATATAAACGATATAAACGATATAAACGATATAAACGATATAAACGATATAAACGATATAAACGATATAAACGATATAAACGATATAAACGATATAAACGATATAAACGATATAAACGATATAAACGATATAAACGATATAAACGATATAAACGATATAAACGATATAAACGATATAAACGATATAAACGATATAAACGATATAAACGATATAAACGATATAAACGATATAAACGATATAAACGATATAAACGATATAAACGATATAAACGATATAAACGATATAAACGATATAAACGATATAAACGATATAAACGATATAAACGATATAAACGATATAAACGATATAAACGATATAAACGATATAAACGATATAAACGATATAAACGATATAAACGATATAAACGATATAAACGATATAAACGATATAAACGATATAAACGATATAAACGATATAAACGATATAAACGATATAAACGATATAAACGATATAAACGATATAAACGATATAAACGATATAAACGATATAAACGATATAAACGATATAAACGATATAAACGATATAAACGATATAAACGATATAAACGATATAAACGATATAAACGATATAAACGATATAAACGATATAAACGATATAAACGATATAAACGATATAAACGATATAAACGATATAAACGATATAAACGATATAAACGATATAAACGATATAAACGATATAAACGATATAAACGATATAAACGATATAAACGATATAAACGATATAAACGATATAAACGATATAAACGATATAAACGATATAAACGATATAAACGATATAAACGATATAAACGATATAAACGATATAAACGATATAAACGATATAAACGATATAAACGATATAAACGATATAAACGATATAAACGATATAAACGATATAAACGATATAAACGATATAAACGATATAAACGATATAAACGATATAAACGATATAAACGATATAAACGATATATAAACGATATAAACGATATAAACGATATAAACGATATAAACGATATAAACGATATAAACGATATAAACGATATAAACGATATAAACGATATAAACGATATAAACGATATAAACGATATAAACGATATAAACGATATAAACGATATAAACGATATAAACGATATAAACGATATAAACGATATAAACGATATAAACGATATAAACGATATAAACGATATAAACGATATAAACGATATAAACGATATAAACGATATAAACGATATAAACGATATAAACGATATAAACGATATAAACGATATAAACGATATAAACGATATAAACGATATAAACGATATAAACGATATAAACGATATAAACGATATAAACGATATAAACGATATAAACGATATAAACGATATAAACGATATAAACGATATAAACGATATAAACGATATAAACGATATAAACGATATAAACGATATAAACGATATAAACGATATAAACGATATAAACGATATAAACGATATAAACGATATAAACGATATAAACGATATAAACGATATATAAACGATATAAACGATATAAACGATATAAACGATATAAACGATATAAACGATATAAACGATATAAACGATATAAACGATATAAACGATATAAACGATATAAACGATATAAACGATATAAACGATATAAACGATATAAACGATATAAACGATATAAACGATATAAACGATATAAACGATATAAACGATATAAACGATATAAACGATATAAACGATATAAACGATACAAACGATATAAACGGATACACCCACAAAAATGGTTAATTAAAGTGAAAAATCTGAAAAATAAAAAAAAAATGTTTACCTAAATGATATAATTATATTGAACAAAAGAGTAATGTAGAAATATTAAATGCCTTATCGAATCGAATTGGGGATGTGGCTTTATTATTAATAATTTCATACGGATACGTGTAATTAAATAAATGCATAAAGTGACTAGAACCGATTCTAGTATGCTTTTAGTTACATAAAACATTATACAAGAATTCTGGCAAAATAATATAGGTGATAGTTCAAAATTAGAAAATGAATTGTTATTTTAACAATATAAACGTTTATTTCTAATTTTGACAGATAAAGTGACAGTTTTTGTTATTGCAGCATGTGTCAAAATGATCTTCTTTACAACCAGTTACATAATGTTGAACAATATGAAACTGGTTTTAAAAAATTCATTTTCCTACGACTACTTAGGCAAGTGACACCTGTCGTACTATTAAGTCTTATGGGAAGTGTCCTATACCACACGCGTGTGGATAAATCTAGTTTTCACCCGAGTGTGAATATGAATCTACTTTCCGCACAAGCTCTTAATTATGTCAGACGTCTAATTTCTATTTCGATTATAATCAAGTTGAAGATTAAATTGTTAACATTAATTTTTAAATACCTATAGATCTTAGATATTTCTTTTTAACAAATTATTAAATGAATTTTTTTGGTTTTAAAATCAGTAATATACAATTATGGAAAAAATATCATTTGGTTAAATTTACAACCTGGTAATAATGTTGTTTTGGTCCTTATTTTTTATTATAACCAACACAAAATAACTAAAACACAATACATGACAAAATAAACCACTTTTTTAAAAATTAAATACCTTTAATAAGCCATATAATCAATACAACTCGTTGATAATAAATAATTAATATTATGTTCTGTAAATAAAATGATGCATATGCAACTTACATAAAATAAGGAATTTCGTAACTGGTTTTATAAATATTTAATAAATTATATTTGTTTAAGAAAGCTATTTAAATGTCGGTTTTATTTTTATACTCGTATTACTGTCACAGTTACAAATTTCAATGAACAGTACCAATGCTACCTTGTATTAATGTCATGTTCTTGTTTTCACTTTAACCATGTCTACAATATACATGCCACTAAAAATACATTGAAATTTGTGGAAATACATGTTGAAGATTTCTAGTCCTAGGAAAATACTGTTATGACTAAAATTTTATATAGACTGTATTCAGCTATATTTTCCATAATTTAAGCTTTGTTTAGGCACAAAATAAACTTCTATATTTGTTGTAATATTTTTATTAATATAAAACTGATATAAAAATTTTAATAATATTTTTAAATACAATACAAAAAATGTGAAATTGAGCTTGCTTTCTAATCATGTAATCATGTTTTACACATACGATCAATACAGAAATGCTTAAAAATTTCGCTTTGAAATCACTCTACAGTCAAGTTCTTTGCTCCAAATCACTAAATAGATTTCTAAAATCGTAAAGTTTAAAAAAAAACAACTTGACTAGGAGACGTACAGCCTATCCATTTTTTATTGGAATAAACAATTAAAAAGGCATTGCACAATTAATACTTTTCAATTATTAATACCCTTCAGAATTAAAAAAAAAATTGCTTCTCAGATATTGATTAATTTTTCTAAACTTTGCTCCACTTATCGGCCCTTTACAGGTGTCTGATTAGTACTGTAATTCATATAGGTAAGTACTGACTCCAGCTATAAACATCTAAAATAAGCGTTTCTTAAACAACAGAACATTCATCAAAAAGTACGCATAATTGTTTGCTTGGTTTTCCTCGAAAAAGCATTTTATTATCGTATTTCTTCCATGCATTCAAATTTAAAAAATTAAATGTATATTCTCCATTTGTTGAAATTTACAAACAAATTAATCAGTAAGTCGTTTGACATTAGTGTTTACAAATGTAAAAACAGACGAATGTTCATGTTGCAAAACAAATAAAAAACATTTAAAAGAACGTTTTTATATTACGTAGAACAGAGAGGTTGTATAAAACGGTTAGAGGATATGTGAACCAAAAAAAAAACTGCGAAATTTTGGAGTCCCGGTAGATGGTAAAAGACGTCAGTCACACTGTTAAACTAAATAAGAATTACTTTTGTATCGTTCGAAGCCAACTTTGTTCACGATTCTAAATTCAATTTTAAGTATTTTTTCGGTGCGTACTACATATTGCAGATGAAACGACCTAGTTATAAAGCTATCATAAGGCTCATGTGGATTTATTCTATTTAGTATTGAGGCCAGTAATTTAAACTTTAAAATCCTCCAAAGAGTTTAATAATATTTGCGAAGTTGCAATTTCTACATACTTCCGTAAAAAACTATTTTATCGTAATTGGTTGCTTCGGCGCCTTCGCCAAATCATATTAAATTTTGTTCCGCCTAAAAATCTTTTAAAGCTGAAGCTTGGCTCACCTTTTCGAAATATATTGGTTAATATAGTAACAAACGTGTCCTAAACTTGTAATGAATATGTTGTTGTTTATTTTTGTACCATTTCAATCAGAACATATCAAAATAACATTCTGTATATCAAAGTTAATTTATTTCGCCATAAATTAAACAGTTGAAAATAGAACGATTCTGGTCGGCGAATTAAATACTGCAATTCAGCGAAAATATCTAGTTCGTTTTTCAATTAATTAGCAAAGTTTAGTTATCTTATTTATAATATTGTTAAATTTTGTATAATAATAAGAGTTAATAAAATGTAAATTTTTTTGAAAATAAGCGCTTTTTAACACCACGTTTCGTCTTTCCAACATCCCTAGAGTTAATAATAAAACTATTGAAAAGTAGTCCTTATTTTTTAATACAAATTAATCAACCATTGTCGACTTCTCAATAAATTTAAATGACAAAATATACATTTTTAGTTTCCAAAATTATATTTTAAAATATGAAGACAGATTATTATATCACTCCGCAGACGGATATTTTCTAACGTTTGTAGTTAAGCCAAATGTAGTCTTTCTGTGTAATTAGGTGTCACACGCATTTTTATCCTGCATCATACAGTATAATTTATATAACCGGATATAATTCTAAAAACTTTTTTCGAATATCTTCTTTAATAAACCAGCTGAGATTTTCAGTAATTATAACACCTCATTGAAAAATTTACCTTTAGTTTGACTGTTTACTAAGTAATTATAACGAGGATTATTTTTACCAATATCGGGAAATAACCTTTTATTTGTTGGTAGCATCCAATCTGAGCATGAGTTAAAGGTGATCTTGAAGATGCTGAAAGTTCAGAGATGTGTCACTAAATATTTTATTGTTATCTGCGTAAAAAACATTGTTGCACTTGATATGGAAATAAAGATCACTGGCATATAGTATAAATACGAATGGACCCAAAACTGATCTTTGAGGGACCCCACTTAAGACTGGTCTTTCAAATGAATGTGAATTTCCAACTTTAACCCAGTAGTTGTCAGTTAAAAATGACTCTATCCATTTAAGTAAATTACCACGTGTACCAATAGTCCAGGGAAGTTAGGAAACAGCGGAAATTTTTAGGGACAGCAGATATCGAGATGCGGTTTTCTGCATTGTGTTCAGGAAGGTCCTAGAAAAAAAGTCTATATTATCTGGTTTAGCCATTTTTTGAAAAATGCCTTCTGGGCCGGAAAATGTATTTTTCAATTGCATCATTACTTTCACCATTATAGGAACGACTGGAAACTCGAAAAAATCGCTCAGAATCGTTAATCGGAGGTTTTCGGGGCTTCCGAACTTGATTCTGGCATTAGAATTACCCGGGGGTGGCTCTGTGGCAATGCGCGGGGAGTGAATTGGGGGAGAAATGGCAGCGTGCATGAAAATCGCTCCAAGCTCGTTACTCGGGGGTTTTCGGGGATGCCGAATTTAATTCTGGCATTGGAATTAGCGGGTGGCGGCTCTGCGTTGGAAGTGTCTTTTTGGTTTGAGCAATTGCCATCGCAATGCTTGCATGCAAGTGAGCATCCAACCCACTTCGGCGCACCCGCACCTCGTGTCACAGTCAGTTTCACAAGAAAAAGAAATTTTGCTTAAAATTTCCTCGGGACCGGATTACTGGGTCATGGTGACAGGACTGAGCTCTCCATTCACCAATTCCCATCCACATTCCAACAGATTTAAGGTCTCGTCTTGACCTTGTGGCTGCAGCATACATTTTTGCTCGATAGCTTTGGACGAGCTTAATCGCAACCCCCACAGAGCCACCCCGAGCACCCCCGGGAAAATCTAATCCTAGAATTGAATTCGGTATCCCCGAAAACCTTCGAGTAACGAGTTTTGAGCGCGTCCCATGAACTATGCAATTTCCCCCCCAGAATGACCCCCCAGATACCCCCGCAGAACCACCCCCGGGTAATTTCAATGCCAAAATTTAATTCGGCATCCCCGAAAACCCCCGAGTAACGAGTTTGGAGCGATTGTCATGCACGCTGTTATTTCTTCCCAATTCACCTCCCGCGCACTTCCACAGAGCCGTGCACCCCCGGGTAATTCTAATGCCAAAATTAAGTTCAGCAGTCCCAGAAACCCTCGAGTAATGATTTCCGAGCGATTTTTCCGAGTTTCGAGTCGTTCCTATAATGGTGCAAGTAATGATCAATTGGAAAATGCATTTTCCGGCCCAGAAGGCATTTTTTAAAAAATTGCTAAACCAGACGATATTAACTTTTTCCTGGGACCTTACTGAACACAATGCAGAAAACCACATCTCGATATCTGCTGTCCCTAAAAATTTCCGCTAGTCCTGTCGATTTTGATCTAAATGCCCTGGACTACAAGGTCTAACTTATGAAGTAATCTTTGTTTCGGCACACAATCAAAAGCTTTCGCAAAATCTAAGTAAATAATATATATGGGTTTTTTCTGTCTAATAGTCTACTAGAATTATCCACTCATTTACATACCAAAGCAGTATCATCATGGTTGATCGCCTTCTTTACAAATCCATGTTGTTGTTTAAAAATGATTTCTTTCACTAAAAGAAACTCGGAAACACGCCCTGTTATTATGGATTCCAAAACTTTACAGATGGTGAGTAGGCTGATTGGGCGGTAATTATTAGAGTCTAGATTGTTTTCTTTTGGGAAAATGGGTGTTACAGAATCTGTTTTTTAGATAGGGGATAGAGTGTGTGTGTATCAAAAGACAGATACATTATAGTAGAAAAAGGAATGCTATAGAGAATTTTTGTAAAAATTAAAGAAATATTTGATCTATACTCGGAGAGTTGTTTTATAGTTTTAAAGAGTGACTTTTTTGAATATTTCAAGGGTAAAGTTGAGCATGTCTATGAAAGAACGGATTCTAACGAGTAAGATATTTGGTAATTGATCCTGGAGTGGTTTATTGGAGAAAACTTTTGCAAAGGTATTAGCAAACAAGGTTCAGCTGTTTCGAAATTATTTTAAAAGGGACTTTCATCTTCTTTGTTTAGTAAAGGAATAGATAAATTTGATGACAGTAAAGATCTAGTTTTTTTTTATTTAACATCCCCTGTTACTTTATGTCTTACAGCGAGTAAATCAATGTGATTGAATCAGTAGATTTTCAATCATTAAAATTTCCAGGCGTTTAATAAACTTAAATTACATTTTAATAGAGATTAGTTTTTTCCATCGAACATTTTTGATTAATGTTTTATCCATTAAAAAGTTTACTTATAAAATATAAAGATCTGTTGGACAAAAAATGTTATTTATTCCTTGAATAAGATATATAACAATAATATTATTATTAGTGTTCAGTCCATCTGCGTTGTTAACCTTAAAAATAATAAACAATTGTAACACTATTAATAAATATTTATTAACATAAACCTTACCAATATATCATAGACTTTATCGCCCTCACTGTATGTAGGTACTTTCTTAATTGGAGTTTTTCATTTGAAGAGTAGAACTGAATGTAATTGTAAAAAATAAATAACTACTAAGAAAGAAAATGATAGGTAAATATATGTAAAATCCGAAGGCATAGAACCACATTATTTCCTGCATTCAATCAAGCAATACTATTTTATATTTTATTTTTCTGCGATCACTATCCAAATTAGGCTTTTGCTTTTCAAAATCCAACAGCAAAGGTCACAAGCAATTTTTTTACAAAGAATAATATTTTTTCGAAAAGGTGAAAAAAAAGTGTTTCTCCATTTCTTCTGTCCATCCGGGGACACCCTGTGTATAATTCCGATATCCGCATACTTCTGGGACAGATGATAAATTGAAAGCGTCTGACTCTGTGACTACCTACTGACCCGTGCGCCCCTGGATAGAGTAAATAGTATAGATGGATTACAGTTAAAGATGGGTTTAATGTACGACGACATTGTCACTAGGAGTTCTCACGTATAGTAGCTACTACTTCGCAGACTTCTTGTCTCGGCATGTAATTGTCTGTGGTTCGACGAAAAGCATACAACAGGATTTTTTTTTTAATACTTTTATTTACCTATATGAGAAAATTCTAATTTTTAGCAATGATTAATTTCAAATAAGTAATACCGATGGTGATTATTAAAAAGTATTCGAAAACAATGGACTACTTTAGTAAGTCTCATTTTTGGGATTTTTAATATCCTGACATTAATCAAATGGATTCAGTTGTAAAAGAAAACTCATTCAAAAAACATTTCCTTTTTTATATAAGTGATACTAATAAAAAAATACGAGTTTGATAATTTAATTTTCCTACGACCACTTAGGAAAGTGACACATATCACATTATATAGTGCTATGGAAAGTGCCCTATATCACACGCGTATGAATAAGAATTTACTTTCCACCCGTGTACGAATATGCTACTTTCCGTATCAGCTGTCACAAAATGTCGAACGCATCATTTCTATTTTGATCTAAGTAATATCCATATTAATATTAAAATCGATATGATTGTTATTGAAATTGTTGTAAATTGATCCTAGATATTTATCGTTAACAATTATTATTAAAATAATTTTAAAATAACTAAGATATGTTTGCTTTTTATTCTGGTTAAACACATAACCGATTAGATCATTCAATTAACGCAAGGGCTATTAGCTCTGATAGTATAGTATCAAACTTTATCAACTTTGCCATTTGAGACCTAGCGAGTGACCGCGTTCAAATCCTTGCGGGGGCAGAATTTTTTTTTGTTTTTTTTATTTTTTTTTTGTTTTTTAGTTTTTTTTTTTTTGTTTAGAAAATATGAAAATTGAATAAATACGATTATTGTTGATTATTTTTATAAATATATTTTAATTATTATAATAATACACCTGGTTTTACATTTTTTTATGAAATTATTTTGTGGTCGTAGGAAAAATATTGTACATCACTTGTGTGAAAAGTAATTTTCCACATTCGTGTGATAGTCGCACTCGGCTTGTGTCTCGTGCGTCAATATTTCCCACTCGTGTGAAAAATGTCACTTTCCACACTCGTAATGTAATATACTATTATGATGTACACCTTGTTATCGATTAGCTCGCTAAAAAAAAGTGTATGGATAACCAACGAGTTTGTGGCGTCGCTTGTAATTTTGTTGAATTTTAATTGTTGTGAAGTCAGTGATAATTGTTACATTTCTACACCACCATTGAGATATTATCGTAGCGCGCTACTATTTTGTCAAACTAGATTCACTATTCATATGTAACCCCATTATTAAATATATAGTTACATATTACATCAGCGTTTCTCAACCTTTAAGTATTCGGGGCCTACTTTTTAATAACAATTTTTATGGCACCCACCTACCTCTCTTTCTCATACAATATTAAAATACGACGTATATTGTACTTTTAAAATTTTGACCCTAATCCCCTTCATCATCTGAATTAGGGCGTGGTTCAAAGCCCACTTGTACTGAAGCTCTAGGCTTATTGTACCCCTCACAGTTTCTATCCCATCAGATTGATTTTCTTGATGAATTCAAGAATATGTCTAATGGGCGCTTTCGCGATTTCTTCAGGTTCCGGATATTGTACCCCGAAGTACCATTCCCGTGCCCATTTAAGGTTCCGGCAGTGGCATAGTATGTGAATAGGAGTTTCGTCCTCCTCTTCACATATTCTACATAGGGAGTCATCAGATATCCCTAAGAGATTTAGGTGTCTTCTAAGGCCGCAGTGTCCCGTAAGGAGTCCTATTACGGCCTTGAGTTCGCTTCTGCTAAGGTTTAGCAGTTGATGTTGTCTGCTCGTGGATGGTCCCTCTATGAATCTTTTGGACCGTCTAAGTCCAGGAAGTTCCATCCAGAGCCTATGGTGTTCTCTTTTTATTTGTTCCTTTAACACCCATTTAACATGTTGGTATGAGATACCACATGTGGGTTCTGGTCCAATAAGAGTTTTTTCCGCTCCCATCCTTGCTAGGAGGTCTGCTTTTTCGTTTCCAAACACTCATGTCCTGGTACCCATTCAAGGTAACCTTGTTATGTTCTGCCAGACCCTGGAGGGATTGTTGGCAATCAAATATTGATTTAGATTGTACTTCTACCCTTTTTAGTGCTTTAAGGGCTGCCTGACTGTCTGTCATGATAACGATTCTCTTATCTCTAAGAGAGTCATTTAGCATGGCTTTGGCGCAGGCATTTATTGCTGTTACTTCAGCCTGGAAGACTGTTGTCAGTGACCACAGCTTCAAATTAATTGTCCTCCCTGAGTTCACATGGTAGATCCCAGCTCCTGTGCTGTTTTTCATTTTCGAACCGTCTGTATACCAGATTGATTCGTTTTGTTTTTCCCTTTTTTCCCGGCTTTTGGCCCTTTCTGGTATTTGAATATCAAAAGGTTTCCTGAAGTCGTGAATAATGGGCGTTCTATCCGATGGCATTCTTAGTACCGGATTTTGTTTTAATTTCTCTAATATCATTGTGTGGTGTCCTTTTCTCGAAAGTTCCCATCCAAATACATTAGTAAACAGCCTGTATGCTGCCGCCATAGCCTCCTTCAACACCACAAGGTGTAGTGGAGGAAGACCTAGCAGTAGCTCCATTGCTGCTGTGGGCGTAATTCTAAATGCCCCTGTTATTATTAGGCAGGCTAGTCTTTGTACCTTGTCTAATTTTCTATTAGCTGTTATGCTTTTAGTCTTGTGCTACCATATGACTGATGAGTAAGTTATAACAGGTGCTACAACCATAGTGTAAAGCCAGTGCATCATACTTGGTTTAAGCCCCCATGCGTTCCCTACCATCCGTCTACAGGCCCATAGTATTCTTACAGCTTTTTCTGTTGTTTTTTCTATATGGCTGCAGAAGCTAAGCTTGTCATCGAGAGTGATTCCAAGATATTTAACCTCCTTTGCCATTTTTAGATGTTGTCCCCACATATAAAGCTCCTTCATTCCTTGAAGGTTCCTTTTTCTTGTGAATGCAACAACAGAGGTTTTTGTCGGGTTTGTGGACAATCCCTCTTTTAGGCACCATCTTTCGACGATATTTAGTGCCCGCTGCATCTTTTCGGATACAACAGTCCCAAATTTACCGTTTACTACGATGCTTATGTCGTCTGCAAATGCTTGCGTGTATAAGTTTTCTCTTTCTGACTCCCATAAGAGATCATCAACCACCAAGGTCCACATAAGAGGAGATAGCACTCCTCCCTGCGGGTATCCCTTGTTAACTGAGACCTCTCTTGTTGTGTTAAGGAGATTACTGGTAATGGTTCTATGATTAAGCATAAACTTCACCCACCTCGTAATGCAGTGGGCTACTCCACGCCTTTGCATAGATCCCAGTATTGAATTGTACGAAGCCCAGTCAAAGGCTCCTTCTATATCTAGGAAGACTCCTAGTGCTATTTCTTTGCTTTCCAAAGCTTGTTCAGCCCGTTGAGTTAGCCTATGTATGGCTGCATCGCAAGACTTTCCCGATTGGTAGGCAAACTGGTATCGATGTATCGGTTTATCCCGTAGAACATCGTCTCGTATATATCTATCGATTAATTTCTCCAATGTTTTTAGGAGAAATGACGTTAGGCTGATTGGTCTGAAATATTTGGTCTCGTCGTATGACGCTTTCCCGGGTTTGGGAACGAAGACCACTCTTGCACACCTCCAGCTTTGTGGAACATATCCAAGGGCTATGCTAGCTCGGAATAGTTTACACAGTGGTCCCTCCAGTACTTCCTGGCCCTTTTGTAGAAGTGCCGGGATTATACCATTAGGTCCAGCTGTTTTGTATGGTTGAAAGGAATTTATCGTCCACACAAGTTTTGTTCTGTTTACTATTGAGTTTGCGAAAGACCAGTTTGTTTTTGAGGCCCTAGAAATTAGTGCCTCAGTACTCCTGTTCTCTTGGTCAAGAATAATCTAATCCCCTTAGTGCAGCGAGTTGTTAGTGTCCTAGACCCTAGACTCTAGGCCTAGAGCCCTAATATAGAAATTAATTACAGTCCTCTAAAATTACCGAGAATATGTGAATTTATTGAAACTTGGCATTGCCGCTCCGCTACATCCCATATAGGTAAATTGTAAAGCCAGAATCGATGTTTCTCACCTGCTCTCTGTCATTTACGATGGATATCAAACATTCTCGCGGCTTACCGTCGCTGCGAGGAGTTTCGACCGTGGTTATGATTTGTTTGGAATAGTATGGAAAATCTGCTCGACAGCCGAGCAAGCGTTTAAAAATGCTGCGGCTGTTGAATTAGGAAATTCAATCAAAAAATTGTACTAAGAAATTGAATTAAGAAATTCAATTAAGAAATTTAATTAAGAAATTCAATTAAAAAATTCAACTAAGAAATTCAATTAAGAAATTCAATTAAGAAATTCAATTAAGAAATTCAATTAAGAAATTCAATTAAGAAATTCAATTAAGAAATTCAATTAAGAAATTCAATTAAGAAATTCAATTAAGAAATTCAATTAAGAAATTCAATTAAGAAATTCAATTAAGAAATTCAATTAAGAAATTCAATTAAGAAATTCAATTAAGAAATTCAATTAAGAAATTCAATTAAGAAATTCAATTAAGAAATTCAATTAAGAAATTCAATTAAGAAATTCAATTAAGAAATTCAATTAGGAAACTAATATAAGAAATTAAATAAAGACATTGAATTAAGAAATTAAATTAAGAAATTGAATTAAGAAATTGAATTAAGACATTGAATAAGAAATTGAGTTAGGAAATTGAATTAAGAAATTGTGTTTAAAAATTGAATAAAGAAATTGAATTAAGAAATTGAATTAAGAAATTGAATTAAGAAATTGAATTAAGAAATTGAATTAATAAATTGAAATAAAAAATTAAACAAGAAATTGAGTTAAGAAATTGAATTAAAAAATTGTATTTAAAAATTGAATAAAGACATTGAATAACGAAATTAAATTTAAAAATTGAATTAGGAAATTGAATTAAGAAATTGAATTAAAAATTGTATTTAAAAATTGAATTAGGAAATTGAATTAGGAAATTGAATTAGGAAATTGAATTAGGAAATTGAATTAGGAAACTGAATTAGGAAATTGAATTAGGAAATTGAATTAGGAAATTGAATTAGCAAATTGAATTAGGAAATTGAATTAGGAAATTGAATTAGGAAATTGAATTAGGAAATTGAATTAGGAAATTGAATTAGGAAATTGAATTAGGAAATTGAATTAGGAAATTGAATTAGGAAATTAAATTAAGAAATTGAATTACGAAATTAAATTAAGAAATTGAATTAAGTAATTGAATTAAGAAATTGAATTAAGAAATTGAATTAAGAAATTGAATTAAGAAATTGAATTAAGAAATTGAATTAAGAAATTGAATTAAGAAATTGAATTAAGAAATTGAATTAAGAAATTGAATTTGGAAATTGAATTAAGAAATTGAATTAGGAAATTGAATGAAAAAATTTAATTAAAAAATTGAATGAAAAAATTTAATTAAAAAATTGAATTAAGAAATTGAATTAGGAACTTGAATTAGGAAATTGAATTAGGAAATTGAAATGGAAATTGAAATAAAATAAATAATAAAGTGAGTTCAGAAATTGAATTAAGCCAGTAAATTTAGATATTAAATTCGAAATTAAATCAAGAAGTTGAATCAAGAAACTGAATTAAGCAATTGAATTAAGAAATTGAATCAGAAACTGAATTCAGCAATTGGATTAGGCAATTAAGAATGAAAATTGAATCAAAACATTAAATTAAGAAATTAAATCAAGAAACTAAAACAAGAAATAGAATCAAAATAAAAAATTGAACAAAAAACTAGAATTGAGAAATTGAATTAGACAATTGAGTTGAGAAATTAACATAGAAATTAAATTGGGAAATTAAACTATCTAAAAGAAAAACTGCATTACAGAAATACAAAAGAAACAAAAATACTGAGAAATTGTAGACATTGGAAGAAACGGGACGGTATTATAAAAGAAATTGGTAAAAATTGTGACAAACAACTAACAGCAATAAATTGTAATAGTGGAAAAAATAAAAAGGTAACATAAAAGAAAATGATAAAAAATTGGAGCAAAGAACTAAAGTAGTAAATTATAGACAGTGGAAGAATTGGGAAAAGATATTTGTAAAGATTGGGAAAAAGAACTAACGGTAATGGAAAGGCTCGGGCGCAATAAAATAAAAATTACCAACATCCTTATAAAGATAAGGGTTGAGAAGAAAAAAAATTAATACCTTTTTGCACATATTTCTTGTAATTTTTTCTTTTTACTTTAAACATTTTCTATAAATATGACTAGAGACACATAGGAATCAAAATGTCTCTGAAGTATCGCAGAATCCCATGTAATAGATATTTTACAACAGAAACATTTTCCAAAAAAAAATACTCTTTTATCTTCCTCCCTATACATAATTATCATTTAGTTACATATACAGTAATAGAAATAAACAACGAAATGTACACCTAATAAAATAAAAATGAATTTTCCATTGTAATCAATTTTGCAATAGGTAATTAAATCGCCAGTAGATACGTCGATAAAAGTAGCAAAAGCAGTAAATAATGTCAACCCAATCGTGAGAGGGTAATTAGGTCAAAGTCAGGTGTCTAGAAGTATTTAGAAGGCAGTATATTATCGATATGAAATGTCAAGTACAATAGTGCAGCAAATATTTTAAGACTTTATAATGTGTATTGAGTGTAGGTTAATAATTTTTAGATTAAATAGTAAAATGGGTCATAAATTAATGTAATGTTATATATCAGCTTCACGGTTAAATAAATATTAAGTATTGTTGGTTGTGTAGTTATTTAATAGGGCTCTAAATAATAATTGATTAGCATACGAGAATGCGTTGAGAGTTCATAGAGTCCCAGTTGAATTACAGTATACTGCTAAAGTTTTATTATAAATAAATTTATTTCAAAATGTCACTGTTCCTAAGTTCTATAGTTGAATCGAGTCAGGAATGTACGAAGAATATTGATAGAGTTGCTACATGCAATAACCAATATATTATTTCAGTCATTAAAAAAAAAATCTGTTCGCTATACTTACGCGGGTTTCGGATTAACAAAATTATGCAAATTAGTTATTGACAACTAGTTCCAATAAGCCTCTTCCCAAGAAATTACGTAAAATTGCCCTAATGGTCAGATTTAAATTAAAATAACAATAGGGAACTGGTTGTCAATGACTAATTTGCATAATTTTGTTAATCCGAAACCCACGTAAGTATAGCGAACACACTGTATGTACTTTGACACAATGATAGTTTGCAGCATACTTTACACAATAATATTTATGGAATCAACTATATGTAGAGTTGCAGTTAAGGAGTTCTTCTTATGTCGTATTTCCACAAGAGAGCATAAGTTCTCTATGGAATATTCTGGTTACAAGTACAAACTCTAAATTGTGGTCCTAAATTTCTAATCTTTCAATTATCAATAAATTAAGTTAGAGAAATCTCACGGTTAAAAGCGCAAATTACAAGAAAATTAATTTCCAACGTTACAAATCGAACATCTGAGAGCGCTAACGGGTGTAAAAAACCCTGTTTCAAAAAGATTAGAATTCAAATCGACTCACAACTTCCATGTATGCTCATCCAAGTTGTACATCAATGGGAATAGGTGTCACACAAAATAGTGGAAAGCACTCTTATCACAGGCGAACCGCAAAAGAACTAGAGCAGTGTCGCGGTCTACGAGTTCAACTTAAAATAATTTTAAATAAAAATTTAGTAAAAGCTTTTACAATATATAATATTTTAAAATAAGGGATTTTTTTTCTATTCAATATTTATCCGGACTTCAGAAGTTTTTAGAAAGTTAAGATGGGGTTTTAAGAGGATTTAGAAGATTTTAGGTTTTAGAAAGTTTTAGGTGTTTTAAGGTTTTAGCAAGTTTTAGAAGATTGTAAAGGGTTTTAAAAGATTTTAAAAGGTTTTAAAAGGCTTTAAAAGGTTTTAAAAGGCTTTAAAAGGTATGTAGGGCTTTTAAGAGGTTTTAAAAGGTTTTAAAATATTTTAAATGGTTTTAAAAGGTTTTAAAAGGCTTTAAAAGGCTTTAAAAGATTTTAAAAGGTTTTAAAAGGTTTTAAAAGGTTTTAAAAGGTTTTAAAAGGTTTTAAAAGGTTTTAAAAGGTTTTAAAAGGTTTTAAAAGGTTTTAAAAGGTTTTAAAAGGTTTTAAAAGGTTTTAAAAGGTTTTAAAAGGTTTTAAAAGGTTTTAAAAGGCTTTAAACGGTTATAAATGTTTTAAAAGGTTTTTAAAAGTTTTAAAAGGGTTTAAAAGATTTTAAAAGGTTTTAAAAGGTTTTAAAAGGTTTTAAAAGGCTTTAAACGGTTATAAATGTTTTAAAAGGTTTTTAAAAGTTTTAAAAGGGTTTAAAAGATTTTAAAAGGTTTTAAATGGGTTTAAAATAGTTTAAAAGCTTTTAAAATGTTTTAAAGGGTTTTAAAAGGGTTTAAAGGGTTTTAAAGGGTTTTAAAAGGTTTTAAAAGGTTTTAAAAGGTTTTAAAGGGGTTTAAAAGGTTTTAAAAGGTTTTAAAAGGTGTTAAAAGGTTTTAAAAGGTTTTAAAAGGTTTTAAAAGGTTTTAAAAGGTTTTAAAAGGTTTTAAAAGGTTTTAAAAGGTTTTAAAAGATTTTAAAAGGTTTTAAAAGGTTTTAAAAGGTTTTAAAATGTTTTAAAAGGTTTTAAAAGGTTTTAAAAGGTTTTAAAAGGTTTTAAAAGGTTTTAAAAGGTTTTAAAAGGTTTTAAAAGGTTTTAAAAGGTTTTAAAAGGTTTTAAAAGGTTTTAAAAGGTTTTAAAAGGTTTTAAAAGGTTTTAAAAGGTTTTAAAAGGTTTTAAAAGGGTTTAAAAGGTTTTAAAAGGTTTTAAAAGGTTTTAAAAGGTTTTAAAAGGTTTTTAAAGGTTTTAAAAGGTTTTAAAAGGTTTCAAAAGGTTTTAAAAGGGTTTAAAAGGTTTTAAAAGGTTTTAAAAGGTTTTAAAAGGTTTTAAAAGGTTTTAAAAGGTTTTAAAATGTTTTAAAAGGTTTTAAAAGGTTTTAAAAGGTTTTTAAATATTTTAAAAGGTTTTAAAAGGCTTTAAACGGTTATAAATGTTTTAAAAGGTTTTTAAAAGTTTTAAAGGGTTAAAAAGATTTTAAAAGGTTTTAAATGGGTTTAAAATAGTTTAGAAGCTTTTAAAATGTTTTAAAAGGTTTTAAAGGTTTTAAAAGGTTTTAAAAGGTTTTAAAAGGTTTTAAAAGGTTTTAAAAGGTTTTAAATGGGTTTAAAATAGTTTAGAAGCTTTTAAAATGTTTTAAAAGGTTTTAAAAGGTTTTAAAAGGTTTTAAAAGGTTTTAAAAGGTTTTAAAGGGTTTTAAAAAGTTTTAAAAGGTTTTAAAAGGTTTTAAAAGGGTTTTAAAGGTTTTTAAGTTTTTTAAAGGTTTTAAAAGGTTTTAAAAGGTTTTAAAAGGTTTGAAAGGTTTTAAAGGATTTTAAAAGGTTTTAAAAGATTTTAAAAGGTTTTAGAAGGTTTCAAAAGGTTTCAAAAGGTTTTAAAAGGTTTTAAAAAGTTTTCAAAGGTTTTAAAACCTTTTAAAAGGTTTTAAAAGGTTTTAAAAGGTTTTAAAAGGTTTTAAAAGGTTTTAAAAGGTTTTAAAAGGTTTTAAAAGGTTTTAAAAGGTTTTACCAGGTTTTAAAGGCTTGAGAAGGTTAAAAAATTATTTTCTAAAACTTTTTATCTATTGTTATAAGATTGTGACTTTACGTTCACTTAAAGAAAACTTTTTGTTTCCCAGTAATTTATTTTCAGTTTCTTTTTGTTATCATTCTTTGCTATTTTTTGTCAGTATTATTTATTTTTACCCAAATTACCTTCAAATTAAATATAAATTAGTAAATAACTTGCTTTGCGAATACTGGTATTCATGCCTTTTTGGCCCAATTAATTTCTCTAACTTTGGACATAGTCCTAATTTATTTATACAATCGCAAAATACAAGTTAGCTGTTTCCATGGTTGTTACTCACTTAGTGAAAGCATATTATACCTACGGAGTAAAAGTTACATTTTACTAGTTGCAAATAGGGATTAAAATTAAAGTCCCTAAAGTGCACAAAATTTATTTAATATGTATGTTCTTCAAAATATTGGATTTAAATAAATTAAACTTGAGTAGATATTAATGTTTTAAATATAAAAAAAAATAAATAGTACTTTGAGGAATTTTAAACAAATGTATGTCTATTATTTTAAAAAATATTTATTACCAATAAATATTGCACAAACAGCTAATTTATAAAAAAAACAATTTTTATCAATTTTAAAAGATTTGATATTTTGATTTTACAACGTAAATTGTTCTTAAAAATATATAACGATTAAAGTGCAATAATTATCATTTTAGAATCCTGGCTACACCACTGGATCAAAGTGTCACACAAACTAGTGAAAAGCACTCTTATCAAAGACAGCCGCAGAAAAAGAAGAAGAAGAAGCGCATTCGAGTAACCGGCTAGTCTATCAGATTGTGTTAACCTCAAAATATGTGTTCCTTCATTCGTTAGTCAATAAGGTCTTGATTACTAAAGGTTTGAATGGTTAATGTCAATCTAAAGTTAGTTTACAGAGCTGAGAAACTTCCTTAAGCGGTTGGAGAATGTCCTTTAGCGGCCGGCAGATTCGTCACAAGTAACTAATGATTTTTATGGCGGTTATATTTCGTTTGGTAGTAGATTGAAGATTTTTTTTTGATTGCTAAGTTTCCAGAAACGAAGTTAAACAATTTAAGTGTATGTCAACCTGTTAAAACAGCTACAATGTAATAAAAGGTTCCTTTAAAGGGACCAAACAATACGTAGCGAGTAAATGTACCGTAAAAATACTTTGATATAACATTGTTAGTAAGTATATCGTTAATATTTAGATATTCGAATGTATGTGTAAAGAAGAAGTTATAAGTCATAATTAATTTAAAAATAGAATTAATTAATAAATAATAAAAAAAAGTACCACGCAGTTATTTATATTATTCCTTTTTGGTTTATTTTGGTTTTCTCTTTATTAAACTCTTTGAGCATTTAAACTATCAAATGCTGAATACAGCTAATCAGAATAAACAAAATAACAAAATAACACAAAATAATTATCCAACGATACTCATAAACAATATATTTCAAAAACGTATACATACAAAGCTATATAGAAGAGGCTCTAATTATATTATTTCTATTCGCTACGTGCGTGACAGCAGCGTCAACAGATGCATAAAGTAAAGGGGCGATATCTGCGAATATTGACAGTATAATTACTTTCCTATCTGTATACAGATATAAGGAAAGTATAGGAATCATGATTTTTTTCGACCTCGAGTTTTCGACGGATTTTTACGTTTTGAGGTCCCCTGAATCCGTTTTGACTATTTTCGCGATGATGTCTGTGTGTGTGTGTGTGTGTGTGTGTGTCTGTGTGTGTGTGTGTCTGTGTGTGTGTGTGTGTGTGTGTGTGTGTGTGTGTGTGTGTGTGTGTGTGTGTGTGTGTGTGTGTGTCTGTATAACGCATAACTCATGAACCGATACACGGAAAAACACCAAATTTTAAACTTAGGCTTTGTTCCAGCGTCTAATTAGCTGATTATATTTTGGGCAGAGTCGGAATATCTGGGGGGGTACTTTATAGGTAGTCATTTTTATATTTCATGGAATATATCTGTTATTTACGTTTGTAGAAGAAAATTCTTCAAATAAAAGTTACTTCTAATATAATTATCTATAATTTTTGTTCTATGCAAAATTTTCCTAAAATGGTCCGTATTCGAGAAATTTGACAAAATGTAAAAAAAATAATTTTTTATAAAAATTGTTCAAACAAAAGTTGTTTGTAATATAATTCTCTATAATTTTTATTCTATACATAATTTCTCTAAAATGAACCGTATTCGAGATATTTGAGAAAATGTGTAAATTTCGAATTTTGAAGAAAACTCAAAAACGGATAAAGAAAAAAACATTAAATTTTAAACTTAAGGTTTATTTCGGCCTGACGTAAAATGATTAGATTTTAGACATAGTCGGAACATCTGGGGGGGTACTTTATGGGAGGCCACTTTTATATTTTATGGAATATATCTGTTATTAATGTTTGAAGAAAAAAATTGTTCAAATAAAAGTTACTTCTAATATTATTATCTATAATTTTTGTTTTATGTAAAAATTTCCTGAAATGGTCCGTATTCGAGAAATTTGACAAAATGTGCAAAATTCTGAATTTTATGAAAGTTTTTGAAATAAAAGTTGTTTGCGATATCGATCTCTATAATTTTTGTTTATACATGATTTTTCTAAAATGGACCGTAATGAAAAAATTGTAGGAAATTTTAATTTTTCAGTATTTTCGTTTTCCATGAATATCTATAGAAGAATGTTTCGAGGTAGATGTATGTGGACAATGTATATATTTAGTTTATCCTCTAAACATTTATACAGATGCTGCAATAGGTTGTACAAAATAACCGGAAAAAGCCTATAATAACTAGATAGGAAAGTCATGTGTTGGACACATCAGATTTTTTTTAATAGAATTCGTAATTAAAAATATTTTTTTTCGTTTTAATAAAAATTAATGGAATTTTGTAAAGTAGTAGTAGTAGGAGTTGTAGTTGGTGGAAACAACAAGAAGTGTCATCTGCAAGGATATAGTTTCAAATCCCTGCAAACGGGACAACTTAAAATTTTAATTATTTGGTAAAATTTAAACTAATCAATATTTGATAAGATAACTCTCTTGACATGGCTCGAGAGTTCAATTAGTTAAGTATTCAAGATGCAGTCAAATTTTGATTTTGCGACCGTTGCACCATTCCCGATAAAAGCCATCTTTTTCAATTCATTTTTTTATTTTTGAACAAAAAAAAAATATAAAAATTTTAAAAAGACGTACTATTGTTATTTATTTTTTTAAATACAGTTTATTTATCATAATAAAATACACCAGAAAAAAGTACGGCCAAAATAGACTTATAAAAACGTCTAATATTTTCTTGAAATTAAAAGCGATTCAAAAAAATACCAAAAATGTTTTTAAGTTTAAATAATTAATTTAAATGTAAGGTATTTTTTATTTAAAAACTTATTAACAATATAATTGGCATTATTATTGGTAAATATAAGGAATTTACCAAAAATTCTAAGAAAACATTTTTAGTTTTAAATTAACATTCAAAAGAACACACGAAAATATTGCAAAAATTAACAATAAGGTTATTATTCTGGTCAACCGGTAGTTTTGAGCATAATCGGGTAGTTCCTGGTAGACCACGAACAGTATTAACGCTTGAGCTAGAAGAAGCTATACTACAGGAGATAGAAGAACTAGTACCAGGAAGATTGCACAACAGCTTCAAGTAAGTGCAAATACTGTTTGGAGGGTTTTGAAAGTGTCTCCTAAAAGAGGGAAGCGCCCAATAAGGAGAACAAAAGTACCTACTTCTGACTCCTCTGATTCTGACAACCCCGTTTTAGATGATGAAAGTAGTGACGGCGAAGATGGAAACAATACAGAGTGCATAGGTTGTGACGAAGAGTTTCTGACAACAAAAAAGAAAGATTAATGGTTCTGCTACATTATTTGCAAAGGTTGGACTCATGAGGGATGTACTGGTTATTGTAATGTATGCGCTGAATGTGAAAAAAATGGCGCAAAAAAAGCAAATGCTCGCTTGTTTTAACTATATTAAGCATAATTGAGAAATTTTGTACTGGTTTATATGTTCCAAACCAGTCGTCCATTCATCCTTAAACAGGTCTGTGTAACCCAAGAATTTAATTTTTAGTTTTTTAGTTTAACTTTTTTTAAAATAGATTTTTTAATTTTATTTATATCGCGTGATACTTTTGTTGTAATAAATGCTACTAAAAACGTTCAGACTTTTACTAAAAATATTGAAAGGTAAATTTTCAAAAAAGTGATCCAACTCTCTCCCTATCTGGAAATATATATTTTTTTTAGTAACTTTTAAGGTAATTTAATGTAATTTTTAAATAGCTAAGTGCATGTAAAAAAAATATAGTAACAAACAATGAATGTTATCAATATGTAAACCGCAACCAATGCAAAAAAACATGTTATAGTTTATTTAAAAATGAATGATAGCAACATTTTTATGATCAGGAGATAAATTCCAATATAGCATCATAAATCAGTGGCGGAGAATTTCTAAAATAAAATATTAAGCATTATTTGTTCCAAAATAAAATATTTGGTTTTCTTCTTAAAATTTTTAAAAATACCAATTTTCTTCAATTCTTGTCTTAAATTTGCTAGTCATTTACCTGTAGAAAATATTTCCAATTTAGTATTAATTTAAGTAGCCCTTAACTTTCTTGGAAAGCATTAAAATTTCAAATCGGCAGAAAGTGTTATGCAGATTGTAAATTATTTTAATTAAGATTTACATTTCTGTTTGTATAGTCCTGTGATTGTAACACGCAGAATTGTTAGTTCTGCATATGAAACCTTTGATGTTAAATGAACATGGCACTCTTGTACTTAAATATTTTAATAGTACTATTCTGAGTATAATTTCTAAGTGTTTATATATGACTGGAATTGGAGGAGCAACCATCTATAGACTTTTGAATCAACGAAAGGATTGAAGTATTACAGTAGCACCTAAAAATTCAACTGGGAAAAAACCCATTCAAATAGACGGTTCTATGAAACAACTGATCCGAAGAAAATTGCATGTGTTTTATTTACAAAAAAAAAATACCTACGTTGGATAAACTTTTAGTAGACATTAATAGAGACAAAACTTTGCCAAACGTTAAAAAAAAATAATTTGTGGAAAACTTTACATAAATCTGCGCTCATAAAAAATGACGAAATTAATGGTTAGAGGAGGCATAATTTAAGGAAAATTAGAAAATTAAGAAGGTAAGACAAAAGCGTATTTTTCAATTAGGTAAGATATGGATAAATAAAGGACATTTTGTTAAAAAAGTTTGACAAGATAAACAGGTTACAAATGCTTGTAGGGCATTTATAAAGGTTTTTCTACTGGCTTAAAATTTCTAAATGGTAAAAGCCGCTGTTTAATTATTACTCATATTATAGAAGATAAAGGACTTGTTGATAGTAGCTTGTTAGAATTTGTTTCATAAAGAAATGATTGCTGTTATTTTTGAGAAATATTTCAGTCAAATGATATATTTGTTACAGACCTATTCTGTAATAGTCATGGACAATGCCAGTTACCATTCAAGATTAAAGAAACCGTTACTTAACCCTAAATGGAAAAATCAAGAACTCTATGACTGGCTCATGACCAAGGAAATGATGACAGAAGAAAGATTACTCAAAAAAGAGCTATTGAAGCTATGTAAACAACATTTACCAAAATTTAAGAAGTATAGTGTAGATGAAATAGCAAAAGAACATGAAATTAATGTGTTATTTCTGTGACAAGTAAGGAAACTGATGATAATGACTCCTTATCGGGAGAAAACGACTTATTTATTTAGGTATGTAACTCTATATTTTTATTAATTATAATAAGTTTATATGAAGCTGGTACCCGAAATATAAACAAATAAACAAACAAATTTATATCCAATCACCAGTATTTCTGAAAATGAAATATGAGTGTTTTATAAGAAAATATTTTTTTGCCAAGAAATGTTTTTAATATATCATATAAATTTGGTTGTGTGTATATTTATTATTAAATTTTAAGGAAGTGTTCTAACCTAATATATAGTATACTATTTTTATAAAAATAAATATGGGTACTTAATATTGACAGTTTACTATTTTTTATATTAAAGTAGTTTCGTGTTCTCCGTCACTGAGGTATAGAATTAATACTTAATCCCTTAGGGTTTGCTCATTTACATTTTATGATGTATTGTATTCGAGATCTTTTGGGGTGGTTATACTAAATTCTAGAGGAAATTGAAATAAGAAGATATCATGATTTACTTTTTATGCTTTGAACAATCCTGAACCTTTGCCATAAAAACTTTGTCATCATGCATTATCAAATAAACTATAAACAGTTTATTTTATTGACATCCCTCAGGGGTATCGTGTTGGTTTTAAGGTTTAAGCTCTTCAGAAATATTATTTTTGTACCTTAATCATATAGGGTGTAAAAAATTGCATTATTGTGTTAAAGCTAGTCCGTTTCTGTCAAACTAAATAATCCAAATTTATTTAAAAGGATATATTAAATTGCAACAGATATTTGTTTATATCTTCATAAGGGTGTTGGACAAAAATCCGGAATTATGTTCTAAGATACTAGGTTTCTGTTTTTGTTTGTGGCGGCTTGTTTGTAAGGACTGTAGGACTACAGACCCCCAGTAAAAGGGCAAACTAATGCATATCAATATAAAATGAAAATATATAATCTAACTACCCACTGCACTATTTCCAATATTGTATTCTACGTCTCCTTTGTTTAACCTGTTCCAATCCTAATCTGGCAGTCAGTCCCTGTAGTTCAATATATTTTCTGTTAGTTGATGTTACTGGTTGGTAAGGTTAAAAGTTGTAGCACCCATAACTTACGTATTCCGCAAATCAAATGTCCGCTTGTTCTTATATAGAAATTGTGAACAGTGAGTCTGTTCATTGAGTTATCTAATATGTTGTTACATAGAAAGCAAGATGGTCGCTTGTAGAAACACAAACTTGTTTACCATCATTCTTTTATACGAAGCAGTGGTGATTTATTGTGTATTTTTGAATAATATAGAGTTCGTTGGCTGAAAACTGCCAAATAAATCTTTGGGAGGGCCTACTCTAATCCCGATTTAAAACTTACTCAGGCAGACAAAAGTTTAAAAGGTTCATATATGCAAGGTGATTTCTAAGTTCATACTTTTTTTCAACTGAAACTAAAAGAAACAACTTTCTTAATTATTTTTTTTAAATACCTTAAAAACAAGGGAGATATCCTAATTTAAAAATTTGAACAATCTCTGCGATATAACGGCTGACAATTTTTTTTGTCGGTGTTTATATTTTTATGTCAAGCAGCGATATGATAGATATCAGGTAGTTTGGGATTGTTATAAAATAAAAATCGCTCATGTGTATAAAAACAATTTTTGAGTTATTTAAAAAAGTTGTCTCTTTTAAGTAGTTAAAAAAATATATAAACTTAGAAATCACCTTGTATATACACAAGTCGATCATCAAGGTACGTGTATATTAAAACAAAGTGGGTATGTGTTTTAATGAAATAGAAGACAAATTTGAGAAAACTATTACCCATAGATTTCTTCGACAATTTTGACGAAAAAGTGATAGAGCACAAGTACCTACTAGGTCAGGATAAAAAATAAAGTCTGCTGAATTGGAAAGATACCACCACAATATATTGTACTCCAGGGTCGTCTACCAGATGATGATTTAATTACCTAAAGTACTTTGGTAAGTTTTATTAAACTATATATATTTTACGTGCTTTTCAAAAATAGCCCCCGTAGACTAGGCAACGAGACACCACTGATTTTCTGTAAAAAATTTAACCTAATCCACCACTCACAATAAGTTAAAAATTTCTATTATTTTCTTTTAATTTTTGAAATAAAAAATCCGAAATACTTTGATTTACGACATCAGCTTCCGAACAAAAGCTCGTTGTCCATCAAATCTTGTATAACAAGTATATTTTATTTTATGTTCTTCTGCAAAGATCATAACGTATATAAGGTAAGTCGACATCATCATTAGTGAAAGTTATGATCTTGTTATTTTAAGTATGATATGTTCATTCTGACTGAGGTAACTACACTTTTTTGTTCATCATTAAAATAGCAACCGGATTGTTTTAATGATAAATAATTACGAATATTTATTATTATGTTTAAAATATTAGAGACGTGGCCAAATAGGAGATATAAAATAAAAAACAACTGCGACTGCATAACCTTATGTACAGAATTTGTACCCTTACATTCAAAAGTAACCCGTTCTTTTCGTTTTTATCTTTATTACAACAACTGCTTAGGATTTCTGAAGCACTGAATTTTTTTAATTTTTCTTATCCAAATATCGCCTTTCCGTTTAAGCTGCCCTTGGAGAACAAAATTCGCGACCTTAAGAAATCTAAAAATGCGCCCATCAATCGTATTATTAAAAAAATTTAGAGAAATAAAACAAGCGTTATGGTGCTTTAATATTTGTGGGCATTAGGCCACGCCCTAATTTAGATAGGGATTGACCAGAGTTTTCTATTGCGATAACTAAGTATCACCCTATTATTCCATCCATTTTTTTTGGAATACCAAGAGGACCGCATAATATTCTATAGACAAAAATATTTAAAAACCTTTTAGAATATAATACATATGTATAAAAATATATTTGAAATTTGTTCTACAGAGTAAAATGAAAAGTACCTGCGTCTATTTGAGGAGGTTTGCGTCTATTTGAGGAGAGGTTTTAAGTTATAATTTGATAATTCCAGTAAACAGAATGTCCCACCAATAAAAACTATTTATTTAAATTTCATAACAAAATCTAAATTTAATCATATCATTTTGCAAACCACTCCTGTTCAACACATTTGTATTTAAACCCAAACTTTTATAAATCCACATTTTCTATCTTACAAATAACAATCTCATCTCAGAAGAACTAACAAGTTCTCCCTTTACCACTTACAAATATACAATTATCTTTTCTCGTTCACGCATCCCAGGTTTTACCTTCGGCCAGTAAAGATGTCTTGAAGACGGAGTACATCTCTTTACACACAGTCCAACATAGAAAAACTAAAACAGAAGGTTTGAATAATAGGCGGGAATTGTTTCCTTGTTTGTAGTTTATCATATCGCGCTTCACGCGCTGCGATCATTAAATATAAAGCCGTTTTTACATCCATATAATAATTAAAAAATGAATAAATATTAAAGAAATCAATAACTTTACTAATGCAATCTCTTAAATATCACTTTAATACAATATATGATCAAATACGGGGATAATTATTATAAATATATATAAAGTTAAAGCTAAATTTGAATATTAAGAAGTGGTGTAAATCTGGTTTTGATAATAAATTAGGTTATGTTGCACTTTGCACTAAAAAATGACATGTTTTTAGAAAATGTAGGTGAGTAAAATTTAATTAATTATTAGGTTTAAGTATTTTATAGTAACATCAGCTAAAAGAAAGTAGAATTTTTTAATGATAAAATTGAATGTGTCGAGAAACCTTTAATAGAGAAACCGCGTGTAAGAAATGGGAAGTGTGTACAGGCAATTTACTAGCAGGTATTCTAGAACCTCGTCATAGGTTTACACATTTAAAAGAATATGATAAAAAGGCATTTGATTTATGCTCAAAAAGAAATTGTTCAATTTTTTGGGTACTATTTATAAATTTATTTATCAAATACTACCCAAATATGGACATATAGAATGCATTGTAAATTAATTTTATATTTTACGAACATGTTAATTTTCCAAGAGCATAAATCAGATGTCTGTTTTTCGAAATTGTTGAAAATTTGTGTACCTTTTATTATAAAAAACTAAAGATATTTCTAAGCATTTAAAAAACAATATAAACCTATGTTAATTATTAATTTTAAGATACACTGTACCTTTAATATTTTGTTTAATTTTAGATATCCCTGGGTATGGAGACTTTTGCAATGGGTATTGCAACTAAACTGGACTAAAATAGATGGATAGATGAGTAAAAGGATAAAAGAGTGGTACAGTGCCAAAGTTGCCTAACCAATAAAATTTCAAAACAACTGGTCTTCGCATATGTTTAGGCAACTCAATAGAGCTTGAGAACATTAATGAATAAAGGAGCCAGAAAAAAAAATGCTTGACTAAGTGGGTTGCATGAACATTCATTAAAATTTAGTTGCCTGATAAACTTTTACAGAG
This sequence comes from Psylliodes chrysocephalus, assembly GCA_927349885.1. Lineage (NCBI taxonomy): Eukaryota > Metazoa > Arthropoda > Insecta > Coleoptera > Chrysomelidae > Psylliodes > Psylliodes chrysocephalus. Next base: position 29,466,953 of record OV651813.1, read on the forward strand.
ATTTAGAATAAATAATTTAAAGTTTTTGTAAATCAGACATCAAACAATCTTTTAATTTTACATATATTATTATATTAAAATTGAATTGATCAGGAAAAATTGATTGGCTTAGTAAGTAAAATTAAGATCAAAATGTAGGTGTAACATTTTTATATTAAATTAATTGTAAATATTAATTGTTTTGTTTTCTGTGAAAAATTACCTATATTTTGTGTAATAATAAGTATTGACTAGGGATTTTTAAAACAATAATTGTATTTATAGATATGACTGTTTTGTTTCTTTTTAATTTTTTTAAATTTGCACACAGTTTTTGTTAATAGTAAAATAATTGTCACATTGTTGTCGAACATTTTACTCTGCAATAATTTTGTGTGTGCTTATTGTGAATATGATGTTTAATATAATGTAATGACATAGTTGCCTATTCTAAATAAAATAAACTTATTACAAATGTTTTTATTTTTCATTTAAAACAAGTGACATTTTCCGTTTTTCAGCATTTACTTACAATAAAAATTCATTTTACTTATTGATTGTTTCAATTATTGTAAGTAAAAGCTGTAAAATAGAAAAATGTTACTTGAAATTGCTTCAATTTTATAAATTTTGAAGCCCGCCATTTTTTAAATCGCTTTACTTAGTAGTTTTCTACTTTACCAACTGTACCGAATTATAGTTCATCATAACGCGCTCAGCGCGCTACTGTCGAGGTCAAACAAACTTGTTACCAACTATTTACAGGGAAAACGGCTACCCTGCAGTCCAACGTCAAACCTCTAACAGTTAACATGTTTCAAACTTCATGCACACTTCGTTGTCACCCTTATAGCGTGAGATTCAATTTCCTACAAGCACAGACGATTTAGTCGTGTAATTATTTAAATAATTGTGTTCTCAGTTAAATAGTGTGCTGTTCGTCAATGTTTGATTTATGGATAACGGGTTCTCCTCTCAAAATTGATACAGTCCAACATATATACTTGACTTCGTCCAATGTAACTAATAACATAATTATTCTGCAAGTTAACACTTATATCTAAAACTATTGGTGAATTTTAAAAATTCCACAATAAGTAAAGTTGTCTTAAGTTTAAGGTGCAAATAATTTTTGAAATTATTAAATTATAGATAGTACAGCTGTTGTATTATTACACTGCAACTTTTTAGTGGCCAGAAATTTGATATTGGTTCATTATTTCAAAAATATTTTATTTCTATAAAATTCTTGGTGAACTAATTACTTTGCAAACATTTTTATTTTTTGAGCATATTCACGAAAATGCTGTATTAGAGGATTACCAAATAAAAATTTCTCAATTTATTAACACATCGCAGATTATTATTACTACCAATTATTACCACTTTTATATTATTTTTATTTTTATTAAAATTTCTTGCATCCTAATTTACGTATAACTATACTAAGAAAAGGATGTGTGTTTCATTTATTTAAAAATGATTCTAATCCATATCTAGGATTCTCCATATTGACCATTCACTGCTGGGTTTTAATTAACATTGCTGTCCCTAAAATGGCAATGGCAAACAGTAAAAAAGCCTGCACAGAACATATTAATAGAAGAAAAATAAATCCAATCTCAAACTTTGACTGGCTAATTAGATTGATTTAGCAAAGCCAGAAGATGAATAGAAAAACTCATTCTAAAAACAAGAACTGTCATGTATTTTTAGAAAAATTTTAAAAAATCGAATTCAAAAGCATGCAGATGCCATTACCACATCTTAACCAAATTTAAATGGGAACACCCCTAAGGTACCCCCTTACTAACAAAAAAAGAATCATATAAATCGAACAAGGTGGTAAAGCATTATCGCTGAACATACATAAAAAATTAAGAGTTTAAGGATTTTTTCATGGACCCAATTATTAGATTTTGACCAAATTTATACGGGACCACCCCTGAAGTACCCCCTTTCTAACAAAAGAAAAATAATTGAAATCGAACACCGTGTAAAGAATTATCGCTGAACATACATAAAAAAAAATTAAAAAAAAATATTGCGACGAATTGAGAACCTCCTTTTTGAAGTCGGTATATATATACAAGCTGCAGTATTTCCAAGAACTTTTTAGTGGGATTTTGTCAATGATTTCAAAATAGTTTGTTCAATAAAAATGGAGTTTGAGAAGCAACCATTTATAGAATTTTGAAGCAATGAAAAGATGTAAGTATTACAGTAGCACCTAAAACGTCAACTGGAAAAAAACCCATTCAAATAGACGGTACTATAAAACAACTAATCCGAAGAAAAGTGCATTCGTTTTATTTACAAAAAAAGATACCTACTTTGCAAAAACTTTTAGTAGATATTAATGGGGATGAAATTTTGCCAAACGTTAAAACATATAAATTATGGAAAACTATACATGAATTAGAATTCGTTTGGGAGAAGAACGATAGAAAATCTGCGCTGATAGAAAAAAATTAAATTATTTGTTGGAGGAGGCAATATTTAAGGAAAATTAGAAAATTGAAAGGAGAAGACAAAAATATTTTTTATTTAGATGAAACAGACGATTGAATGACATTTCGTAAAAAAATGTTGGCAAGATAAACAGGTTACAGGTATTTATGGAAGGTTTGTCTACTACAAATGGTAAAGATCGCCGTTTAATTATTACTCATATTGGAAGAGATAAATGATTTGTGAATATGAAGCCTATGAAGAAAAGACTGTTAATGTTTTTGAGAAATATTTCAGTGAAATGATAGATTTATGACCGACCAATTCTGTAATAGTTATAGACAATGCCAGTTACCATTTAAGATTAAAGAACCGTTACCTAACACTAAATGGAAAAAGCATGAACTCTTCGATTGATTAATTTCCAAATAACTAGTAGCAGAAGAGGGATTACTCAAAAAAGAGCTACTGCAGTTATGTAAACAACATTCACCAAAATTTATGAAGTATAGTGTAGATGAAATAGCAAAAGAACATGGAGGTTGTGATTGCCACCTTATGACTGTGAACTTAACCACATTGAACTAATCTGGGCTCAAATGAAGGGATATGTCGCGAGAAACAAAATAACATTCAAACTTCAAGATGTTTGTCAATTATTATGTGACTCCATATTAAATTTTACCGGAAAATTGGCAATATGCTATAAAATATGTCATAGTAAAGGAAGAGAAACTCTGGAAACTTGATATGTTAATAGAGGAAAAAATAGGACGCGATGATGTGTGTGTGTGTGTGTGTGTGTGTGTGTATGTGTGTGTGTGTGTGTATGTGTGTGTATGTGTGTGTGTGTGTGTGTGTGTGTGTGTGTGTGTGTGGGTGTGTGTGTGTGTGTGTGTATGTGTGTGTATGTGTGTGTGTGTGTGTTTGTGTGTGTGTGTGTGTGTGTGTTTGTGTGAGTGGGTGCGTGCGTGCGTGTGGTGTGTGTGTGTGTGTGTGTGTGTGTGTGTGTGTGTGTGTGTGTGTGTCCACCATAACTCATGAACAGATACAAAGAAAAACACCAAATTTTAAACTTAATATTTATTCCGGCGTCAAATGAAATGATTAGATTTTGGGCAGAGTCGGAACATCTGGGGGGTACTTTATAGGTGGTCATTTTTATATTTTATGGAATATATCTGTTATTTACGTTTAAAGAAGAAAATTCTTCAAATAAAAGATACTTACAATATTATTATCAATATTTATTGTTAAATACAAAATTTTCCTAAAATGATCCGAATTCGAGAAATTTGACAAAATGTAAAAAAAAAAAAATTTTTTATAAAAATTGTTCAAATAAAAGTTGTTTGTTATATAATGTTCTATATTTTTATCATTTACATAATTCTTCTAAAATAGACCGTATTCGAGATATTTGAGAAAATGTGTAAATTTCGAATTTTGAAGAAAACTCAAAAACGGATAAAGAAAAAACATTAAATTTTAAACCTAAGTTTTATTTCTGACTGACGTAAAATTATTCAATTTTGGACAAAGTCGGAACATCTGGGGGGGTACTTTATGAGAGGCCGTTTTTGTATTTATGGAATATATCTGTTATTTATGTTTGGAGAAGAAAATTGTTTAAATAAAACTTACTTCTAATATTCTTATCTATAATTTTTGTTTTATGTCAAATTTTCCTGAGATGGTCCGTATTCGAGAAATTTGACAAAATGTGCAAAATTCTGATTTTTAAGAAAATTGTTAAACTAGAAGTTGTTTGCGATATCGATTTCTATAATTTTTGTTTATATATGATTTTAATAAAATGGACCGTAATAGAAAAATTGGAGGAAAAGTGCTAAATTTCCATTTTTCAGTATTTTCGTTTTCAATGAATATCTATAAAAAAATATTTCGAGGTAGATGTATGTGGAAAATGTATATATTTAGTTTATCCTCTAAACATTTATAGTGGTGCTGCAATAGGTTGTACAAAATAACCGCAAAAAGCCTATAATAACTAGATAGGAAAATCATGTGTTGGACATATCAGATTTTTTATATTAAAGTAGTTTTGTGTTATCTGTGAGTGAGGTGTAAAATTATTGGTTAATCTCTTAGGGTTTTCTTATTTACATTTTATAATGTATTGTATTGGAGGTTTTTCGGGATGGTCATACTAAAATACTGTGAATCATACTAAAATTCTGTGAAAATTCATATAAGGAGGTATCAATATTTACTTTTTTCTGCTTTGAACAATCCTGTATATAGACCTTTGCCATAAAAACTGTGCTATCATGGATTTTCAAATAAACTATAGGATTCTCCACTCGGACTTTCACTGTTGGATTCTTATTAACAGTTCTGGGAAATAGTAACAAAGCCTACATATAGCACGAGGATAATAACCGTAATAGTTGACTGCGATGAAACTCAAAAAAATTTTGTTTTGGACCTTATTTTCTATTCTTAACATGTTTAAAATAATCAAAAACACAATACACGATAAAAATAACCCGTTTTCGTGTAAACTAAATAACTTTAACAAGCAAACACCCTACAACAAGTGGTTGAGAATAAATTATTATTATAAAGATTATCTATTTTTCTAAATAAATATGTAAATGAATTGAATTAAGTTAGGCAACTAACAATGCTCCTAAGTAATATTAATTGCATATATGTTAGTAATGTTTTGCCTGACACAATTTTATAAATAATCCAGTCAAAATTAGAAAAAAAAATTTGCTTGAATTAGTTCAAATTCTTTACATAGGGGTATTTGATTTGGTACATTTTTATTTTAATATTTGGATCTTGCTAGTTATTTCAAGCGGAACATACGTTAATCGTGAAGTAGATTAGTTATCGACAAGAGAATTTAACTAAATAGCAAAAAAACACTCTATTTTGCTTTTTATTAAAAGGTGAAAAGACCGACTTACTTTTTAAATAAATTTTTTTAATATAATCACATTCTAAATAGAATTGAAACCCAGGTCATATTTATTACAAATTAAACAAGGTAAATAGTATAGTTACAAATGTACGTGCATTGACAAAAAAGTATTTTTCCTTCAACTGTAACATTCAAATAGCAAAAGAGATCGGACAAGACAAGACCACCACTATAGCTACCAAACCAGGCTAAACGTTTCAAGCGACCAGTCACAGAGCATCGCCCACAATGTCAGGAATTAACTGGAGACAACCTGTCACTATTATTTTCAGTTCTTGCTCTTTCAGACATCAACGCATTGAAATATGATGAAAAGTACTAATAGTTCCTGTGTATTTCAATAGAAATAGAATTCTTTTAATTATTACGTTTATTGAAACGATAAACTCAGTTGATTATGATATTGAATTTAATTTATTTAAAAAAAAAGTAGAAAAGTAAGGCAAAAATCGTATATAAAAAATATGAATGATTGGTATAACGTACGTCTCAAAAGTTTTGGCACTCAATTTTTATATAATTTTAAAAATGGTTTCACGGCACTTTTTTAGAATAGATGTAATTATTAGTTTTATAGACAACAGAATTTTTATTTTAAATTAAATTTGAATGTCCATTTTGGAAACATCTCGTATCGGTTCTTGGACCGTTTAAACATCAATCATCCGAACATTTCTAAAAATCTGCCGTCTTAATTGATGGTCGTTTTCGGCTTCCACAACCTTATCATATAATTTTCGAGACATAATACAGGAGAAATTTTCAATTAGCTGAATCTGCGGTAAATTTTGGGGTTGCCGTTTTTCCGCAATAAAGAACATTTAAATAGTTTTGAGTTTCACGTGCATAATGGTATGAAACCAATTCCAGTCACAACATATTATCATCTTTATTAAGCAATTGTGAACATCTTTGACTTCATAGTTTTTCCTCTAACTCGTCCCACATAAGATCTTGAATTTTGCAGATGGTGCAATGAATTGTTATATCCAGAGGAGTATGATTCTAATTAGATATTTAGATATGATTTCACAAAATTATATTTTTATTTGACAACAATTATTACATTAATAACAACATCAACATTAATAAACAGAGTGTTACTAAATTTTTGTACTAACTGGAATATCTGCAGCCATAGATATCTGCAACACGGAAATTTCAACAACTGTTATCGCGCCAAATTACAACTTTATCAGCAAATTTGGCTTTCTGTGTGAATTTTACGTTTTATAGACTTTCTCTTACATTGTCGGTGTAAAAACTGTCGTTTTTATTAATTTCGAAATTACTCAGCGTAAAGTACTTTTTTTAATTTTGACATATTATAAAGTGACATTTTTTAATGGCAGAAAGTGTCAAAATGAACTGCTTCACGTAGCCAGTTGCATAATGTTGAACATTATAAAATTGGTTGAGAAAAATTTATTATGTCACCAGTTACGAAAAGAAAACAAATAAAAATCAACCATTTTTGATTTTAAAATCAATATATAGGTACATTATAATTGTAAGTTTATATTAAAGAAGGACAGGTTCACTCATTTTTCTCAATAACATAAATGATATCTATATCTATGTCTTGCGGATGATTGTCTAAAACTAACCGACACAAGCCATATTTCATTTTCTGTAATTTATTTGTTTTTGAGGTGCACCTGATCCTATTTATTTAAAAAATAGTCAATCAGATTTATAATTATTTACATACCTTCAGTGATTATATTATTTTCGTAACTTTCAAAAGGCCTCCAAAAAGCCATTTTTTTTTTTAAACAAAAAATCCAAACAGTAATAATAATAATAATAAAATAGTTTATTTGCCAACAAGTAATACATTAATACATATTTTAAGTTGAAATAAATACATATGTTGAACAATTAAACACAAAACCCACTGAGACAACTTCAAATTGTCTGTATGTGATTACAACACTGGATAAACAGTGTCCATCTGCGCTCAGTCAACACGATGATGACACATAGAAGCGTGCTGAATACCAATTAGAACATAAGTTGAACAAAATCATAGAATTACTATTAGATATTCCAGTCTACGTATACGCTTATTTCTTACTGGAGACGCAAAAATTAAGCTGTTATAATTAATCGAGCCGACAGATTTTCATCGTAAAGCGATGCCAGGCATAAAATATTTATTCGATATTAGCTTGCAGCATATTTGCTCGAAGGGTACCTCCGAGCAATTACTACTAGAGGGAGTCTTCCCCCCTTCCCCGCGCTAAATTTTGTTAGCAACATCTACTCCCCCCGAGGGGGGAAATACCTCTTCTGTAATTGGCTTATTTAATCAGCGTTGCCAAGTTTAATAGTGAGGTTGTGACCTCGTTCTGAAACTTTCTGACACATGTCAATTATTGATTTGTATTTTACGAAAAATATAATTATTTATAGCCTTGTAAGGGTTTTAAATGTATATTGAAGATTTATTATCTGTAATAATATGGTGAAAACATGCTTTATGTGTAAAAGACCTGTTAAAAATGCTTCTTCAAGATTATATCATAGGTAAGTACAAATACAACTTATTACCAGAGGCGGTGCATTAGGCAATCACCTTTAATTTGCAATTGAACTTTCTTATTTTCGAAAAAGTAAAATTAAGAGGGAATAAATCCCAGCTAAGTTCGTCTTCATCTGTATCATAATGATTATAGTAAAGGTTTAACAGAGAGGTTAATTACTTATTATTATTATTTTAATATCACATCTTTGTAAAGTTTATTGTTATTTTTTTTAGGTTTCCTTTTCTTGATATGAGAAAGAAATACATGGTTCCAAAATTTAAGAATTCAACAAGTGACCACCTGAATACCTTTTTATGCTAATGAACATTTTTATTATAGACCTCAAGGGAGGAAAATATTAAAGAAAAATGCAATTTCGACGAAAGAAGTATAATAATCAATCCTGTCACTACTTCTACACTATATTCATCTGCTACTAAAATACTAAAACAGCAAGTAAGTAGAGAAACTTAAGTTTCTTTCAAAAAGAATGTTTAAGGAAAAAGGCATAGCCATTTTTTTGTTGACACTTTTTTTTAACTAATCTAAAAGACTAATTTTGTGTATTGTTTAAATTTTAATTTTTTGTACTTAATTTGTTTTAGGTTTAAACAAAATGAACTTCTAAGAATATCCCAAAAGAGCTAAGGAAGGTTTTAAAATTCTTAAGAAAACTATTCAGAGCCAAAAACATAAAATAGTCTTCCTGTCCAAAATATAAATAGGTATAAATATTTAGATATTATGAGTGATTTTTTATTCTATAAATAGAACATAATTTGCTTCTAAATCACTACCTAATGAACTATATTATATAGTACAAAACTAAACAAGAATATCACATTATTCATGTTTTTTTTTTAATTTCCTTAAAAACGTCCCAAAAAAATGTGAATATTTATTATTGGAGTTTACATCGTTATGCTAAAACAATACTAGAATAACTTAAATAATGTGGATTTTGACTATTTTGAGTTATACAGATCATTATGATCTAAAAAAAAGTTTGTCTGGTGCTATAGTCAGGTATAAAAACATTCATTTATTTAAACACAGTTGCAATGTACATGTTATTTAGTTTTTGAGTTAAAACTTCTTAGGACATCCTGAAATGACTTTTTTCGTTTGATGTGAGATTAATTATTCTACATTTTTGTTGGTGAAATAGGATATATTAAGATGTCTTACTGTTTTCTCTGATTATCTAAAAAGTTAGAACAATATACAAAGACTGTTATAACAAAGAAGAGATATACCTTTTCTTAAACACACAATTAGTCAGTTCATTTGTACGGTAATTTAAAGCAGAAATCCAGAAAACTTTAAAAACGTGTTTAAATGTGTTTTTACTATAACAAGGACATAATTATTAAAAAAACTTGGCACATTAACATTGACGATAGGTTTTTATAATATATATAATACAAATCACAACGAACTACACAAAATGACATTATTAATAATTTAACAATAAAAAAGTTAAGTACAATGATGACATTAAAAGTTGAGTTTCTCGAAATAATTTTTTTAAATTGTCTCAGTACCTACCTAGTATTTTTCTAGCACAATGATATATGAATGTGCATTGTGTGATATCTTATATTTTAGGAATAAAATGATATATTTTTTTGCAGGTTTCTGTTAACAACGATTCCAAGAACTTTTGAAAATATTATTAAAACGGCCTTTGCAAATATAATTCTCAATTAAGAGCTTCTGATCTAACATTAAATTTTTATTCTCCATAAGAAGAAAGTTTAACAAGACTTACCAGACCCAAAATATCAAAGTTTTACTAACCAATTGATGGTTCTACTGGTTTCCATAGGAAAATTCTCCTCGAAACTACTAAAAGAAAAGTGACAGAGGCAACCGAAGAAGGCAAAAAAGTCTTTTGCAAAACAAAAACTAGAAATTTGTTTAAGAATCTAATTATTGTTTGAAGTTTTACCATTAATAATTTTTGATAACGATTTAAGATTATGAAGTTCTATTATGTATTTTATTTACTCTTTGATAACCTATGTTTAAATTTTTATTAGGACCAAAATAAATTATAATTTTCATTTCAACTACAAAAACCCTCATAATATTAAAAAGGGGGAAAACGTTAGATTAGTTATGTTCAGGAATAAACTCTTTAAACTTTCATCTACTTAAAATGTGTTACTTTTAGAAGGTATGTTATTAACTGTCTATTTGTACTTGTATTAATTTATTTCATTTTATTATCTGTTATATCTTCAAATTAATTTTGATATTAATCTTATCTATTTATATATTTTTTATATTCACATATATGTTTTTTTCAGTAAAACAAACGTTTATTAGCTTATTAAATATAATGAATTCATGTTGTTTTATTATATGCTTGTATAAATTATTACTTTTATTTCCTTTTAAAAATGAATTTCGAAAATAAAGCCGAAACGGTGAGTGAGAATAAAAAATTAGACGAAAGTGACGATATTTACTGGAGCTTTCATCTACATGCTCCTTTTTCTAGCCATCTACACCTGAGCCAGCAAGATTCGTCTTCCCTCCATCCTTAAATTCTCCAGATTTACAGAGAAAACGCCGTCCTCCTTAACTTATCCAGACCTTTGACGGGGACTATACCACTACATTATCAGCTTTATTTGTTATCCCGAGCAATTTAAATACATTCGTAATTGCTCATTCTCACCTCTTCTCTTGTAGATTCCGTACTCAGTTTTCTTATTGTTATTTACGTTTGCACTGCTCTTTTATTTTCACAGCTTTAATTTTATAATGCTGTAACGCTACAATATGGATCCATTTTTGTGGTTTATATTATTTAATGTTATTCGTAATTGACCAACCTATTATAATAATTAAATATTATTGTATTACAGGCCTGAAGATGTTCCTGTAAGGCCGAAACTAGTCACTCCTGTATTTATTTATAATAAAATTGATTTTAAGGTTTTATTCTTCAATTGAAAAAATTAGACCTTTACAGTGATTTTGTTTCATTTCCTGCATTAAACACATATAAGACGGTATTCATTTTAAAAATAGTAAAATTAGCAAAATTTTTTAGTTTTTTTTTACAATTAAAACGTTTGGACAATGTGTGTTTTTATAGATAAATGATACGCCACTGAACAAGGAGGATGTTTACCTTCCCCCTTGTGCCCGCTTCCTCACTTCCTCCACAGATGTTGCTAACACAACAATCGCCTACAAACTCGTTTTCACGCTCCCTCTATTAGTAATTGCTCGGAGAAGGGTACTATGAGCTAAACGTACACAGTCATTTAGGTGTAACAGAATTAAACGCATCACTTTTTTTGCAGTTTGACAACTGTGTTTTCTAAGCTGAACGTCAGCGGTGTCTTTGTGAATTATATATAGATATATTAATAATACTGATATTTAATTATGGAATAGTAAAATTTATCTCTGTCGTTTACTATACATCTAAAAAACCAGTGCTGGCGCATACTCTCCGCCTAGTTAAATCTAATTTATATGATGTAGAAAATAGCACCTTTCTCATATACTCCTTGATAAAGTATCTTTGATGTCACTTTTATTAATATTCTGTGTCATTAACACTAATTATTAACCATTGTTTCCTTAAAGTAGTTTGTATTGAGACATAATATTTAGTAACATGTCATATTTTTAGGACATTCATCAATATGTTTTGGAGTTATCCAATAAATTTTAAAAATAATTTGGCACACATCTTTTTAGAATATGATATATTACATTTGCTTTAATATAAATGACAAGCTCCGTTTTTAGCAGTCCATGTTGTAGAAACTAAGCATTACCTAATGAGGAATCGGACTTATTGTGTAAAAATCGGCATTCTTAAGAGAACTAGAAAAGAGAAGTCCAAAGATAGCAGTCAGTGGATTAAGAAATACATGAATAATACATCGGAGGCCTCACGCATTGCGCACGATAGAAAATCCACAAAAAATAATATGTGGCATATTTGTATTATAACAATACGTTCGTTAAACATGCACAAAGCCGGTGAATGCTGTTCACGTCTCATATACCATTGGCGGAGTCGGAATATTTTTAGATTTGTTTGAATCTTAACCAGGAATGCCAACATACTGCAGATGCTGATTCTCAAAAAACTGTTCAAGAAAAATTAACGTAAACAAACGTGTTATACATTTTTGTTGTTGTTGGTAATTCTAACGCCTACAAAGAATCAGAAGATAGCAATCATCGTCTCTTAATTTTAAGTGTACTCTTTAGAGCTACCTAAGAAGGTGTTACTTATATACAGATATGGAATATTAAGTGTAATAGGAATAATTATACGTTAAATATAGACCACAAATCAGTGAACGCCCGTTGCCGAATACGTAGGTCTCCCACCACTACCATTTACGCTCGTCTCTTGCCCCAGTTGTATGCGCGATTTTCATTTTAATCAGAGCCATTAGCCACAAGGCTCACGTGGTACTTGGTACCTACTTTTGATCCATAACGATTAAAAATTAAATGGATTCCCTACAATTTACAATGAACTGTAACAGATTTTAAAATGGTAATTTGGTGGTCACTTGATAAAAGACATAATAAATTTGTTTATTGCTGCATCTGAAAATAGACCTATTCCGTTACATTCCACATTTGTTCGGATTATTCAAAAGATTGTGAAATGTGGTTGTGCAAAGAAGTAATGTCGACAAAGAACCTCGTGTAAAACCAATTAAATCTTGTTATACTAATAAAATTGCAGAACAAGTTCGGAAAAAAAAATGGTTATAAACTCCAAACAACTCAAAAACTTTTCCAGAGGATAATATTTAACTGATGGAATTTTGTGATAGCTATTGTTGAATTGGAGGGAATAGAAAAACAGCTTTTCCTCTTTATCCGCAACGCACAAAATTTGTATTTTTGTTTTATACTTCCTTTAAAATGTCTACTTCCTGAGATTCAAGAATAGATACCCATAATGGAGAGGTGCAAGGAAAATTTAGATTTAAGGACATATTTTATTTACAGATGAATCGATGTTTTCAATGCATAGAAAACACAATCCACACGTTGCACGATGTTGGTCTCAGGAAATGAACACATGCGTATTTCTGAGCCTACTCAACATCCACCAAAATTATGTTTGGACTTGAATTTTTGACAATCTTATCATAAATGGTGCCAGATATTTAGAGCTACTCCGATAGTTCGGCAAGTGCTTGTTAATTATTTTAAAGTGGTTTGGTTTTAACAAGACGATTCTCCAAGTCACAATTCACGGACAATGACAGAATTTCTTAAAGCTACGTTTAGAGACCATTTAATCTCCACACGTGGTTCGATCAAGTAGCCTCCAAGATAACCAATTTTATGACCTAATATTTTTTTTGAGCGAGTTCCTTAGAGTGTATTGATACGCTTTTAAAAGGGCAACAAATTTTGATTGAGTGAGGCAGAAAATTATTAACACTGTGCAAACATTATGCCAGATCAACTAAGATTATCTTTTTACAACAGATTTGGCTATTGTCTGGCACAGCAAGCAGGTTTATTTGAATTTTTAATTCATTGGATTTGTTTTATAATGAAGCTTCTACCATTACTGGTCAATGGTTTTTTAAAAAATAAATCTTTATACGTTTAAATCTGACATCTTCAAAGAATATACCATAAAATGTTTACGAAAAAATGAAGTGAACTAATTATAAAATAATTAAGTGTCTCTTAGGAAATCTATGGTGTTCTGTCGACCAGGGCTTCTTTTATGTTTGGAATGTGGTTCTTAAAATTTTTAGCTTACTTGTAAGATGTATTTAACTGCAATTTGTTTACTATTTTAGCTACATGTAGGGGGTTTGCTCGTGTTAGAAGGTGTTCATGTGTATGTCCTAACCTAACTCTTGACATTTTAATTTATACATGTCGATGGGGAGGCATTATTGGTAATTACAGAAGAACTATTTCACTGCATTTGCTACTTTTTTGTAAACAGTCCTTTGAAAAACATCTTCATGTGAATATAGAGGTCGATAACTGGAATATTCTGCTTCTCGGGCTGCACTATCTGGTAGTTCATTTTCTATAATTCCTACATAAAATGGGACATACAGCAGGCTCATATTTTATTTCCATAAAGATATTTGGTGAAGTAATTGTTGAGTTTGTTGCGCAAAAAGTTTGTTGCATAGAACTGTTTTAATGATTCGAGAACTATAAGAGATGCTGTCAGGATTGTATACTTTTGATTTGGATTACTCAGGACATGTAATAAGGCTTGATGAATCGCGAAGAGTTCACTAGTAGTATTTACCGAATATCGTTTTCGTAGACAAAACGTCAGAGCCACAGTTAGAGTAACAACTACGGAAGACCCTACGAATTTGTTTGCAAAATTTACAAAAGCGTCAGTGTATATCATTGTAGTGTTTTTAATTTATCACAAAGTTTATTAAATTCATTTTTTATTAGGAGCGAATGAGTTTCTGTTTTATTATGTTTAGAAAGTTCAGTGTTTATATTAAATTGTGGAACAATCCAAGGAGCAGCATTTTGATTTTGCTGTGGGGGAGTATTTTGTGTTTGGATGACCAATGGCGAGCCGCAGATCGCAAAATATTTTTGAACTTCTTAAAAAACAAGGTAAGTAGTATATTTTTATACATTATTGTATATGTGTGGAGCACTTTTCATTTTTCATATATCATAATTTTTTTACGTTGTACATTTTTATACATTTGAATATTATGTTATAGCGTCTTCGATTCCACTGCCCTGCCTGCGTGGAGTGCATATAAAAGATGAGCGATATATCAATACCAGTTACATTTCAGATTAAAAAGTAACTGATATTGACATATCTCCCACCTTTCGTATGCACTCAGTGCAAGCCGCGCACTAGATTCGAAGACGCTATTAGATAGATCTGTGTATACAGTGTGTCTTGTAATCTATGTAACAAACTTTCCAATAAGAATCTGATATTTCTTTTATAGAATGCTGACAACTGCCAAATTTTAACAAGATACATGTAACACATGTGACGCACTCAGAATGAAAATTAGAATATCTGAAGAAGATGAAAAGAAAAAGATTTTTATACTAGGCAGAAGCTGATAAGGCATATAAAGAAAAAAGAAGAGATATTAACTACGCAGTCGGTTATGAAAGTAAGCATTGTTACATGTTTGATTTTCAGCAATGTCTATAGACTATGCATAACACTTTAGTTGGCTTTTACGAGCCCCGTCCAGCTTCAGTTGGCCCACCTGATTAAATATCAGTTATTGCCGTGTATCGAAGGTCATTTGAGTTATAGAGGTAAAATTGTCCACTTTTATTTTTAAAGTAACATTTTAAAAACATTTTGCATAAAAAATAAAATAGTTACAACAACTGGAAATGATTAGGACTTAAAAACTAGAAATAAGGACATTTATGATTTTTTAAACTCTAAGATATCTTATTCTACCACTGAGCAACGTCCCCTTTATTTTTAATAACTGCTTCAATTCTTCTCGGCATAGTATTTACTAAATCCTGAGACTGCGCTGGAGTAAAATTATCCCAAATATTCTGGAGCCTGTGCTTGAGTTCTGGAACAGTTCTGGCAGGATTGGCTCTTAACCGCTTTTTCATTTCATGCCACAAAGTCTCGATAGGCGAAAGGTCCGGACTAGAGGAAACCCATTTTAGGAGTGGTATTTCATGATCTGAAAGCCATTTCATGGATTTTTTGGACGTGTGACAGGCAGCACTGTCTTGCTGAAAGGTGAAGTCATTTCCAGAAATCCTACTCTCTTCCAAAGTAGGCAACAGAGAGTCCTCTAGAATGTCTAAATATTTTTCTGTGTTTACAATTCCGTTGATAAAGTTTAATTTTCCAACCCCTCTAGACGACATTGAACCCCAGACCATTACCGAAGATGGAAATTTAACTTTGCGCTTAAGACAATCAGGATGATAAGTTTCATGTTTCTGGCGGATAACTCTGCTCCGGCTATCACCGACACACACTTCAAATCGCGATTCGTCACTCCAATATATAATATTCCACCTCTCCATATCCCAAGTTCGATGATCTTTAGCCCATTTCAACCTGTCTTGCTTCTGTTTTGGAGTCAGTAACGGTTTTTCTTTAGCCTTTGAAAAAAATTATTATCTTTTGAACCTTTAGATTGAACTTAGAAAACTTACCTTGTATGTACCAAATCCTAGTTTTCTGGCTTCTGCATGACATGTAGACCTACAAACACGTCTTCCAATGGCCTCACTCCAGAGTACACTCAACTCTCCGTAGTTAGCATGCCTATTAGACTTACTAATTCTGGCTAAAGCTCGTCTATCATTGTCTGTTAATTTGGACTTTTTCACATATCGGGCCTTTTGGGCACCTGAACCGTTTGATTTGTACAATTGAACAATATTTCGAACACTATATCTGGATAAGCCGAGTAATATTCCAATTTCGCAATTTGATTTTTCAGATTTGTGTAAATTAATGATAATTGATCGAATATTTTCATCAATTGCCTTTCCTCTCCCCATTATTGACAACAAATAGGACTATTAAGTAATTGTTTTACAATCGGAACTTATGTCACTGTCATTTCCGTCAAAAAAGTGTTGTTTTCATAGCCACCTTAACCCTCGTCGTTAGCAATACTTGGGTAATAGAATCATAGAGTTAACAAATTTATCAACTCTATTAATAGAATGAACGCAAGGATACTACTTTTTTAACCATGTATTTACAAAATATTACTAATTTTATGTGTGGGCCAACTAAAGCTGGACGGGGCTCGTATAAAGGGCAACTATGGACATTCAATCTTACTCTTTATGAGATTAGTGGAGGGCAGGTAAGATGTTACATGTGGCATGAAGCTGAATAAGGCCGAGAAGCGAACCAAATGGCCACATTCATTTATAAAGAACTTACATCTCTTTCGTGACAAGAATCGCATTATACTCATTATACTCAGCCACATGTGGAGGGAAAAATAACATGTCATGTTTCTTGTAACATTGCAAAACAATACGAATTTGAAAAAAGTAGATCATACGTTTTTCATAAATGGACACACTCAGGAAGAAGCTTCAAGTACCGATATCACATCCATATGATTGGTATTAACTAATTCGTTCAGTTAGAAAGAAGAAAAAATTTGAAGTTATAGAATTAAATTATCTTGATTTTCTTAATTTTACAGGTCTGTTGAAAACAAATTTACAACTTCGAAAAACGATAAGGATGGAAATACCTTTAACAGGAGATCTGTTAAATGGTTTCGATACACCCTCGACCCTGAAATCATTGATTTCAAGAAGTCTTTCGAGGATGAGGAGCCTTTTAAATCTTTAAATCTTATTCGTCGGGTCCAATTAATCACTAATTTATGTCCCAAAACTTTTTACACATATGCCGTACCAATTTGAAAAGGAAAGAAGCTCTTAAGTCCCTTTAACTTAAATTTTATGACTTTTACTAAAACCTGAGTAAGAGTCATATGCCTGATGCAGAGGAAGCTAATGAATAGCCATATTGTTTTTTTTTTTTTTGTTATTACTACCTTAATATGGTTTAATATGTAATGTTTATATTTAAATACTTAGTTTTTAAGTTATTATTATTTTTGGTTTTTTTTTAGTACAAGTCATTATTTTTCCTGGCCAAAATAGATTAAGTCATATTTTTTCAATAAATAGTCAGTTGGTTATTATTTCCTATCAAATATATATTTTAAGTCAATATGTATTTTTGAAAATAAAAAAATATTTCAAAATGTCCTACTCCTATGAATAATTAGGAAATAAACTTGATTTACCAAAAAGCTAATATATTTGACTTATTCTTTTTTTTCCCTAGCACCCTAGAACTAATATTCATGTGATTGTAAAAAAAATAGTTTTTGATTCTGTTATAGAAAAGTTGACGTGTGTTCGGAATAGGAGTGGTAACTAAATGTGACATTTTGGTTTTATTATCATTATTACGGTAGGGTTGAGCAGACAGTTTTGGTGTAATGATTGCTGTTTTGTATTACAAACATTTTTTTCTAAGAGGCTATATATACTGTCTACAGAAGTATTAGCAAAAATACCTACCTATAACTATTTTGAGTGCTTTATTTTGGAACAGCGTAACAGTTTTCAGATAACTATTCTTTAAAGAAATAATATTATATTCCAATTAAATTTGTGGATATTTGACCAAGGTCGATGAGAATATTATGGCGGACAAAATATTTTGTTTTTAGAATTTATTTAGTTTTTATTTTTATTCTTTAGAAATATTTTAATTTTAGTATTTCTAGAATTTTATCTTCTGTTTATGCAAGAATATTTTTTTAACACCGTTATCGTATAACAAAGAAAATACAATATTTACTTTTGTAAAAGATATTATTTGCTACACTTATTGAAACAAATAATTTTTGGAATCCAACGAACTGTTCTAAAATAATCTTATTTTAGAAGAGCTAGAAATACATCCCAATGATAACATTTTGATAATAAAATCAAAATTCATTCTTAAGCGAGCGGATCATATGATTCCCCACAATTTCTAAAGCATGTGGTAAGCAGCAGTGAGCAACAGTCTTTGTTTAATAAAAATTAGGTCCCTATTATATATTGTCTAATTTACTGTAAAACAGAGAGTCCGCGTTTAATTTTTCATATCTGTATATTGTTCAGAAATTATTCTTTGAATCAATTGAATTTTTTTCATAAACTAGTAATAATATCATATTTTGGAAGCTCTACTATTTTCATTAGGTGTAGTGGATATGTTGTTTAACATTACTTTTCCAACACTATTTTTATTTAAAATATGAATATAATCTTATATCTCGAGAACATGTTTTATTCAATACTTATAAAATTTTAAAATAATTGTGTCTTTATTAAAAAAATAAGTAATTTGCAAAAAACATATGTTAAAAACGTTTATATATTTTAACAAATTAAAAAAATGAATGATTTGTGTTTTAGTCATCCTGATCGTAGAAAAAGTATAGTGTGCCAATTATGAAGTAAACCAATTCAACACTTGTGTGACTGTAGCTTCCTCATTGTTTTGTGATACAAGTTTTGCACATCAAATGGTTACTTTCTCCACTATGTTTGCAGAGTTGCCAAGGAGCGTTTAAGTTATCCTGACAACACTACAGCAAACAAATATTTGAATATGACTAAACAGAATCTGCGCCTAGTCACAGGCATTCTGACTGGTCATTGCAACTACGGAAGCATCTCCATATCATGGGGCTGACAGAATCCTCACTCAACAGAGGGTGCGAACAGGAAGATGAGACAATCGAGCATATTCTCTACGATTGCCCGACGCTCTCATTTATTAGGAGATTTGTGTTCGGCGAGTATCGGCTAACATCGGCCGATATAAGAGAAGCACCTCCTGGCGACCTATTCAACTTCATTAAATATGTAGGCTGGCTCACGAGCTAGGAGGTGCCTATCATCTTAGGAGGTTGCACAATGGGCCTACTGAGGCCTAAGTGCCGTGTGGGGTAACCTTAGATAAAAGAGACCAGAGATATAACATACACCGGTTTTAAACCTGCGCAAATGTTGCCAATTTCTAAAGAAGGGTTAACGGAGTGGGGGAACTGGGCGGCGACACGCGGCGACCCGAACTCTGTGACAGGGACCGGACTTTGTTTATTAGCATCTTAATGAACTATTAGGTTTATTTAAAAGGTGTTTAATCGAATTTTGTATTATGAAATAAAATTAACGTGATTTTTTAATATCAAACATATGCCACGACATTTTATGTAAAGAGAAGAAATTTTATAGAATATTTCGTTAGCGTTTATTTACTACGGACTTTTCTGCAAGAGATTACAGTAAAATGTTGAAATAATATATTGTTAATAGAGCAAAAAATGTTACTCATTGTCTACGAGTATTATAAAAATAGCATGTGCGCAGGCTAATACTGAAAATCTACCCTTATGAGTTGAACATTATATTTTTTCTACGGCTATTACATATTATTAAAAATTAGTCAAAATGAGAAAATGCTGTTTCGTATTGTAACTTCAGAAAAAAGTATATTAAGGCTTCTTTCTTTAAGAATATTAATTATTATAAAGGATGAGTCACATAAAACTCTAGAAATGCATATGTCTGAAACCAGATAACATTTTAAAATTTAAATCTATTAAAAGTCATTTGGTCGCTAGGGATGAGTGATTATCGAAATAAATTATCGATCATTGAAAATAATCGATTTTTTTCGATCAATCGATTATTTTCAAACAATATATTTTTTGTCATTTCCTTTAAAATCGACTACTTGATTATCTTTGAAAAATCAAAAATAATCGATTAATTAAAAATCCAATTAACCGATAAATCAGTGTTTACAAAATATAATATAAATAGAATTATCGTTTATTTTAAATAATCGATTATTTTCAAATAAACCATTTTTTTTTCGTCCATTGAAACAGATTATTTGATAATCTTTGAAAAATCGAAAATAATCGATTAATCAAAAATAATCGATTAATTAAAAAGTCGATTAACTGATAAATAGATTTAAAAAAAAACAGAATGATCGATTATTTTAAATAATTGATTATTTTCGATCAATCGATTATTATCAATAATCTATTTTTATTGTATTTCCTTTAAAATCGTTAATTCGATTATCTTTGAAATACCAAAAATAATCGATAATTCCAAAATAATCGCCTAATCGAAAATAATCAATTAATTAAGAAGCCGATTCTATGATAAATCGATTATTACCAATAATCTATTTTATTGTTTTTCAAAAATAATCGATTAATTAAAAAGTCGATTAACTGACAAATCGATTTTCAAAAAAAAACAGAATGATCGATTATTTTAAATAATCGATTATTTTCGATCAATCGATTATTATCAATAATCTATTTTTATTGTATTTCCTTTAAAATCGATAATTCGATTATCTTTGAAATACCAAAAATAATCAATAATTCCAAAATAATCGCCTAATCGAAAATAACCAATTAATTAAGAAGCCGATTCTATGATAAATCCAAAAAATAAAACGAATTATCTATTATTTTCTAATAATCCTTTTTTCATATTTCCTTTGAAATTGATTATTCGATTATCGAAAATAATTGATTATTAAAAAGCTGATTATCCAATAAGTCGATAATTTTAAAAAAATAACCAAAATATCGATTATGTAAAATAACCGATTATATCCAATCGATTATTTTCATATAATATCTTTGAAAAATCGAAAATAATCAAATAATTAAAAAACCGATAAACGATAAATCGATTATTTTGAATAAATCTACTTTTTTTGTATTTCCTTTAAAATCGATTAAATCATTATCTTAAAAAAAAACGAAAATAATTTATTAAAAACAGCGGATAAATCGATTTTCATTAAAAAATATCTTGCTTTTATCTGAGCATTTAGCTCCAAAATTTAGAGATTCGGATTTTTTGATCCAGTTATCTTTGAAATCGCATTCGATTGTATAATAAATAAATATTGCTAAATTTTGGATTTTTTTTAGTAAACGAAAATTATGTTCGAGTTGTTTAGGGGTTTGTAATGTAACATTTTATTAACGTGACTAAGGGTCGATTCCACCGTTGTGTTAAACGAAGTTTAAAATGACATTTTTACATTAACACTGTCATTTTAATCTCCGTTTAACACAACGGTGGAATCGGACCTAACTCCTGTAACTTTAGTATTTTTTTTTGCTTATACTAGATTACTTTGTTTTAAGACTGAAAATTCAATGTCACTTTCGATTTGACCGCAAATAAGATGAACCTTGAAATTTTAAGTAGGTCATCCTGTATTTCATCTAATATTCTTATAAAAATACCTTATAAAAATACCTTATAAAAAACCTTATAAAAATACCTTATAAAAATACCTTATAAAAATACCTTTTAAAAATACCTTATAAAAATACCTTATAAAAATACCTTATAAAAATACCTTATAAAAATAAAATTTAGCTAGCAACTATGATTCTTTACCTCTTATTTATCTACCAAAAAGGGCTAAAAACTACCTTTAGAAAACATTCTTATAAAACTACTTTTTAAATACAAAATTTCGTTAGCAATAATGCCTATTTAATATTTATTTAAATTAAATGTTCAAAATTTTACCCTTTTGTAAATTTATGTAAGTAATATGAAATCTGATTTCTGATGCTTAATATTTATTGAAACCCCTTAATGCGGATCTGAAGTATTCAGCCCAGAGAATCATGGCGCTTTATAGTATGAGAGACCACTGCAAATTTCGACCGTCATCTGATAACGAAATGAAATATGCTCCAAAAGCATGTAACAACATTGTAGTTTACCAAATTGCACCTGTGCCAATCCCTAACCTGAGCAAAGTGGTTAAAAAAAATTATTTTATATTCAAAAAATCACATAAAACATGACAGCGACAATTATATTTTCCCTGAAAATTACAATCCTAATTCATTGTGAACCTAGCTTTTAAACCTGAATTATTAATATTTTTACCTACCTTTTAAACCATGTTTATGTATGAAAGGAAGAAGGATGGCATTGTATAAACCATTTGCAGAGATAGTCAATAATAATTATAAAATCTTGTTAGACAATTATTTTAAACCATAATCATAGTAGTTTTTTTGTCGTTTCTATGGCAACCTGTGAAAATGAATCACAACAATAGGCATACAAATAAATGTTTAAATAAGCGAACATTGATTCATATTTTTAATGATATTTACCTACTAATCGTGGATAGATGTTTTTGTGCGATGTTAAGAGGAAGAAAATGTTTCCCTTTAACGATATATATCAAGATATATTTAAATAATATTTTCTGGAAAACTTTAAGGGCAAACAAAATTAGCGCTGTCATGCCTTATGTGATTTTTTTAATATAAAATAATTTTTTTAAGCCACTTTGCTCAGGATTGGGATTGGCACAGGTGCCATTTAGTAAAGTACAATATTTTTCCATGCTTTTGGGGTATATTTCATTTCGTTATCAGATGACGGTAAAAATTTGCAGTGGGCTCTTGGGCTATTATGTCAAAACGTTAATAAATATTTGCCGCTGAAAATGAATATATTCATAACAGTAGTACTTGTATTATAAGTACATACAATTTTTCAAGATACATCGTGACATTTTGAACTTGAAATTCAATAACTAGAACACTTTAAATTGCTAAAATACCAACAAATAAATCAAAAAACAGCTGTCAATGGTGATTAAACTCAGGTGGAGGTGATCGCTGAATGGAAATCGGAGCAATTCGGGTGGCGTCGTGCAACAATGATTTTCAATTGGTGGGTTACTTTGGCTTAAAATAGACAACATGCGCAGTGTGCAATGTTACATCTTCGGTCTTTTTAATCTAAGGGGGTAACCCAACCACCACCACCACCACCATGTATATTATTAATAACTGTAAAATAGGTAACCTTATATGAAAAATTATACATGCAAGTATATAAATAGAACAAAACTATATCAGCAATTAAAATCAAACACTCTCCAGAATTTTAAATTTTTAAAAAATCCATACAATTACCGACTGACAAAAGCAGGACTCTTTGACCTTATAAGAATGAAACCTAAGTAATCAAAATCAGGGCAATTTGTACTTTTTTATGTGTATTAAATATAAGCCAAAGGAGAAGTTGTTTTATGAAGAGAAATGGTCACTCCTATTTTTTGATACATGGTTTAAGCTTATTTAAGCTTCTAATAATTTTCCTTTCTGGTTTTGTTGTTTCTGCGCCACTGCATACTTAGCCCCTTACATTCGCATAAATACTTTGGCTATTCGTCGGACCAGTGATGTTAACAATAGCGTAGTCAGCTACTAAAGCGCCAGTTCGCTTGTGATGATTTTTTGCTGGTAAATTCTAAGAAGAAACTTGCCGGGAGCTTTATCATTCTTAATACGAACCCGGCAAGTACCCATCTCAACAATTTATTGTTTAATTAAATGATTTTTACATAAAGTTAACCGTAGAAGAGGAAGACTTGGATATACAGGGTTTTAAAAAAAATGTCACAAAATGAAATGGTGAATAGTATGACCCAAAATAAGCAGAAAAGTCCTAATAAATATATGACCGCAAATTAACGGTTTCGGAGATACAGACCATTTTGTGTTTATAACAATTTTTTATTATTATAAAAAAACAATGATATTTATAAACAATCAATAACAACATAGAGTTAAATGAGATGTTCAAAGTGCCCTCCCTCCATTTCAATGCATTGCCATTTGCACGACCGTACATAAAATGCATGTCAGCTAATTCAATATTAGTGTAAACAGGCATAACGAAAATTTATAAAATTATTCACCCACAACAAAATAATAACTGCAAATAGTATCTATGAAAAAACATCGGTAGACTTCGATAAGAAAAGCAAGTTTTTGAGAATGAAAAAAGATAATCAAAAAATGATACAAAACACAAAACACTCCGTATCTCTGAAACCATTCATTTGCGGACATATGTTTATTAAGACTTTTCTGCATATTTTGGCCCATACTACCCCCGTTTTATTTTGTGACACTTTTTTTAACACCCTGTATAAGTTCACGCAGAGATTAATTGATCAGATATATTATGACATCTAAAATTAGAAAAATAACATAAATTATATTAAATAATTTAATAATTTTCAAAAGAAACCACTGCAATAACAATAAACTTCATTTGTCGACCATTCCATTTTTTGTCTTTCATTTTGATAGTCTGTGATTTGTTTACATTACTTTTAATCGTTTTGTCCCAAATTACATGGTGGAGCCAGTGCTGCAGTTCCTCGGGCATCCAAACAGTATATCATTATATCATAATATTAAAATCTAAATTAATTTATAATATTCATAATGCTGTGTATATGGCGCCGTGGCAAGAGTCAACTGAAATAAAATGCCATTATCTATCTTAAAGTACTGTAAATCGTGTAGGAGATCCGGTAAAAACTGCCCGGCACACGCCCACCATTTTATGCTAATGAAAGGCATCTACATAATTTATCAACTATTAACCTTCAAATATTGCATACACGTGACTTTTTCTATACGAAAATTGGTCGAATGAACATTTATGTTAAATGAAGAAACATAACGATGCACTTTTAATTATAAATGACATGAGCGGTGCGTTATTGCTAAAATGGGGTTTAAAAATACAATAATTATAATTACATCTCTAACCAGGGAGGCGGGCGGAAAAGGGAATAGCGGAGTTTATGTCAAACTAGCGGTGATGTTAGGAACCGTAATGTATTTTAACATTTTAAGCCAATCCAGTTAATATTAATCTTTTATACAGAGTGGCCCAAAAGTCTGGAAAAGGCCAATTATCTCGTAAATTGCTAGTCCTAATTGTACAAAATTTGGAGTACACCTATTTTGGGATACGCTGATTCCAAATTTGATATTTGCAATGTTGCCAGATTTACCGTTTCTCTTAAATTACTATCACTTTGGATTTTCACTTTCTGGTTGTCCATTAATAACTGTTTTACTATAGCCCCTTCAAATTGGTGGCTCGACGTGATTTTTATCTGGTGGATAAAATACTGCACACACAAAGCCTATTCTAACGAATTCCGGAAACAGGATACGCTCAGACATAAATCGAGCACTAGGCAGAAGATCCGAAGCTTGCATTTTGTAATTTTGATTGCCGCACATACTATCCCTTTCTAACGAATTCTGAAAACAAGATAAGAGAATCAAAGCGAACCTAATGTTTTCGCGGATACATCTAAACAGGCTTCAATATATTTTAAATTGCCATCTTTTTGGACTTAATGTCCAAGGGCTATTTTCATGACCATAATATGTTATTTAACTTAAGAAATATCCGAAAGCTTAAGAGGTGATCCTAAAGATTTGCAAAAAAGTTCAAGATAAGGAAATTCAAAATAATGACATTTTAATTCTCAGTCATTATATAATTACAACAAAAAGTTTAAAATACCAATATATGATCAGAGATTTATCAAAAATGCAAATTTTAGTTAGGTCTTCTTCTATTGTTAAAAACGATCTCTTAAAACAATTGTGGTTTAAAAATCTAACTCAATCTATAAAGGTTGTACGCTTCAAATAAAAATATACATACACGACTTAGCGGAATTTGCAGGTTAAATAATGAGACTATAACAGTGAATCGGAATTTTAAATCTTGTTCAAGCCGAAACAATTAATAATGGTGTTTATTTTAATAAGAAAATATTGATTTATCCTTTTAATTAGACATTAAGAAGAAAATTGAAATTTCCCGTCTAAATTTACTCTATAGAATAACTACGCATTGTTATAACGATGCCAAATATTTTGAAATAATTTGTGTTTTCTTCTCGTAAAGCGTAAATTACTTCAGTTTGTATTTTTGTTCTACTAGACCGTCAGATAGTGAGGGTTGAAAAGTACATCGATGTTGAGTAGAATTAAAGAAAATTCACGAGTGGCTCTTGATGATAACACATGGAAAATTATATTTTCCTTAACAAAAAAATTTTCCGACCCCAAAATGCACTTATACATTCAGGTCATTCAACAAAATATGTTTTTCAGACTAGTGACGATGTACGTTTTCATACATTCGATGGGCTTGTTTGTAAAAATCGGGTAAAATCGCGATTTTTTCAACCCTTTAGCCACTTGCCACATTAAAGCTTTTGGTTTTCCGAAGCCTAGTTCTGTGAAGGCCTCCCCCCAGGCCCCCTCTTCTTTTATATTTATTCGTTATTACTCTTTACTCTCTTTGAAATGTTATTAATTACCTCACAAGTTTTACTTTAAATTCTATACTACTGTAATTGGTCTTCTTCTATTGTTAAAAACGATCTCTTAAAACAATTGTGGTTTAAAAATCTAACTCAATCTATAAAGGTTGTACGCTTCAAATAAAAATATACATACACGACTTAGCGGAATTTGCAGGTTAAATAATGAGACTATAACAGTGAATCGGAATTTTAAATCTTGTTCAAGCCGAAACAATTAATAATGGTGTTTATTTTAATAAGAAAATATTGATTTATCCTTTTAATTAGACATTAAGAAGAAAATTGAAATTTCCCGTCTAAATTTACTCTATAGAATAACTACGCATTGTTATAACGATGCCAAATATTTTGAAATAATTTGTGTTTTCTTCTCGTAAAGCGTAAATTACTTCAGTTTGTATTTTTGTTCTACTAGACCGTCAGATAGTGAGGGTTGAAAAGTACATCGATGTTGAGTAGAATTAAAGAAAATTCACGAGTGGCTCTTGATGATAACACATGGAAAATTATATTTTCCTTAACAAAAAAATTTTCCGACCCCAAAATGCACTTATACATTCAGGTCATTCAACAAAATATGTTTTTCAGACTAGTGACGATGTACGTTTTCATACATTCGATGGGCTTGTTTGTAAAAATCGGGTAAAATCGCGATTTTTTCAACCCTTTAGCCACTTGCCACATTAAAGCTTTTGGTTTTCCGAAGCCTAGTTCTGTGAAGGCCTCCCCCCAGGCCCCCTCTTCTTTTATATTTATTCGTTATTACTCTTTACTCTCTTTGAAATGTTATTAATTACCTCACAAGTTTTACTTTAAATTATTCTATACTACTGTAATTGGCCTTTTTCCCTCTAGTAGTAAAAGTGATCGTCTAGTTAATTGATTAATAATTTGTGTACCCACGTTGTGATAATGTTAATTAAGGTATACCAGAATTCGATGCAAAGTTTGGTGCAAATTGATAAATAAAACATACAAATTCATATTTAAACTCTTTTATATTTGTCATACTTTAACTGTGATGTAATAATTAGCAAAGTATATTACAATTGTTACTATTTACTGAGATTTCACTTGAGTCCCGTTCAAACGCAGACCATATTCATTTGCTATCAATATATATTTTATTTCGGTTGATGACCAACAGAGTTAACAAACACCGTCAATTTGCCAGTTGATTAACTATAGTGTTGTTGTTTATATGCTGATTTAGGTTGATGACCAACAGAGTTAACGAACATCGCCAATTCGCCAGTTGATTAACCATTGTATTGATGTTTATATTCTAATTTAGGTTGATGACCAATGAAGTTAACGAACAGCGCCAATTCGCCAGTTGATTAACTATTGAGTTGATGTTGATTTGATTCTATTGTAGATATATACAGGTTGCACCCTCTTAGGTAAATATTACGATGAGTATAGAAGTGATGACCAACGGAAGTAACAAACAGCGCCAATTCGCCAGTTGATTACCTTACTATGTTGATTTCACATAAACTTTGTTTCAAACCTTGTAGAACGGATTGCTTAGCGTATAGGTGTCTTTCTTGAGCTAACAAACAGCGTATTCGCCAGTTGGTTAACTTACTATTAAATTTTACCATCTTGGTTTGTACAATTTATCCAAGATAGCACAACCCTGTATATTTCCAAAATATTGAATTTTATAATTTTTATTGATATGACTTAATACAACCCTGTATATGTTTTAATATTGATTATTATAATTTTTAATGAAATAACTTAATATAACCCTGTATATTTCTTAATATTGATTTTTATAATTTCTATTAAAATACTCAAAATTTCACCCATCCAAAACAGATGTTATCCTAAGTGCCTTTCGGGGTGTATAACCTGAAGGCAATGTGGTTTATTGGTTAAATTGTTATTTTTAGCAAATGTCAAGCCTGCCCTTACTTAAACGAAACCCGGGTGATACCTCAAAGAAAGGTACATAAATCTTTTGACTCACCACTGAAAATACAGACATTAGATTATGTACTAATTTCATCTATCGTTGTGACGGCGTCGATGTAGGTACGTCACAGGGTTGGGCGTCGAGGCGTCCATCGTCGAGACGCCTAGCGCTGTGGTGGAAAGAAAGGTATTTAATATGGTATTGTATTGGGACAGACATACGGTAGAATTATGTAGGTGGTGCGGGACGTGATATTATGAAGGACATATTTAGGGACGGCAAGCGTCGAAAATAAGGCGTGGGACGTTGAGCGTCGAAATGAGTGTACGGTAAGAAATACTTATATGGCTAGGAATGTGACAGCGTTCGAGACGTAGGGAGTAGGACGGCAGGACGTTGGGCGTCGAGACGTTGACACCTTCGGGAATAAGAGGTATTGTAGGATAGACGTCATTTAGGAAGAGCGTTATAGGAAAGGTACTGATTACTGAACTTGAAATATAACTGGATACAAATAATAAATGAATGCTTGCACATAACAAATAAATACATGCACTTCAAATAATTAAAATTGAATGAAATCGTCAAATAATTAAAATTGAATGACTCGAGCTCATTTTTGTCTGGCTTTTTATAGTAAAAGTTTTAATGGCTTTGTGACGTCTCTATGTCTTTGCTTCTCATAGAAATACGGTGGGTGCTGGGGTGGGTTATTTATTATGTGCCTTGAAAGTTTTGTGTATCGAAATATTGTCGATGTCGGTCTGAACATCGAAACTAAAAAAATAGGCGAGTTAAGTATTTTCGAAAAAACACTTAAAAATTGTTGTCTGGAATAATGGAATAATGGAATAATGGAATTTTACTACTTAAATCGCATATATAAATGCAGAAATGCTATATTAGGGATACTTCCGACAACCCCGCCGTCTTTAAGCATAACCGATACGAGACGTGAACGAAATTAGATATTTTCTGACGCAATGAGTCACTGAAAGAATTTTATGGGAATTCCCTTACTTCTAGCAAAAATATCTTAACGGGAAAAGTACCACCAGACAAAAGAAATTTAATATCTTTATAATTATATAAATAATTCACATTCAAAAATGAAAGTGAACGGGCCCATTGAGGCGTTCTATACTTAAAACTTACTGTGTATATAAAATAGGTGTTTTATAGTTAACTTTTTGACTATCTGAAAATCTGATATTTATAAATTTTAAGTTACGATAAGTAATCGAAAATTTTAAAGAAGTAAAAAGTTAATTGTGCGAGAGAACTCGAGAGAGCTCGAGAGAAACGAGAAATTCTCGACGAGAGATGACACTCTCTCGTCTCGTCTCGAATATTTTTTCGAGAGAAAATGTCTCTCTCGTCTCGTACAAGACGAGACAAGACGAGACGAGACGAGAGACGAGAATCTCTCGTCTCGCGGCATCACTAGTCCGTCTGCCTGTCAGCGGGCTGTATCTCATGATCCGTAATAGATAGAGAGTTGAAATTTTCACAAAATATGTATTTCTGTTGCCGCTATACAACAAATAATAAAAATTAATTAAAAATTAATTACTAGAAACGAGTTTTTTGGCTTTTTTGCTCGATCTTTATAAATTATTTAAAAAGTAGTCTGTAGTCATATGCTTATTAATATACAGTCACAGATTACCCACAACTGATGCGAAAATTAACAAAGAATATCAAAACAGGAAAGAGATGAATGCTCATACCAATATAAAGGCCCATCGTAAAAACTTGTTTACACTCGTACAGCTTCAAAATACAAAAATTGATTAAATGAGAACAACCAAACATTTTTATTGTTTCGCAGTACAACTTCTTCAACTTTAAATTCATATATCTCTAAAGTATGTTTATGTTACATAAGCCTATCATCTACTTATGTTTTCAACTGTCTTACTATTTCAAGGGACAAGGCAGATTCTTCACTTCTATGGCCAAAAATTTGCTTCGTCGTAATTTTTCTTCGAGGTTCCATAAAAATGCCGACGTCTTTGCTTACATTTTTAGCACATCTAGCAATTCTTCTCGTTTTTCTGTGAATAGAGTCTTTAAAACACTTAGTTTTTAGCCCATGAAACATAGAAGAATGATTACATTACGGCGAGAAACAATTCTGCATCTGTCCATATGTTTAAGATTTCGTCGTTCGTAAAAAGAAGAATGTTTAGTCCCAGCGCCGTACATTCAAATATCCTTAATTGGTAAATATGTTTTTCTAAAATCTACCGCTCCTATCAAAGTGCCACCCGGAGCAGGCGCCCCTATACGCTACGACACTGTGATTTTCGATGTTAAAGAAATAAATACCCATTACAAATAGAACTGAAAATAAAAAACTAATAATGGGCATAATTTTTTTATTACTTTGTATAATTTTACTAAATTGGTCAAACATTTTTAGAATTTTAAAATACTCTAAAATGAAGAGTATCCGCATTTAAATGCGAATATTTTAAAAACCGATCACTTTATAGGTTTCTAATAAGAAGACACGATTTAGATAACGTCTAAAAATTTAAAATTATAGTCCTAATAAGGTTTTAGATAGTAGCATAAACTTTAGAAGGGATGAAAGTGTTACTTATCCATGTTGTACGCCACTGGCAAAGTTTATTTAACTTATTTTTGTGCTGATAAGTGTATCTTATGACATCAAGAACGTTTACCGAAATTAGTAAAATTATACTTAGTAATAAAAAATTATGTGCCATTATTAATTTTTGAATTTTTAAATATAACACTATGTATTTCAGAAACGAGTAAGATTTCACCATGTTTTATTTAAATGTCTTATTTTGAATCGCAGAGAATCTTCAGCTGTTTTATGTCCCATTCCTAATTTGCATAGTGATTATTATAAAAAACATCAATTGTATTATTCTTTCGACAATAAAATTAGTTAGTCTTTCTCTATATCGATTCAAATTTTTATTAATTTTTTCAGGCCTGTTAATAACCATCTAAACAAAATATGTTTATCTATAGATTATTCAAAGACGATCGTATTTGTGGAGTTTATTAACCTTCTTACACTTCATAAAAAAATTAAATTTATATTTTTTACGGCGCTTCTCGGATATAATCATTAGACTCTTTTGTATTCGTATGCAAAAATATCAGTCTCTGCTCTGAGTGTAAATGAAAATGTACTTTTCGCAACGTTTTATAAAACGTCGGTATCTATGATCATGCTAAAGTTGAACATTTTAAGCGTTTACGAAGTGCAGATAGCATCGAATAAAAATTGATTTTAACGAGTCGTCCTCCGCTTTCTATGAATATTCATTCTTTGTTGTAATAATGGGTCTGATAAAGAAGACATTGCTCGTACGTGTTTGTATGCAGCCAGATTTATATCTTTATATAAAGCTAATAATTATACCGCCATTACACTTCCGATAAGAAAATATTGTCACTCAATTAGAGATTACTAAAACGTGCATAGAGAATCTTTAGATTAAATAACACCAATTCTTGCATACAGGCAATTTTAGAAACTCGTTTTGTGTCTGTTAATTATTTAAAACAACAATAATTTAAAACATATTTGAAGACTTAATTAAACGAATGATCTGACAATGTGTTTTTACTGCACACTTTAAACGCAAGTCGGGTTTATAGAGAGTAACAGAAAACTTCTTCTCTTACCGATGTTGATGATGTTGAGATTGAGGATTTAAATCAACAATACCATGTAGTTACTATCAAAAAAAATACGTTAACTTCTACCCAATGCTTAAGAATCAACTAATGCCGCTAAAAAGAAATGCATATTCTATCTAATCTCCTGACGACATTATAAATCAATTAAGTCATAATCTCGAATATAATTCAAATGTTTTGGGAGGTGTAGCATTCTGGTGAAAGCTACCTCCTTAGCTTGATATAATCAACTGACTTTAACAATAAATAAATCATTTCAGTTTTACCGTTTTCAAGAAGATTAATTTGAATTCAAAAATAAATACAGTAATATGTATCAGCCTGACAAAATCGGTAGTGACAGACCTAATTAAAGAATATTTCCTCGTGAAATTCAAGGAAATATGGGATGAAGCAAGAAACTGCAGAATTGCCAGGGAGCTTTTAAGTTATCCTGACAACACTGCAGCAAACAAATACTTAACTATGACTAGACAAAATCTGCTCCTAGTCACAGGCATTCTGACTGATCATTGCCAAGTACGGAAGCATTTACATACCATGGAGCTGTCAGAATCCGCACTCTGCAGACGATGCAAACAAGAAGATGAGACCATCGAGCCTATCCTCTACGATTGCTCGACACTCTCATTTATTATAAGATTTGTGTTCGGCGAGTATCGGCTAACACCGGCCGATATAAGAGAAGCACCTCTTGGCGACGTTGTCAACTACATCAAATCTGTAGGCTGGCTCACGAACTAGGAGGTGCCTATCATTTTAGGAGGATGCACAATGGGTCTAGTAAGGCTTAAGTCCCTTGGGGGTAATCCACCCTACACACATTACAGATAGAGATGTATCAGTTACTGTGGAAATCGGAAACTGGTACGAGTTTTCGTTTCATATTGTATTTTTTGTTCAATATGGCGGTTGTTCAGATGTGTTACGAAATTTTTTTAAAGACAGTTACGTGTCAATAAAATATTATTGCAATAAAAAACTGCTATAAATTTAGTCATTCCAACAAAAAAGCTTCATCCTCTCTCACAATGTTTTGTTGTATCTGAGGGTCAGAGGAAACTGACCACTTAAAAAAATTACGTAGTTAATCTTTTTTTTTTTATTTTTAAATTAATGTAAAATGGATTAGTGGTTGTACGGCGAAGGCAGACGGACCCTCTAAAGAGCATATATAAATTCAAGTCACCGAGAAAGCCATACAAGCCATACACGTTTTGCAGAATTGACTGTTTTGAGAACTGTATGACCATAAGGGGAATTTAATATTATTATTAATTATTTTGATTTATCTCAGTTATTTTCCGGTTGCAATAGGCATAGTTGAAGAAGAAATTCATCTTATTCCAACAGGCCCAAAAATTTACACACTATATGGCAGGTCTGTAAGATGGCTGCTTTTTGTAGATGTGGTATAAAGGGAGATATATTTAGGTTTTCTAGTTGTTTTGAAAGGTTAATGGAGACAATTCCTCTAACCGAAACTACTACTGAGATTATTGGTATACAGATAGTTCCAAAACCACAGAAGAAACTGAAATAGGATTGTATGGGCCTAGGTAAATGTTAGTCCTATTACGGAATAAAATAAACTATTATGCTAAAAAATTGTGGTTTTGCGAGGTCCTGCCCTGTGGCCCTCGATAAGCTAATGGCTCAGTTCATAAAAGGCTCAACTTTATCAACTCCGTATGTCGTGACCATGTAGCGATGCAAGTTTTGCGACCATGTATCGACGCAAGTTCACTTCCCGATAGAAACAATCTCTTTTTTTGTTGTGATAAAATATGAAAATTGAAAAAATACGACTATTGTTGTTTATTCTGAATACATGTGTATTAAATATATTTTATTTTTCATAATATATCTCCTACAGCAAATCTTTCCGCTATTTTGATTACTACTTAGAAAAAATATATAAGTAGGTCCATATCATTTAATCATAAAAAAGTTCTTGTTTATGGTTGTTCGTTTTATTATTGATTGAATTTAAAAAAAAATTAACTATTGAAAGACATTATTGTATTTTAATATTTTTTGTATCTATCGTAATTTTACCGTTATCATCTTATGAAAGTGTTTGTAAATGGAATAACAAAGTTTTTAATTTCGACAAAATGCCATCTGTAAAACACTTTAAAAATTATTCAGTAAGGCATACAAAAAATAAATCAAAAACCTGCCACATCTTGATTGAACCTTTATCGCCAGATTTCCTAGTTTTACATTTTTTTTATGAAATTGCTTTGTGGTCATAGGTAAAACATTGTACATCACTTGTTTGAAAGTGATTTTTTCAAACGTATAATTGTAGCACTCGGCTTATGCCACGTAGACAATATTTCCCACTCGTGTGTAAAACATCACTTTAAACACTTGTAATTTATTATATTTTCTTAACTAACCTGTGAACTACTCACATATTCATATATTACCCTCTAATATTGCTCCATGCCATCTTATTCTATGGGTATAATATTTCATTTTTATCTTTCACCTTTCATATTTGATGTCATTCTTCATAAACTTTAACATTTGACGTACCATTTGACACTTCACATAATAATTCTGATGCAAAGGTAGGATTTCCTACTTCTACTATTCATCGTTCTAATTAACAGTCCTGTTCCTAAAGTGGCGCCGGTAAACAGTGACAAGGCCTGTCGGTAGGGGTGCAGGAGTATTAGAGTACTAGCACTCCTGTACTATGGAGTATTATACTACTAGTACTCCATAACCTAATGGCTGCAATTGGCGAAGCCGAAGATACCAAGAAAAAAAGACACTTCACCTGCACCCCAAGTAACAATTTGATATTTTATAAAAGCTAAAAAAATGTTTACAGAACAAAATTTATAAAACAAAATATTAGCTTACAACATTTCCGGAACATTCTTTTAACACTAATAAACACAAAATGGGCGCAGTATTACAGAACTATTTGGTTCATTATTTGTAAATTGTATAAGATTTGTTAAATGTAGTTACCGGACAGTCACTTCACATTTAAACACACTTTAAAAAAATGTTTTTTAAACTTTTATAATTGTTTTATAAATTTTCAATTTTGAGGTTATGTTGAATATCAAAATCGGCAACATTTTAGTTTGTTAAATGTAACTGGTGAAAAAAAATTAATTATAGATTTGTCATAAAAGGTAAATTCAAGGGGGTAATAGTAAAATGGCAGTATCTACCTAAGAGATATCTACAACGCGGTTTAGACATAATGTATGACCCACAAAAAAGTCGTTTTTGGATGCCCAGCAGAAATTACTGTTAAGTATATAGCACATACAATACTAATTTTTTTTTTTTTTTTCGCATACCTTATGTGATAATGAATCATATTAACCCTAAAATATAACCGAAATTAATGTATATCGTCCCATGGGCTGCTAAACTCATAACAGCCCGATTTTGTAAGTCTATTAGTGAACATGAATAGTCATTCAAATAGTGACGAAGAATTTACAAATACTCCACCAAACTTGCAAGAGGAAGCCAACAATGTTTCTCTAAGTTTTCTACCTACTAAGTCAAGAGAACGGTACGAATTGTTTAACAACTGGAAAAAGAGTAAAAAAGCAAGAACCTAACTGAAAATGTAGTACTTGCTTATCTTTCTGAAAAATCAAAGATTGTAAATGCAGGTACAAAGATTTTCGGTATATTTTCCTTTTCTTTGTTTTTTTTTTTGTTAGGCGAAAAACCA
This sequence comes from Psylliodes chrysocephalus, assembly GCA_927349885.1. Lineage (NCBI taxonomy): Eukaryota > Metazoa > Arthropoda > Insecta > Coleoptera > Chrysomelidae > Psylliodes > Psylliodes chrysocephalus. The sequence goes on from OV651813.1 coordinate 29,502,983, forward strand.
TTGTGTGTCACAGATGCAGAAAACGCTTCAGTAGCCCTTGCTTCGCTTTGCTCGCTCACGCAGCTAATAGCCGTGGGCTGCTAAAGCTCAATTTCTGCCCTTGTGACACAATATACTATAAGTGCCTCAAGTTTGATTCATATTTCTAATATTTTTTCAGTGTGAAACAAAAATTAAATTTATGTAATTCGATTTTTTTTAGTAATAAGATAATGATCTATGATAAACTAATAAAACCGACAGTAGATTTAGCTTTAGAACTGTCTTTGATTTTTGTTAAATATGGCGGCTATTCAGAGGTATTAGGAAGTTATTTTAAGATAGAATCATAATTATAAAATATTATTGTAATAAAAACAACTGTAATACAATAATTAAGCTGTATAAGTCATTTCTACAAAACAAGTACTCACCATGGTTTGTTGTATAATAGTTTCAAATTGCTGCACTGTATGACTTAAAATATAACATAACCTTACTAAATCGTTTGCAAGATAAGTATTTGAGAATTGAACTGATTAGATTTGTTTCTACAGTTTTATAGGGTAAGCATAATTTATAATATTGCTAGAATAAGCAAGTTTAATATGGACATCGCCAAAATATGGCTTTATTTTAGTATTGGGGCATGATTATTTAGAACATAATTATTATCTGGCTGAATAATCTTTTTTTTTATTGTCTAGGAAAAAGCAAAATGTTTTGCTAATATTTTTTACTATTTTCTGAAAAGCAGGTACCACTTATTTTTTATATTTCTTCACTTATTTAAATCTGATATTTTCAGACCATACACTCACATACAAATAGTATGCGAAGTAGTAAAACAAACATAAACTATAAAATAATATTGTGTAGGTACCTCCAAATGTAGTTGCTTTAATTTTTGTTTTTTTAAATATTTTTAAGTAAAATTATTGATTTATAACAGATCTATATAGTTTTCTGATTTGCAGAAGTGTATTTCGACACAACATTACAGTTATTTTAGAGTTTTCATCAGAAGCAAACTGCTATTGACGCGGAATTATCTCACACTAATATTTATACAACTATTTTTTAAAGCATTATTATGCGCTTAAGAAACAAATGAATTTGTATAGCCAAAAAGTTGTAAAGGTGATCTTAGGCAACAATATAAAATCACTATAAAGCAATTTAATTTTATTAGTTAAAATGTTGTATAAATGTTTTGTAACAATTTTATACTTATCGTGCAAACTATTTTATAATTTTGTTTTAAGAATATTGTGAAAACAATTTAGTTTTCGAGAACAAAATAGTGGTTTCTGCAATTTTAGTACAACAAATTAGAATTTTAGAAACAGCAATATATTATCATTAAAATATAATAGTCTTGTAAACTAAAAATTATGAAGCTATTTTGTTACTTTAGGACTAGCTCTCCTTATTTTTCTTTATACCTATAATGGACTTCATCATTTGGACATTCGAACTTTCTTACATTCTTGTAATTGTTAATTATACTTAAGCACTCCTTCCAGTCTCTTATTCTTGTTTAACACCATATTGACGTTATAAAAAAATCCGTCGAAAACCCGAGGTCGAAAAAAATCATAATTCCTATTCTTTCCTTATATCTGTATACAGATAGGAACGTAAAAATGTATCTCTTAATAGGCTCTTGTAGCCAGAGAGTTGTAAAATCGATGATAAGCAACAATATAGAATCGCTATAAAACAATTTAATTTAATTGGCTGAAATGTTGTACAGAATAGTTGCATAAACGCTTTTATAACAATTTTATATTTATATTATTTAACGAGCGGTAATGAAGGTCATAACTCACTCAGATAAAGCTTGAAGTACGTGCCGCAGGCGAGTGCTGTAATTCATCAAGTGAGTTATTACCGTAAGTTAAATACCATACTTTATCTACGACTATAACAATAAATACCAAAAATACATTTTCTGTAAACGAGTTAACGTTCTTATTGCTACACCAATCTTGAAAATTTTTGTATACATCTTTATACTTGTTTTCTGATTTTTCAGGTATTAAATTCTGTATTGCATTATTAGCTACTTCTCTTATTTCTGGAGGTGTACATAATAACTTTTTCGCCTATCATATATGAAAATGAATCATATCAATCCTAAAAATATGACCGAAAGTAACGCATATCGTCCCATGGGCTGCTAAACTCATAACAGCCCGATTTTGTAGGTTTTCACTAGATTTCTAGATACCTTTGACTGTCACTTGCGTACATTGACGTTTTACATAAATTTTGTCAGTGTAAGTCTATTAGTGAACATGAATAGTCATTCAGACAGTGACGAAGAATTTACAAATACTCTACCAAACTTGCAAGAGGAAGCCAACAATGTTTCTCTAAATTTATTACCTACTAAGTGAAGAGAACGGTACAAAAAAATACTATGAACTGTTTAACAACTGGAAAAAGAGTGAAAAAGCAAAAAACCTAACTGAAAAATAAATTCGTACATTTTATTACTTAAGTTTCTTGTATTTGTTGCTTTTACTTCCCTTTGCTCGCTCATGCAGCTAATAGCCGTGCGCTGCTAAAGCTCATTTTGTGCCCTTGTGACACAATATACTATATCTTCACTATCTTAATTTATCTTTTTTAGCACTATTAATAGAAATTAATTTGAAACGTAAAAATTATTTTATTAACCCATTCACGGACGTGTCTGTAATCAAAGACACATGTGTCCCCTTCTGTCGCCACTGCACTAAGGAAATGTCTCAATGGCTATAGCGACCCTTCCAATCCTATTTTCTCAAGGAAGTGTAGGATTTGAAGTGGCTTCAAGTTAGGTAAATCTCCCTCTTCTATTTGATATCATCCTAGATATAGTGCCCTTGGATTCTGGAGTGCTACACATTCAGTTAGGATGTGAATGGAGGTTTCGTCCTCCTCCTCACAGAATCTGCACTCACTATCCTCTACTACTCTCAGTTTACTTAGGTGTCCTTTTAGTCGGCAATTCCCGGTAAGGATCCCTGTTACAATACGTAGCCTGTTCTTGCTTAGGCAGATGCAAGCTTCCGATCTTTTCTGGTTATATTCACCCAGAAGTATCTTGGCCTGTCTCAGCCCCAAGAGATTGTTCCAATTATCGGTTCTTGTACTACCCCATTCTTTTTTAATCTCTCCTAATATTATGTTACTGCTGATACCGCAGAACGGCTCAGGTCCTACAAAGGGTGTTTGAGCCCCTTTCCTTGCAAGACTATCTGCAATCTCGTTACTCTGTACCCCGTTGTGTCCCGGGACCCAAGTGAGAGTAACTCTATTTTTCTCGCCTAGCGCATTCAATTGTTCTAGGCATCTCCAGACCATTTTTGAGCTGATTACGTAAGTACTCAGCGCTTTGATGGCTGCTTGACTATCGGACATGATGATAATCTCTAGTCTAGAATAGTTTCTCTCGATGTTAAACTGGATACACTTCTCGATGCCGTGAATTTCCACCTGGAAGATGCTTGGGTATTTTCCCAAGCTTTTGAAATGCTTGGTTCTCGGCCCATACACTCCTATTTCAGTTCCTTCTATGGTTTTGGAACCGTCCGTATACCACTAAATAGCACGTCTTTCGGTTGCAAGCGCGATGGATTCTTGGCTCCATTCTTTCTTGCAGCCCAGCTCTGTGGTTTTGAAGTTTTTCACAAAACTGTACTTCTTTTGCATTTCATCCTGGGGCATGTCCCAGGTATCTTTAGTCCTGAAGCAAGTAGACTTTCGTCTGATTACTCCGTTCCTGATCATTCTATATCGTGTCCTTTTTGCCACATTCTCTATCATCAAATGTAGAGGGGTGAGGTTTAAGATATCCTCCATTGCGGCCGTAGGACAGGTTCTCATTGCACCAGTAATGCAAAAACAGGCTAGTCGTTGTACTTTTGAGATATTAGCTCTCGTAGTAACTAAACTAGTTCTGTTACTCCAGGCTATAGCCCCGTAAGTGATGATTGGTCTCACTATTGCAGTATAAATCCATCGCAGTATGTTTGGGTTACATCCCCATCGTTTACCTGCAATGTTTCTGCATACCATTAGGGCTTTTGTGGCCTTATTTACTACTTCCTTCTCATGTGTGTTTCAGAGAAGTTTGTTGTCCAGGGTTAGGCCTAGATATTTGACTTCATTTTTCCATTCTATATCTATCCCGTCTAATTTAACGGTTTTGAGATTAAGTTTTCTTTTCCTTGAAAAGGCTACTAGTGTTGTTTTTGTAGGGTTTATACTAAGTCCCACTTCACGGCACCATATTTTGGTATGTTCTAGTCCTCGTTGGACTATATCACACAGGATATAACTAAACTTGCCACTAGCAAATATGACTATGTCATCGGCAGACGAATACTGGACCACCGAAAATGGCATGTATGCTATTGCGGTCGCAATCTCCATAAGGAATACATGAAAGGTGAGTCCAAGTGTCCTTATATATCGAGTTTGTTATCAGAGAAGAGTCCCACGAAGGTGTTTAATTTGAACTTGAGTCCACTGCGCTATCCCGCCTAAATTAGGTGATGATCTGAGTAAATCAAAAATGAACCAAGTGTGCGCAAATGTGTTAAAATATTAAATAACATAGCGAATTATCGTAGGAGCCCAGCGTGAGTTGTAATAACTCACTAATAAAACTCACGCTATTTGTTTATTGATCCTAATAATTGCTTAAAAGCAGTTAAATAATTAATATACAAATTAATAGGAGAATATTTTATAAATTTTCAGTAGAAACTAATTTATATAAAAATTAGGTTTCAACCAAGTAAATAGTGTTTTTTTAGAATTTTGGAACAAAAAATTAGGATTTCAGAAACAACAATATAATTTTAATAAAATATAACAATTCTGTAATCTGAAAATGTATAAACTACTTTGTTGGGCTACCTATCACCTATGATTAAATTTATTACTTATGTTCTTGTTGCACCCTGCATAGTATAACTGTCGTTCTTTTAATATTTTTAAAATATTAAAACAGTTTTTCTATTCATTTCCTTCACCTGCCCACTGACTTTTGTTATGTATATATAGGTATCATTAAAAACCATAAAGGCTAGCTGTTTCTTTCGACAAGTACCACATACTTTCATATCCAATAAAAAAGTAATAAAAAAATTATTAATGCCTGCCAGATTCTGATTTATTTAATATTTTGAAATCTATAACTAGTCTTACAAGTACAAATTTCCCTATGAACTACCGCCTCCTGGGCAACGGACGATTAAATATTTTTAAGACAATAAAAATTCCTTTTTTTCGACTTGAATGCCTAATTAGTATTCTTTACATAAGAGTTTTAATGGTGTTACACCCACCGAAAGAAACAAAGACTATTCAAATTGAGATGTATAGCTATCAATTTACAAGTAATAAAGGTGATGGCACGCGGTTTATGGAAAACCGACATTTATTCATAATTTAATAAATTATTTAAAATGGTGTTCAACTACAAATGTATTTAAACATGTATGCTATATGTTATAATTAATTAAAAAAAATGTAAATACATGAAAAATTTGAAATATTTTCGGAATTCGCTTTTATGTAAAAGTGAATTAAAATGATTTAAGTAGTTTTTGTGAAAATTTAGGTAGTATAAAAACAAATTTACTTATATTAAACAAAAAATAAATATTTCGTAGATGTTAAAATTGGCGGAATGAAAACGTAAAAGCTGCCTCAATGTACAGAGATCTTGCATACAAAAAATATTTATAAAAAATACAGAAAATAATGGGAATAAACATAAAATAAATAATGTAATTAAAACAGACAAAAGTAAACACATAGAAAACAATATTTACGAAAATAGGGGAAATTCCAAGGAAATGTGAAAATCTCTTGAATGCGTTTCCAGAAAATATTAAGTCAAACGATTTAATCGAACATGAAGAAGAAAATAATGTGAATATAAAAAATATTTTTTGCCTCAAAATGCTCCAATAATGTATTATGATTGATTTTACAATAGCAGATTATAAAATCTAAGACAGACACAATGGAAATTTTCTTGGGAAGTTTCAACTATATGTGGTAAATTCTTTAAAAAACATTCTTTTTGTATTGAAAATTAAAATTGGCAGAGATGACATTAACTATAGTACCACCAGGTGAACCTTGGGACATATCTGACCAGGTGAAGTCGGATACGACACTACCCATATTTTATCATTATTTTGTGTAATAAATGGATTAATGAATAAAATATCTTATTTAGAACTTAAAAAGATTTATTCGAAGACCAACAAATATTTAAACGTCTAAAAACATTTCAAAAATAATAAAGTTATTTATTGATATTGTAATGTTGGGGGCAAACAATTCGTTTGTGCTCACCACATACACTTTTTTTACAGTGGCCACAAGTATGGTTTCCTCTTCTTTTCTTTTGCCTATCATAAAAGGCACAGAGACCTGGTCTTTTGGAATGAACTTCATGGGTATCATCAGCCATGCTCGCAACGGGAAGTTCTTTATTCACCAAGGCACTAATTTGCGTTCGTAAACTAATTGTTATCCTTGGATTTTCCATTCTCTGCTCCATATGACTAGCTGTTAAAGCGAATGACAAGTCTTTCAGAAATTAAGACCGTGCCACAGGGTTATTCACATTTAGTTTATAAATTAGGAAGGCATTTACTGCAGCAGCATCAAGAACACCAAAAAAGTACCGCATAGGGCAACGGTTTGATTTTCTTTTTGTAGTTTTAGAATGGCTCAACTGGTCAAAAATATCCACTCCACCTTTTGTCATGTTGTAAAACTCTAATATCTCGGGTTTGTTTGTAAGTGGATCTATATCTCCAAAGGAATGCATGGATGAGATTAGAATTACGTTTTTATTTTTGGAACGTATGACACTATCATTTTTTCATCATCGTACAAAAATCTTGATGTTTCAGGAGGAAGTCCTTTTACATCAATAAATGATTTTGGTATCTCCTTATTTTTTCTGAGCGTGCCGACTAAAGTTAGTTTATTATTTCTAAGTTCTTCAGCCAATTGACAAGATGAAAACCAATTATCAGTCGTCACATTTCTCTTGGTGTTCTTTATACATTCTGTCAGAGTCAGCACATATTGTGTTGGTAACAACAAATCACTTTGCTGTCTGGCTTCTTTGCCAACATATGGGATTCCTCTCATCGCAAAGGGAAACAATTTTTAATCCGTACTTATCAGGTTTATTTGGAATGTACATTTTGAATGGACGTCTGCCTCTAAAACTGAGCAAAGTCTCATCAACGGTGACGTATTCAGATGGTGTGTAGTTTTCCCTGCAATTGCGATCAAACAAATTCCAAAATTCTCCGAAAGGCGCAAATTTGTAAGTTTTTTTCCGTTCTGCTCTTGTGACTTTAGAATCAAATCGAAGAACGCTCAGTAAAAACTCAAAACGATTTTTGCCCATGGCACACCGAAATAGACTAGGACCAAAAACTGGGGAGAAAAGATCTAGTACTGTCAGGCCTGATTGTTTCAGCACACCAACCATATATAGAAGACCAATGAATGATTTTAGTTCCGATTTATGGGTCAGACTAGTGTACGATTGTTGAGAATTACCAGTATATGTCAGTTTCCATTTCTCGATTTCCTCATTAGTGTGCCTCACTACCGTTTCAATCATCTCGTCGGTAACAAAAAGATGAAAAATATCTGACACTTGTCAATAGTCGTATTATCTTTACCCAGAACAAAATTTCTCCCACCTGCTTTAGAGCTTCCATACTCTGATGTAGTATTATTATGCTCCATGGAGTTGTCACTTTCGTAGGAATCTGCAGGAGGCACATAATCGTCATCTTCTGGATCATCATCTGATAAAACAGCATCTTCTGTTTCACTTATACTGCCAGTTATTGATTCATCGTCACTGTTCCCCTCTTCTATTTTCGCAATTTCGGCCAATAATTCTTTTTTTGATAGCCATTTTGCATAAATAAAAATAAATGTAAAAATTATTGCATAAACCACTAGGTGGAGTCGGATCCGACACTTTAGGCGACAAATGATAGAAAAAACCACGTTACACTCGTCTAATTCAGCGTGCATGTAGAGGGTACTTAAGCGGACCGAACGCTAGCCCACCTCCTTGACCTCCTCTTTCTCGTACGAACAAAATGGCTACGTCGATGTCGTATCCGACGTCCCCTGGTGGTACTAGGGTAAACATTAGTATCTAAAAAATCGTTTTCTAATCACTTTTAAATTTGTCCTTAGAATTATCAAAAATAACCTAGTGTTTAAAAAACTTATTAAGCCTGTTATCAAAATCAAATAAGAATATCTATTTTGTTTGGGTTAAAAGCCATTGCGGGATAGAAGAAAATGAAAAAGTAGATCTGGAAGCTAAGGAGATCTGCAGATCTGAACTGTTTATTGACTTGACTTTATTTGATTTAAATTGTAATTTTTTTAGAAAATAAACTTACTACTAGTTAGTAGATATATTATAATTAATCGATTAATTGAACAATCGATTAATCTAAAAGAATATATTAAACGAAAAGGATCGCCAGAGGATCGCTTACTTATAAATAATCAATTAATCGAAAATAACCGATTATATTAAATATTTTCCAGCACCAAAAAGAGTTTTTATGATATCACCTAAGTGTTCTCTATTTGTAGTTAAGAATGAAACACCCTGTATAAATTATTGCCATTAGAAGCTTATTGCACATTATAAAATTAGGAACTACTAAGCAAACAGTAAATATAGTTATCCTCCAAATGTAAATAAACCACATATATTTTTTATTCAAACCTTTTTTATTAAACGTTTCCAAAAATATTATTTTTTTGTTTTTAGGTATAAACTTAATGTACAGCATGTAAAAAGCTGTCAACAGTTTTAAAAATTAAAATTATGTGTCAGTTAGTAATTTTTATATGCTGTACACTTGAATACGAAAAAAGAATAAGAGCTTAATTTTTTCGAAATGTAGTATATATATAAAAAAAACGGTAAATAAAATATGTGGCTCAATTCCCAACAATTGGATATTTATTTATATTTAACATATTTTGTGTATTCTGTTATTTAAAATATTTTTTTGCATATCCAACAATTCAATAAAACACAAAAATTAATTTTTAGGCAACAATTAAAGAACGCAATACCGCAAGAGTCTTGGTCTTGTGTAAGTCTTTCACCACTTGGTCTTGGTCTTGCACACTCGGTCTTGGTATTGGTCTTGCAAGCTTTCAGCTGGTCTTGGTCTTGCCAAAAACCAAGACCAAGACCAAGACCGCAAGACCAAGACCAGTCTCGCTCATCACTATAATCCCAGCTAAACACTGGTTTTTAGCGTTTTTAGGGTTTTTTAAGATAATCCAAAACAGGTGCAAATTCATGAAGCAGATTCTTTGTTTAAAAAATATATTATAACAAGAGGCACAGTCAATATTTATTAGATAACCCATACATTTTTTTAATCAATATAATTTTCTTCACAACTGGACTCTGATTCAGACTCATCACTATTTGCCCTTATACCTAAATTAATAATAATTGGTTTAAGATCAGAAACATTTAATTGTTTGTATATATACCAATCGGAAACAGTGTTTTTAGAGTGTCTTACATAATTGCCAACTGAGTATCGGTAACATTGTTTAACGCTTCTGACTAAGTCTAAAATACATCTTGCGGTGCCGACTTTGTTAAAAAATTTTCGTTTGCACTGTGACCACACCATCTCTGTCGCATTGTACTGGCAGTGATATTTTAAACCCATATTCCTCAACATATCTATCTAGGTGGAATTCTTTTCGTGGTAGATTTTGACGTACAACTTCCCAAATCTGATATTTCATACTATTGATTGGATAATTAATATTCTTCTCCTGCAACCATTTTACCATTTTATCTTTTCTCCAACTAAAACATGGAATTGGTTCCACGTTCCGCGAATGATAGCTGGCATAATCGATAATAATCAAAGAAGGATGTTCCAGACTAGGTATAAATATTAATATGGCAATCCCCGCTCATTGTTTGACTTTTAAATGAGGTCTGCATTTTTTATAAACCCTTCTTCATTGCCACCATGGAAAATTATGGATTTGTTTGCGTCTTTAAAATTTGATGTAAACCGTCTAAGATCCAGTGGACCAGTTAAATAGCAAATTATTCGTCGCGTTTAACTTTTAAACAGTCCACTGGCCAAGCAGTCTTTTGAGAGTTCTCAACGTATTTTTGTATCGACTTCCATCTCCTGTTTTTAACTTACAGTAGCCATCGTTCCAGATTGATAACTTTTTCTGTCACTTCTCTTGCTATACACCTACGTCTCATCCATAAATACAGGCTTAAAGTTACCCAGCTCTATCTCTTTTTTAAAATTTTTCAAAAACGACATTTTTTAACTGAATCGATGTTCGTTCCAATAAAAACTGTCTATTGTTAGTTCTTTTAAAGCTAAAGCAAATTTTTCGAATTCATGTATTAATAATTAACCGTGCAGAACATTTTTAATATCAGACATTTCATCCGAAAATCGTTTACGTAACGATTTCATAATGCGCACCTTCGTACATCTCATATATAACTTGCCTTAACTTACTTAATATTAAAGAATTGGCTTTTCTTTTACTTTGGTTTACTTTTTTAGACATTATTTTTACATATTCTGTATTAGAATTTATTGGTTTACTAAGTCTATAGATAATTTTCTGTGAAACATTTATTGCCTCTGCAGCTATTTAATTGAACCTCTTTCCAAAAGCATCGCAAATAGATTTGTGTCTCTTAAAATAGGAAACTACGTTTAGGATTCAAGTTTTTGATTGATGATTAAATCGTTTCATTATTTTGTTAAATACTAATAAAAACTTTTGAAATATCAAAACATACAAATTTTTTAACAAATTGACAAATTCAAAATTATTCTGATAACTGCCACCCAAGATACAAAAAATTTTAAATGACTGCTACCTGACATAATAACATAATGTAATTATTATTCGACGTGTCAAATTCTAGTAACTTTCTGTTTTATCCATTTTACATTTAAACAATAAATAAAGTAAATATACTTGGGGTATTTACGAGACTTTATAATAGCGATGGCATGGAGGTAAAATACCTCCATGAGCGATGGTCACGTTCCAGGCTAACCACATAGCAATATCCTCTCCACACCTTGATAGAATGTAGTTTTATAGATTCTCTCATCTACAAAATCTCTAGTTTAGATTTTTATATTTTATTCCCGGATACCCTTTCAAGAATTTAGAGTGTGCAATTGATTGCAGTTATCCAAACTTTTTAATCTTTAGCTAGTTTCTCCTAGTTTTAAATTATAAAACTTATTTAGAAGACTTTTTTAGTGCTAACTTTCTTTAATTTACTCTTTGCTAATAATTTTCCAGGCTTCTTTCTTTTCTTTCTTTCTTTCTTTCTTTCTTCCTTTCTTTCTTTTACATCTATTTAATGTGTCCAAGCACTTTACATTTCTTTATATTGTTAATAATTTTTCCTTTATTTTCAGTCCCAGCTATGTTCAACCAATTATCTAAAGAAAAGTTTTAGATTCATTATTACTCAATTGACAAAAACTCCTTTATTAACAAAACAAGCAAAAAAATCATTTTAAAAATTGCATCTTATTTTTAATTTGATCGTTATCATTGCCTCAATTTATGCTAATCTTTGGCGATATTCAAGCAGGAATAGAGATATCACCAAAGAGATAAGGCGATCAGTCAACGATTTCAGTTTTAATTTTAATTGGCACATGATTCCGATTCCAAAGATAATCACTCTGAGTTTCGATTTAAAATCGGAATTCATCGAAGTAAATATTTAATTCTGTCGTGGTTAATAACCCTATATCAAAATAAGCACCGTGTAATTTATTTAGCTAGACCTACAAGAAAGAAATCGTCTTGGGAATACGGCTTAAAATGGTAACTTGGCCGAGGTAGATTTAGATTCTAATTATCATTTATCCAGGAACGGTTTCAGTCGCTTCAGTGTAGGTCTTAAATGAAAATTCTAGTGTATATTGCAGTGTATTTAAAAAACCTAACAAAGTAAATAATATATTAAAATTCAATATGGAATTATGATTTTATGGAAATAGTTGACATGTGAAAAAGGTTAACAAATTTTTACAATCAGGCAATCTAAATCACGAGATTTTAAACTCCGAGCAATTACTACTAGAGGGAGTCTTCCCCCCTTCCCCGCGCTAAATTTTGTTAGCAACATCTACTCCCCCCGAGGGGGAAAATAACTCTTCTGTAATTGGCTTATTTAATCAGCGTTGCCAAGTTTGACAGCGCCAGTTCTGACATTTTCTGACACATGTCAATTTCTTATTTGTATTTTACGGAAAATATTATTATTTATAACGTTGTAAGGGTTGTAAATGTATATTTAGATTTATTATCTCTAATAATATGGTGAAAACATGCTTTATGTGTAAAAGGCCTGTTGAAAATGCTTCTTCAAGATAATATCATAAGTAAGTACAGACATAACCTAATTATCAGAGGCGGTGCATTAGGCAATCACCTTTAATTAGCAATTAAACTTTCTTATTTTTTTATCGAAAAATTAAAATTAAGAGCAAGTAAACTCCAGCTAAGTTCGTCTTCATCCGTTTCATAATGATTTTAGTAAAGGTTAATTACTTATTATTATTTTAATATCACATCTTTGTAAAGTTTTTTGTTATTTTTTTAGGTTTCCTTTTCTTGATATGAGAAAGAAATACATGATTCCATAATATAGGAATTCAACAAGTGACCACCTGAATAACTTTTTATGCTAATGAACATTTTTATTATAGACCTCAGGGGAGGAAAATATTATAGAAAAATGCAATTTCGACGAAAGAAGTATAATAATCAATCCTGTCACTACTTCTACACTATATTCATCTGCTACTAAAATACTAAAACAGCAAGTAAGTAGAGAAAGTTTCTTTAAAAAGAATGTTTAAGGAAAAAGGCATAGCCATTTTTTTGTTGGCACTTTTTTTTAACTAATCTAAAAGACTAATTTTATGTATTGTTTAAATTTTAATTTTTTGTACTTAATTTGTTTTAGGTTTAAACAAAATGAACTTCTAAGATATGCATGGAATATCCCAAAAGAGCTAAGGAAGGTTTTAAAATTCTTAAGAAAACTATTCAGAACCAAAAACATAAAATAGTCTTCCTGTCCAAAATATAAATAGGTATAAATATTTAGATATTATGAGTGATTTTTAATTCTATAAATAGAACATAATTTGCTTCTAAATCACTACCTAATGAACTATATTATATAGTACAAAACTAAACAAGAATATCACATTATTCATGTTTTTTTTTAATTTCCTAAAAAACGCCCTAATAAACATTGAATATTTATTATTGGAGTTTACATCGTTATGCTAAAACAATACTAGAACAATTTAGGTAATGTAGATTTTGACTATTTTGAGTTATGCAAATCATTATAATCTAAAAAAATGTTTGTCTGGTGCTATAGTCAGGTATAAAAACATTAATTTATTTAAACACAGTTGCAATATACATTTTATTTAGTTTTTAAGTTAAAACCTATTAGGACATCCTAAAATGACTTTTTTCGTTTGATGTGAGATTAATTATTCTACATTTTTGTTGGTGAAATAGGATATATTAAGATGTCTTACTGTGTTCTCTGATTATCTAAAAAGTTAGAACAATATGCAAAGACTGTTATAACAAAAAAGAGATATACCTTTACTTAAACACACAATTAGTCAGTTGAATTGTACGATAATTTAAAGCAGAAATCCAGAAAACTTTAAAAATGTGTTTTTACTATAACAAGGACATAATTATTAAAAAAACTTGGCACATTAACATTGACGATAGGTTTTTATAACATATATTATACAAATCACAACGAACTACACAAAATTACATTACTAATAATTTAGCAATAAAAAAGTTAAGTACAATGATATTAAAAGTTGAGTTTCTCGAAATACTTTTTTTAAATTGTCTCAGTACCTACCTAGTATTTTTCTAGCACAATGATATTATATGAATGTGCATTGTGTGATATCTTATATTTTACGAATAAAATGATATATTTTTTTGCAGGTTTCTGTTAACGATTCCAAGAACTGTTGAAAATAATATTAAAACGGCCTTTGCAAATATAATTCTCAATTAAGAGCTTTTGATCTAACATTAAATTTTTATTCTCCATAAGGTTACAGCTTCCTAAGAAGAAAGTTTAACAAGACTTACCGGACCAAAAATATTAAAATTTTACCAACCAATTAATGGTTCTACTGGTTTCCATAGGAAAATTCTCCTCGAAACTACTAAAAGAAAAGTGGCAGAGGCAACAGAAGAAGGCAAAAAAGTATTTTGCAAAACAAAAACTAGAAAATTGTTTAAGAATCTAATTATTGTTTGAAGTTTTACCATTAATAATTTTTGATAACGATTTAAGATTATGAAGTTTTATTATCTATTTTTCTCATTGATGTTTAAAGTTTTATTAGGACCAAAATAAATTATAATTTTCATTTCAACTACAAAAACCCTCATAATATTAAAAATGGGAAAAACGTTAGATTAGTTATGTTCAAGAATAAACTCTTTAAACATTTATATCTACTTAAAATGTGTTACTTTTAGAAGGTATGTTATTAACTTTCTATTTGTACTTGTATTAATTTATTTCATTTTATTATCTGTTGTATTTTCAAATTGATTTTGATATTAATCTTATCTATTTATATATTTTGTATATTCACATATATGTTTTTATGTTTTTTTCATTATTAGCTATTTAAATATAATGAATTCATGTTGTTTTATTATTTCCTTTTAAAAATGAATTTCGAAGATAAAGCCGAAACGGTGAGTGAGAATAAAAAATTAGACGAAAGTGACGATATTTACTGGAGCTTTCATCTACACGCTCCTTTTTCTAGCCATCTACACCTGAGCCAGCAAGATTCGTCTTCCCTCCTATCCTTACATTCTCCAGATTTACAGAGAAAACGCCGTCCTCTTTAACATATCCAGACCTTCTTTGACGGGGACTATACCACTACATTATCAGCTTTATTTGTTATCCCGAGCGATTTAAATGCATTCGTAATTGCTCATTCTCACCTATTATCTTGTAGATTCCGTAATCAGTTTTCCTATTTTTAGTTACGTTTGCACTGCTCTTTTATTTTCACAGCTTTAATTCTATAATGCTGTAACGCTACAATATGGATCCATTTTTGTGGTTTATACTATTTAATGTTATTCGTAAGTGACCAACCTATTATAATAATTAAAGATTATTGTATTACAGGCCTGAAGATGTTCCTGTAAGGCCGAAACTAGTCGCTACTGTATTTATAATAAAATTGATTTTAAGGTTTTATTCTTCAATTGAAAAAATTAGACCTTTACAGTGATTTTGTTTAATTTCCTGCATTAGACACATATAAGACGGTATTCATTTTAAACATAGTAAAATTAGCAAATTTTTTAGTTTTTTTTTACAATTAAAACGTTTGGACAATGTGTGTTTTTTATAGATAAATGATACGCCACTGAACAAGAAGGATATTTACCTTCCCCCTTGTGCCCGATTCCTCACTTCCTCTAGAGATGTTGCTAACACAACAATCGCCTACAAACTCGTTTTCACGCTCCCTCTATTAGTAATTGCTCGGAGATTTTAAATGGTAGAAGCTTGGCAAAAACAACAACTTCGACATTTAACTTGTGACAATTGGCAAATATGATGTGTCAGAAACGTTTTTAGTGAGGAAGTAAGGTTATTAGCGTTGTGTTTTAGCGTTATTAGTCGTGTTTTTCTTGTGGTAGTTCTTTTCGAGTTTTTAGAGTTATTTTCGGTGTATTTATTTGAAAAATGACAAACTTTATTAAAAGCAGTTATTTGATTGAGTTGTAGAATACGTGTAGTGAGGCATGATATAAACAAAAATTTTATATGTTAACTATGAAGACTAGAGAGAAGGAGGCGAATCGGCAATGGTCAAATTTCAAATTTCCGTCCTTCTTTTTATGAAGTTCGCGAAATTGACTGTAGTTGGCATGTCGAATAAAAGCGGTGTCAATTTTCTATGTAAGTCAATGTAAAATGAAGTGATTTTTTAATAAATTGGTGAAAAGAATCAAAATAATGTGAAAAAAAGTAACAAGTAACATGAGTGACAAAAAACATTAAAGCAAGATTTACGTCCTGTCAGATTGTAAAACAGGATACAAATCGAATGTAAAACTAAAAAACAAAAAATACAAAGAGAAATCAATTCAATGTCTTTTTAAAGCTTCTAATGTAAGTAAAATAATGTAGTCTAAACATAATATTTATTGTAAACTAGTCACAATATGTATCTTACGAAATGTGGTTTGTTTTATTACAAGTTTCTATAATACAAAATTTTGCAGTCTCACAAACAACAATATTTATACATTAAATTTAACTTACTAGAGAAGAAAATTTATTTTTTATAGAGTTTTAATGTTAGATAAAGAGTTGCTATTGTTATTTATTTTGTTGAAGCCCAATTGAAAATGTTTTTTATAGGATACTAAACGCCTAGAACAGTAGCAGCATATATATCGTTCCTATTGCCGATAAAGCACTTTCTAGAGATGATGCTGTTCTATACTTTTTAGAAGATATTATCAAATATTATGAGAATCTTTTTACCGACAGTACTGTTAGCAAAATAAAAAGGAGAAAGCCGAAATTAAAGGATGAGGTGATACCATGTATATTCCCAAATCTCCCTTTATATTTGTATTATAACAATAAAAAATCTGTTAACTGTATTTTATTTTGCTCCAAAAACTATATATAGGATCAATTCAAAAAAATTTTGCCAAAAAATTGTACTGATCAAATTTCAGAATTTAACAAACCTTTTCGAATTTGGTCATACCTACCTAATTTGTATTTTATATAGATAAAATTAAATAATTTATCAATTAAAACATGCAAGAATTATTAAGAAATAAATACAACAGCAGGTTCTGTGCTTTATTTAGTTATAAACAAGTTTATTTTAATTATTTTGACAAAATTATGCATAATTCCCATAAGAATCCATGTATTTTGAACACCGTATGCAGTACTAGCGCCCATGCGGTTAATTATAAAAGCTCAATTAGCGTGCGTTTTTTTTGGGACCGTATTTTGAGTTTGCCGATTCGCCTCCTTATCTCTAGTTTTCATAATGTTGACCCTTACACCATACCAGACAGTGATTTTGATGAGGGTCTTGATTCTGCCCCTCTAATAATAAATCTGGACGTAGTGTGTTATTTGGTATTAACAAATAGCTTTTATTTGATAAAGCAAATGAGGGATTACAAAAGTTTAGGATCTTATAAATATTTTGAAGCAGGTTTTGTTAAAAAAGTTGGCACAAAAATCATTGACTATGATTCAGAATCGTTTGTGCTAATAGGATAGCAATTTTAAAATTATTCGTATCACATAACAAAGGGGCGTGCTGGCAATACATTAACGAAATACATTCTATTTTGGCAATTTTTACTTTCCTATCGGTATACAGATATAAGGAAAGTATAGGAATCATGATTTTTTTCGACCTCGAGTTTTCGACGGATTTTTACGTTTTGAGGTCCCCTGAATCCGTTTTGACTATTTTCGCGATGATGTCTGTGTGTGTGTGTGTGTGTGTGTGTGTGTGTGTGTGTGTGTGTGTGTGTGTGTGTGTGTGTGTGTGTGTGTGTGTGTGTGTGTGTGTGTGTGTGTGTGTGTGTGTGTGTGTGTGTGTGTGTGTGTGTGTGTGTGTGTGTGTGTGTGTGTGTGTGTGTGTGTGTGTGTGTGTGTGTGTGTGTGTGTGTGTGTGTGTGTGTGTGTGTGTGTGTGTGTGTGTGTGTGTGTGTGTGTGTGTGTGTGTGTGTGTGTGTGTGTGTGTGTGTGTGTGTGTGTGTGTGTGTGTGTGTGTGTGTGTGTGTGTGTGTGTGTGTGTGTGTGTGTGTGTGTGTGTGTGTGTGTGTGTGTGTGTGTGTGTGTGTGTGTGTGTGTGTGTGTGTGTGTGTGTGTGTGTGTGTGTGTGTGTGTGTGTGTGTGTGTGTGTGTGTGTGTGTGTGTGTGTGTGTGTGTGTGTGTGTGTGTGTGTGTGTGTGTGTGTGTGTGTGTGTGTGTGTGTGTGTGTGTGTGTGTGTGTGTGTGTGTGTGTGTGTGTGTGTGTGTGTGTGTGTGTGTGTGTGTGTGTGTGTGTGTGTGTGTGTGTGTGTGTGTGTGTGTGTGTGTGTGTGTGTGTGTGTGTGTGTGTGTGTGTGTGTGTGTGTGTGTGTGTGTGTGTGTGTGTGTGTGTGTGTGTGTGTGTGTGTGTGTGTGTGTGTGTGTGTGTGTGTGTGTGTGTGTGTGTGTGTGTGTGTGTGTGTGTGTGTGTGTGTGTGTGTGTGTGTGTGTGTGTGTGTGTGTGTGTGTGTGTGTGTGTGTGTGTGTGTGTGTGTGTGTGTGTGTGTGTGTGTGTGTGTGTGTGTGTGTGTGTGTGTGTGTGTGTGTGTGTGTGTGTGTGTGTGTGTGTGTGTGTGTGTGTGTGTGTGTGTGTGTGTGTGTGTGTGTGTGTGTGTGTGTGTGTGTGTGTGTGTGTGTGTGTGTGTGTGTGTGTGTGTGTGTGTGTGTGTGTGTGTGTGTGTGTGTGTGTGTGTGTGTGTGTGTGTGTGTGTGTGTGTGTGTGTGTGTGTGTGTGTGTGTGTGTGTGTGTGTGTGTGTGTGTGTGTGTGTGTGTGTGTGTGTGTGTGTGTGTGTGTGTGTGTGTGTGTGTGTGTGTGTGTGTGTGTGTGTGTGTGTGTGTGTGTGTGTGTGTGTGTGTGTGTGTGTGTGTGTGTGTGTGTGTGTGTGTGTGTGTGTGTGTGTGTGTGTGTGTGTGTGTGTGTGTGTGTGTGTGTGTGTGTGTGTGTGTGTGTGTGTGTGTGTGTGTGTGTGTGTGTGTGTGTGTGTGTGTGTGTGTGTGTGTGTGTGTGTGTGTGTGTGTGTGTGTGTGTGTGTGTGTGTGTGTGTGTGTGTGTGTGTGTGTGTGTGTGTGTGTGTGTGTGTGTGTGTGTGTGTGTGTGTGTGTGTGTGTGTGTGTGTGTGTGTGTGTGTGTGTGTGTGTGTGTGTGTGTGTGTGGGTTTGTCGGGAAATCACTGTGTGGCCATGCGCATAATTCATACTATAGTAGTGTGGACATCCTGAATTGTGTGGCCATTTTTGGGACCCCACAATTTAAAAGCAGCTTTAACGCATTCTACACGTTCTGCTGATTCGAATGGTACCTACTTTAATACATTGTCCCCAAAAGTGATGTTATAGGTTGTGCCAAAATGTGTGCTAATCGATGAGACGGGAGCAAACATTGTGTGGACAAAGTAGTTGATCAGCAAGTGCTGCCCTCTTTAACCTCTTCATTCGGCGAACTATTTTACACGGATTATAACCTACCTTACGGGACAAGTGCAAATATTTAAAAGTTTTGAATATGTTATTTTATTATATGGTACAGCGCGATGTTGCCGCTTCTGTAGTTGCTTGTAACTATTGAATATTGAATAAGTGTCTTGCGTATTTGAATAATGTACGCGTCGGCCCAGATACTTTTATTTATTATACAGGGAACAGAGAGTCAAAAAGACGCTTCTAAAACATCGAACTGTGCACTCGAAGATATACTTCTAAAAAAATATGTACTATGTGCGGAATACCCCGCGGATGCAAATTCAGAAGGCTCCATTAAATTAGCAATTACAAAACAGAATAAAAATATATTTTTCGATTATTTTGATTTATCGTAAAAAAACAATTTTTGGTGTTTAACTCGCGATTGTGATGCCATTTTTCAATATGACTTAGACCTAAACATCGGTAAAAAATAACCATCAGGGTTTAAATTAATATTTATTTAGCCTAATAATTTATATCAACACTACACATTGGTATATGCTAAAAACAACTACAAGAATATCGGTAAAGTTTTTTACCCAGAACTTCCCTCGATATAGAAATTGTTAAAACAAGGAGCTGATTAGCTGCTTTTAACATGGTCTAGTTACATAAACTTAATGAATGTTTTTTATTATTTCCATTCAAGGGAGCTCTTTTTCGATTAAATATAATTTTTTCAACGCCATTTTGAATTTTTAAAAACTTATTTAGTATCTGTGTCTTTGACTCTTAAAATACTCAGCAAACCAATTTTAGTCAAAATCTGTCGACTTTGTTCCCCCTGTATGTAACTGACAGAAAGTATAATCAGTTTTGAGACAAAAAGTAACCATACCGACATACAAAATTTGAAGTTTTTCTATTAAGCCGTTTTTGAGCTATCGCGCCAACAGACAGAGGACAGATAGACAGACCGACCGACGGAATGGGGAAACATGTTTTTCGCAATCTAGGGACCCTGAAACGTGAAAATCTGAAATCTCGGATAGTGCCTTTTTAACGATTACAATACTTCCCTTATATCGAGGGACACAAAAATAATAATAATAATAATAATACTTCGGAGTACTTACGTTATAAACTATATAATGATAAAAAAAATGTATAAACCCTATATGGGTAACTTAACTAACTAAATTTTAGTTTAAAGAACACCCACCCTCGCAATAACAACTTATTATAAAATCCAGCCCTGCTTTTAAACAACTATACAATTTCTAGTACATTTTTGAAGTTTGCATTTGCAGCACACATTTTCGAATTGTACATCGGGACGAACACTTATTGTGGTCAATTTTGGAACAAGTAAATTATTTTCTTTCAACGGGGATGAGAATTTCTGGGTTTATTAAAATATTGCTCTTCAAGACAATCAATTGATACGCAGCTCTTATTATATGCTAATGAAATGCATCCTTAGTAGGCGGCAAATTCCTTATATTAGATTTACAGGTATGAAATAGACGAGCACGTAATTTATTTAAATCACCTGTAAATAATGGCCTAACATACAAAATTTTGAAAAATATATAGCCAAAATTAATTAAATTCTGGCCAACATTTTCAGGGTACTTATAAGTGCTTTTAATTCACACACTGACCTTCGACGAACGATGCGCGATGGAAAAAGGTTGCGGCCGACGCGCATAAGCATTTCACAAAAAAAATTGCTTCTCAGAAACCATAACCAATAGACAATTTTTGTTTTCACCAAAAACCACGCAATAAGAGATGTAAAAGAACACCAATCAGGTAGGTCGAATAAAAAAGATACCCGCTTCGGTGTGTTTTCGAAGACCCCACAATGTGGGTAATAGGTTTTGTTCATAGTTTCTTGTTTCCGACCGAAGGCGATCCTGTTTACAATGGAAAACTTAAAGTAGGCTATAATAAAATAAAGCTGATGCGGTATCCCAACTGAAGTTATAGAAATCAGAAATAGACAATAATTAACTAAATATAATAAAATTGAAACTTGTTAGGTTTCGACTAATTCTGTATTTTAAAAATATTACATGTTTCATTCATTTTCAGGTAAATTAGAATTGATTTATTCTTTTAAATAACACATCACCCCCAGCTGTTGCATTATTTAAATAATCTAGTTACCTTATTCTTTGGATGACCCTGTATATAAAATAAAATATCAAACACATGATGAGTTGCAACAAAACTAGACTACTACTAAATTATTCTGGACTTGAGATATTAACCCTCAATTGTTGATTCTAAATAATATAGGGTGACGATTTCATTAGGATTTTCACATAAAAGTGGCCATTTCTTTAAAAGTACCCTGTAGAACCTGATAAAACCCTATATTACCGGAATGGAGAAAATGAATAAAATTCAAATTCAAGATAACATATAGGGTGTTCCAGTAAAAAAACATAACTTCTGTGACTTTATGAAATATCCTGTACATTACGAAATAATTTTAAAATACGGAGCTGGACTGTATCTATAATTTGTATTTAAAACTTTTTTCGTATCAAAACAGAGATATCAAACTCCGGAGAATAAGTTGATCACCCTGTATATATACTATATTATTATTATTATATATTAATTAATTATATTTTAAAGTTGTGTTCATTTTAATTAATCGACATCTTGTAGGTAATCGTAGTACTGACAAAGAAAAACAAGTGAAATTAAACATAAATATCTAAAGTTCAGCTCTTTGAAATATCGGACATAAAAATTTTAAAATTGCAAAATAAATACGTTTTTCTACAACCACATAGTAATTAGCTAATCTACGCACAGAATATAAAACAAAAAAGTATGCCGTTGTGTTCCACTGAACTAATATATTTCATAACCATTCTACTTGTAAGAAAACGGCATGATAATGAAATCTGTTAAACTAATTGTCATACATTATACAACTAGACAACTGAAAATTCTCGATTATACGAGACGAATTGCCTGACGTTTTGTTAGGCAATACGTCGAGTTTTGAGAATTTTTAATTGTCGAGTTGTATACAGATTGACTATATCACGAAATAAAAAAAGTTATGGGCTAGAATCGAACCCTGGCCCACCGCGTTGTAGACAAAAGTTCTACCGATCGATCACAGATCCTATATAAAAAAAGTTTAGTGCTCAAATTTCGTTCTCGTGCGATAATGGCCATCATATCCACCCTTGTTGCAGAAACTACTATTGAAGCATGTTTTAAAATAAAAAAAAAAATTGGTCTATATCTGCTACCAGGGTTAATCAACGACGCCGGGAGTACGCTACCCCTAACTGGGAATTTTGACGAACTCTCTGATGTCTTAACCATCAGAAATAGGTAACTTTAACAAACCCAACATCCATGTACTGAGGACCATCGGCTTTATGCCCCTTCCGAAGAACAGCATATCCTCAATATTCCTCGTACTTAATGATATAGTACCTACAAGCTGTGGCTATTACGCAACTACGCTGCTACGCTGTAATTATAGGAGCTACGGTTTTCCCCGTATAGTATGCATCCAACTACTAACCTCGCTGGACCCTGCTTGACTTCGGATTTCGATAGACAATTAGTTGTCAACCTGATTAAGCTGGGCCCCCTTGCCTTAAAGTTAAACATATATCTCAAATTCAGCTATGTTTGAAATTTCGGACATTAAAATTTTCAAATGACTTATATTATTACTTTCCTATCTGTAAATTTTTCTAGTTAGATGTATGTGGAAAATGAATATATTTAGTTTATCCTCTAAACATTTTTAGAGGAGCTGCAATAGGTTGTAAAAAATATTCGGAAAAAGCCTATAATAACTATAGTCTGTTCGCAATACTTACGCGGGTTTCGGATTAACAAAATTATGCAAATTAGTCATTGACAACCAGTTCCAATAAGCCTCTTCCCAAGAAATTAGGTAAAATTGCCCTAATGGTCAGATTTAAATTAAAATAACATTAGGGTATGTACTAAATTTGTTACTAATAATTAATTAATTAATCCGAAACCGGCGTAAGTATAGCGAACAGACTGTAGATAGGAAAATCATGTGTTAGACACATCAGATTTTTTTGTTTAGTTATTTAAACCCAGTTATATCCGACAAATTATTATCCTTTGTTGGAAAAACTTTAACTTTCTAATTTGATTATAAAAATAAATAAAAAACGTGAACTGACATCATATCTAATAAAACCGTCAAAAATATATACATTCATAGCATATTTTAAAATAAAAATGGCATCGCTTTAATGTTTCAAGAGTAGATAGAGTATTATTTCAAAACTGAAAACTGTTAATCCATATGAAGTCTAATAATTTATAAACACTTAAGTATTATTCTTAACGAGTCTTCAAATGATGTGACAACAATGTGTGTGTATGACCCCATTATGTTGGTAATAACTTAAATTCCTATAAAAAGCGCGACCTTGACAAAAAAGTGTGTAAGAGAGTGTGTATGGCCACATTAGACATTATACCGTAATACATAACCATATATATCTTTAAGAGGACTGACCCCCTAAGTCTGTTAGCATAAAAAATGTCAAAAGAAGGAGTGTATCTAAATAATTCAAATAGCTATAAATAGATTAAAAGATTCTACATAAAGTACATGCAGAAATTTCATTGTCCCCATAATTCACGTCAGTGTCATGTGGCCGCACAATGATTTCCCGGTGTGTATGTGTGTGTGTGTGTGTGTGTGTGTGTGTGTGTGTGTGTGTGTGTGTGTGTGTGTGTGTGTGTGTGTGTGTGTGTGTGTGTGTGTGTGTGTGTGTGTGTGTGTGTGTGTGTGTGTGTGTGTGTGTGTGTGTGTGTGTGTGTGTGTGTGTGTGTGTGTGTGTGTGTGTGTGTGTGTGTGTGTGTGTGTGTGTGTGTGTGTGTGTGTGTGTGTGTGTGTGTGTGTGTGTGTGTGTGTGTGTGTGTGTGTGTGTGTGTGTGTGTGTGTGTGTGTGTGTGTGTGTGTGTGTGTGTGTGTGTGTGTGTGTGTGTGTGTGTGTGTGTGTGTGTGTGTGTGTGTGTGTGTGTGTGTGTGTGTGTGTGTGTGTGTGTGTGTGTGTGTGTGTGTGTGTGTGTGTGTGTGTGTGTGTGTGTGTGTGTGTGTGTGTGTGTGTGTGTGTGTGTGTGTGTGTGTGTGTGTGTGTGTGTGTGTGTGTGTGTGTGTGTGTGTGTGTGTGTGTGTGTGTGTGTGTGTGTGTGTGTGTGTGTGTGTGTGTGTGTGTGTGTGTGTGTGTGTGTGTGTGTGTGTGTGTGTGTGTGTGTGTGTGTGTGTGTGTGTGTGTGTGTGTGTGTGTGTGTGTGTGTGTGTGTGTGTGTGTGTGTGTGTGTGTGTGTGTGTGTGTGTGTGTGTGTGTGTGTGTGTGTGTGTGTGTGTGTGTGTGTGTGTGTGTGTGTGTGTGTGTGTGTGTGTGTGTGTGTGTGTGTGTGTGTGTGTGTGTGTGTGTGTGTGTGTGTGTGTGTGTGTGTGTGTGTGTGTGTGTGTGTGTGTGTGTGTGTGTGTGTGTGTGTGTGTGTGTGTGTGTGTGTGTGTGTGTGTGTGTGTGTGTGTGTGTGTGTGTGTGTGTGTGTGTGTGTGTGTGTGTGTGTGTGTGTGTGTGTGTGTGTGTGTGTGTGTGTGTGTGTGTGTGTGTGTGTGTGGGTTTGTCGGGAAATCACTATGTGGCCATGCGCATAATTCATACTATAGTAGTGTGGCCATCCTGAATTGTGTGGCCATTTTTGGGACCCCACAAGTTAAAAGCAGTTTTAACGCATTCTACACGTTATGCTGATTCGAATGGTACCTACTTTAATACATTGACCCCAAAAGTGATGTTATAGGTTGTGCCAAAATGTGTGTTAATTGATGAGATGAGAGCAAACATTCTGTGGACAAAGTATTTGATCAGCAAGTGCTGCCCTCTTTAACCTCTTCATTCAGCGAACTATTTTACACGGATTATAACCTACCTTATGGGACAAGTGCAAATATTTAAAAGTTTTGAATACGTTATTTTATTATATGATACAGCGCGGTGTTGCCGCTTCTGTAGTTGCTTGTAACTATTGAATATTGAATAAGTGTCTTGACCCTGCGGATGCAAATTCAGAGGGCTCCGTTAAATTAGCAATTGCAAAACAGAATAAAAATATATTTTTCGATTATTTTGATTTATCGCAAAAACAATTTTTGCTGTTTAACTCGCGATTGTGACGCCGTTTTTCAATATGACTTAGACTTAATATCGGTAAAAAAATAACCTTTAGCGTTTAAATTAATATTTATTCAGCCTAATAATTTATATCATCACTATACATTTGTATATACTAAAAACAACTACAAGAATATCGGTAAAGGTTTTTACCCAGAACTTCCCTCGATATAGAAATTGTTAAAACAAGGAGCTGATTAGCTGCTTTTAAAATGGTCTAGTTACATAAACGAAATGGATGTTTTTTATTATTTTCATTCAAGGGAGACCTTTTCCGAATAAATACGATTCTTTCAACGCCATTTTAAATTTTTAAAAACTTATTTAGGATCTGTTATCTTTGACTTTTAAAATACTCAGCAAACCAATTTTAGTCGAAATCTGTTGACTTTGCTCCCCCTGTATATAACTGACAGAAAGTATAACCGGTTTTGAGACAAAAAGGAACCATACCGGCATACAAAATTTGAAGTTTTTCAATAAAGCCGTTTTTGAACTATCGCGCCAACAGACAGACGACAGACAGACCGACCAACGGAATGGGGAAACATGTTTCTCGTAATCTAAGGACCCTGAAACATAAAAATCTAAAATAATCTCGGAGGGTGCCTTTTTCACGATTACAATACTTCCCTTATATCAAGGGAAGTACTAATGATAACACAAAATAAATGTACTTCGAAGTAGTTAAGTTATAAACTATATAAGGATAAAAAAAATATATAAATTCTATATGGGTAACTAAACTAACTTAATTTTAGTTTAAAGAACACCCACCCTCGCAATAACAACCTATTATAAAATCCAGCCCTGTTTTAAACAACTATACAATTTCTAGTACATTTTTGAAGTTTGCATTTGTAGCACACATTTTCGAATTGTACACAGTGTTGTTCCTGGTTGTACAATTGTACAAAAAGTTGTACAATCAGTTATGCGGTTGTACTGTTGTACGCACTTTTGAAAAAAGACAGAAATGTTGTACAATTAGAAATTGCTAAATATTTATGTAAAATCGGGTATATAAAAGGTTTTCTTCGCTCAAAAAGTCTACGATATGTTAAATAGCATTCATTAAAATTAATAAAAAAAAAGTTTAAATTTGGCGCCATTCGCGACCAATCAGTACACCGTTTTACATCAAAAATATATTTTAAACTGGAAAAAAGAAGAATTTTAAGCATGGGAAAGTAGTAGGCCATAGTCTGTCAATAAAAAAGAAGAAGATTAATTAGTGGTTGTACAATCGAAAGTAAAAGTGCACAATTTTGACACTGAAAGTTGTACAATTCAAAAATCCCGTTGTAGGAACAACACTGATTGTACACAATGAAGTGGAGAGGGGTAGAATAATAACTGTCAATGAAAAAGTCTGGACACTATGCACAATTTCGTTTTGCACATTTTGTAAACAAAATTCAGGGACGGTTTAACAACATTTTGTGCAACAATTATAAAATAGTGCATCGAAAAATAATTAACAAGTATAATTTAATACTAAATCGGAATAAAAGCATAAAAAATCATAAATATAAGCAAGATAACAAAGAATTGACGCCAAAAAAGCTTACATCAGCCAAAACACAAACAAAAAACAGAGCTGAACATGAACATAATCGCTGAATAAAGTCGATCCTGGAATTTGTTTACAGTGCTTTAGGGCAACCTCTCCTTGTCATTTACGTGTGTAAGAGTGAAAGGCTGAATCACGCATAATTTATACACTCGTGATGGATGCGCAGACGGTACCTTATCGTTCTACCCTCTCTACTTCTTTGATTGTACATCGGGACGAACACTTATTGTGGTCAATTTTGGAACGAGTAAATTATTTTCTTTTAAATCTCAAAGAAAATCAACGGAGATGGGAATTTCTGGGTTTATTAAAATATTGCTCTTCAAGACAATCAATTGATAGGCAGCTCTTAATATATGCTAATGAAATGCATCCTCAGTAGGCGGTAAATTCCTTATATTAGATTTACAGGTATGAAATAGACGAGCGCGTAATTTATTTAAATCACCTGTAAATAATGGCCTAACATACAAAATTTTGAAAAATATCTAGCCAAAATTAATTAAATTCTGGCCAGCATTTTCAGGGTAACTTGTAAGTGCTTTTAATTCACACACTGACCTTCGACGAACGATGCGCGACAGAAAAAGGTTGCGGCCGACGCGCATAAGCGTTTCACAAAAAAAATTGCTTCTCAGACACCATTACCAATAGAGAATTTTTGTTTTTACCAAAAACCACGCAATAAGAGATTTAAAAGAACACCAATTAGGTAGGTCGAATAAAAAAGATACCCGCTTTGGTGTGTTTTCGAAGACCCCACAATGTGGGTAATGGGTATTGTTCATAGTTTCTTGTTCCCGACCGACCGCGATCCTGTTTACAACAGAAAACTGATAGTAGGCTATAATAAAATAAAGGTGATGCGGTATGCCAACTGCAAGTTATAAAAATCAGAAATAGACAATAATTAACTAAATATAATAAAATTGAAACGTGTTAGCTTTCGACTAATTCTGTATTTTAAAAATATTACATGTTTCATTAATTTTCAGGTAAACTGGAATTGATTTATTCTTTTAAATAATACTAGCTGTTGCATTATTTAAATAATCTAGTTATTTTTGGGTACTGCACCTATATCGTTTTATTATTGAAAATAGAAAAAATTCTACGACTGTAACATTTAGTTATAGGGAATGCTTAACAAAAGTAAAAGTATTTTGTAAGAAGTTTATGAAAATGATATTAGATACGGGGGTGTTCCATTTGAAATTAACGAGAGTATCATGGTCGTGAGTTTTGGATTACCCTGTATACAAAATAGAAGATATCAAAAACATGATGAGTTGCAACAAAACTAGACTACTACTAAATTATTCAAGATAACACATAGGGTGTTCCAGTAAAAAAACATAACTTCTGTGACTTTATGAAATATCCGGTACATTACGAAATAATTTTAAAATGCGGGGACTGTATCTATAATTTGTTTTTAAAACTTTTTTCGTATCAAAACAGAGATATCAAACTCCAGAGTATAAGTTGATCACCCTGTATATATATTACATTATTATTATATAATAATTAATTATATTGTAAATGGAACTTCCCAAAGTTGTGTCCATTTTAATTAATTGACATCTTGTAGGTAATCGTAGTACTGACAAAGAAAAATGAAAAACAAGTGAAATTAAACATACATATCTAAAGTTCAGCTCTTTGAAATGTCAGACATAAAAAATTTAATATTGCAAAAAAATACGTTTTTCTACAACCACATATAGTAATTAACTAATCTACGCACAGAATCCAAAATGAAAAAGTATGCCGTTGTGTTCAACTGAACTATTATATTTTATAACCATTCTACTTCTAAGAAAACTGCATGATAATGAAATCTGTCAAATCTGTCAAACTAATTGTCGTACATTATACAACTAGACAACTGAAAATTCTCGATTATACGAGACGTATTGCCGGACGTTTTGTTAGGCAATACGTCGAGTTTTGAGAATTTTCAATTGTTGAGTTGTATACAGATTGACTGTATCACAAAATAATAAAAAAAAAGTTATGGGGTAGAATCGAACCTTGGCCCACTGTGTTGAAAACAGAAGTTCTACCGATCGATCACAGATCCTATATAACAAAAAGTTTCGTGCTCAAATTTCGTTCTCGTGCGATAATAGCCATCATATCCATATCATCATATCTTGTTGCAGAAACTACTGTTGAAGAATGTTTTAAAATAAAAAAAAAATGGTCTATATCTGCTACCAGGGCTAATAAACGACGCCGGGAGTACGCTACCCCTAACTGGGAAATTTGACGAACTCTCTAATGTCCCAACCATCAGAAATAGGTAACTTCAACAAACCCAACATCCATATACTCAGGACCACCGGCTTTATGCCCCTTCCAAAGCACAGCATATCCTTATTATTCCTCGTACTTAATGATATAGTACCTACGAGCTGCGGCTATTACGCAACTACGCCACTACGCTGTAATTATACGAGCTACGGTTTTCCCCATATAGTATGAACGACCTGATCATGCATCCAACTACTAACCTTGCTGGACCCTACTTGACTTCGGATTTCGATAGACAATTAGTTGTCAACCTGATTAAGCTGGGCCCTTGCCATGAAGTTAAATATTCATCTCAAATTCAGTTATGTTTGAAATTTTTGACATTAAAATGATTTATATACCTATTCTTTGTGTAGTTAATTAAACCCAGTTCTATCCAACATATTATCCTTTGTTGGAATAACTTAAACTTTCTAATTTGGTTACAAAAATAAATAAAAAACGTGAACTGCCATATTAGATCTAATAAAATGTTCATAAATGTATACGTTCATAGCATATTTTAAAATAAAAAAGGCATCGCTTTAATGTTTCAAGAGTAGATAGAGTATTATTTCAAAACTGTTAAACCATATCAAGTCTAATAATTTATAAACACTTAAGTATTGTTCTTCTCAGTGAAGGTAGTTGCGAGATTTGCCTTATTCTTAACGAGTCTTCAAATGATGTGACAACAATGTGTGTGTATGACCCCATTATGTTGGTAATAGCTTAATTTCCGATAAAAAGCACGACCTTGAGAAAAAAGTGTGTAAGGGAGTGTGTATGGCCACATTAGACATTATACCGTAATATATAACTATATCTATCTTTTAGAGGACTGACCCCCTAAGTCTGTTTGCATTAAAAGTGGCAAAAGAAGGAGTGTATCTAAATAATTTAAATAGCTATAAATAGATCAAAAGATTCTACATACAATACATGCAGAAATTTCATTGTCCCCATAATTCACGTCAGTGTCATGTGGCCGCACAATGATTTCCCGGTGTGTATGTGTGTGTGTGTGTGTGTGTGTGTGTGTGTGTGTGTGTGTGTGTGTGTGTGTGTGTGTGTGTGTGTGTGTGTGTGTGTGTGTGTGTGTGTGTGTGTGTGTGTGTGTGTGTGTGTGTGTGTGTGTGTGTGTGTGTGTGTGTGTGTGTGTGTGTGTGTGTGTGTGTGTGTGTGTGTGTGTGTGTGTGTGTGTGTGTGTGTGTGTGTGTGTGTGTGTGTGTGTGTGTGTGTGTGTGTGTGTGTGTGTGTGTGTGTGTGTGTGTGTGTGTGTGTGTGTGTGTGTGTGTGTGTGTGTGTGTGTGTGTGTGTGTGTGTGTGTGTGTGTGTGTGTGTGTGTGTGTGTGTGTGTGTGTGTGTGTGTGTGTGTGTGTGTGTGTGTGTGTGTGTGTGTGTGTGTGTGTGTGTGTGTGTGTGTGTGTGTGTGTGTGTGTGTGTGTGTGTGTGTGTGTGTGTGTGTGTGTGTGTGTGTGTGTGTGTGTGTGTGTGTGTGTGTGTGTGTGTGTGTGTGTGTGTGTGTGTGTGTGTGTGTGTGTGTGTGTGTGTGTGTGTGTGTGTGTGTGTGTGTGTGTGTGTGTGTGTGTGTGTGTGTGTGTGTGTGTGTGTGTGTGTGTGTGTGTGTGTGTGTGTGTGTGTGTGTGTGTGTGTGTGTGTGTGTGTGTGTGTGTGTGTGTGTGTGTGTGTGTGTGTGTGTGTGTGTGTGTGTGTGTGTGTGTGTGTGTGTGTGTGTGTGTGTGTGTGTGTGTGTGTGTGTGTGTGTGTGTGTGTGTGTGTGTGTGTGTGTGTGTGTGTGTGTGTGTGTGTGTGTGTGTGTGTGTGTGTGTGTGTGTGTGTGTGTGTGTGTGTGTGTGTGTGTGTGTGTGTGTGTGTGTGTGTGTGTGTGTGTGTGTGTGTGTGTGTGTGTGTGTGTGTGTGTGTGTGTGTGTGTGTGTGTGTGTGTGTGTGTGTGTGTGTGTGTGTGTGTGTGTGTGTGTGTGTGTGTGTGTGTGTGTGTGTGTGTGTGTGTGTGTGTGTGTGTGTGTGTGTGTGTGTGTGTGTGTGTGTGTGTGTGTGTGTGTGTGTGTGTGTGTGTGTGTGTGTGTGTGTGTGTGTGTGTGTGTGTGTGTGTGTGTGTGTGTGTGTGTGTGTGTGTGTGTGTGTGTGTGTGTGTGTGTGTGTGTGTGTGTGTGTGTGTGTGTGTGTGTGTGTGTGTGTGTGTGTGTGTGTGTGTGTGTGTGTGTGTGTGTGTGTGTGTGTGTGTGTGTGTGTGTGTGTGTGTGTGTGTGTGTGTGTGTGTGTGTAACGCATAACTCATGAACCTATACACGGAAAAACACCAAATTTTAAAGTTAAGCTTTGTTCCAGCGTCTCATGAGCTGATTAGATTTTGGGCAGAGTCGGAACATCTGGGGGGGTACTTTATAGGTGGTCATTTTTATATTTTATGGAATATATCTGTTATTTACGTTTGGGGAAGAAAGTTCTTTAAATAAAAGTTACTTCTTATTTTATTATCTATAATTTTTGTTATATACAAAATTTTCCTAAAATGGTCCGTATTCGAGAAATTTGACAAAATGTAAAAAAATATTTTTTTTTATAAAAATTGTTCAAACAAAAGTTGTTTGTAATATAATTCTCTATAATTTTTATTTTATAGATAATTTCTCTAAAATGGACCGTATTCGAGATATTTGAGAAAATGTGTAAATTTCGAAATTTGAAGAAAACTCAAAAACGGATAAAGAAAAAATCAATAAATTTTAAACTTAAGTTTTATTTCGGCCTGACGTGAAATGATTAGATTTTGGACAAAGTCGGAACTTCTGGGCGGGTACTTTATGGGAGGCCGTTTTTATATTTTATGGAATATATCTGTTATTTATGTTTGGAGAAAAAAATTGTTCAAATAAAAGTTACTTCTAATATTATTATCTATAATTTTTGCTTTATGTAAAAATTTCCTGAAATGGTCCGTATTCGAGAAATTTGACAAAATGTGCAAAATTCTGACTTTTATGAAAATTGTTGAAATAAAAGTTGTTTGCGATATCGATCTCTGTAATATTTGTTCATACATTAAATGGACCGTAATAGAAAAATTGTAGGAAAAGTGCTAAATTTAAATTTTTCAGTATTTTCAATTTCAACGGAAAAAGCCTGTAATAACTAGATAGGAAAGTCATGTGTTGGACACATCAGATTTTTTTATTAATTTTTGTTTTGTTTTAGGTAAAACATTCAATAAAAGCCAGGGACTCCAAACTTAATGTGTGGATTATACTAAAAAAGGATGGTTCAGTGTGCACTGTACATTGCACATGTATGGCTGGTTTAGGTGATAGATAGATAGATAGATAGATAAAATCTTTATTTACATGTTAATCGGTCAGTAATACATTTCACAATACAATCAAAATAATATCGACACTTGGCTTCTTGCTTCGTGCGGGCCCGGGGACCATGGAAGACATATCTGCCTATTAGGATTATATGGTGATTAATAATTGGGAATTTAGCGGCCCTCACACCTTTGCGGTATAATTAAGGGTTTATGATTGATTTGATATCGAAAGTTGAAAAGTATTTCTAATTTTGTCGAGTCTTAGTTGTGGTTATTGTCCCCTGGAAAAAGCTAGGAAAAAACAGGATTGTCCTTGTATGTGAGTTGGTCTTTGTATAGTTTGTGGTTGATGTCACATTCCACTGGCTTGGTGAACGCTGAATTTTCCGCTCGGGCACAAGTCGAAAGTGTATATGGCTTTCGATCGGTGTCCCAGCGGCCGATTCAGCGTGCAGTCCGCCATCCGACCAGATCACTTAGGTATCCCGTCTGTGTGAATTGTTGTTAGTATGAAAGTCGCAGTAATGGGAGGTGTTAATGTCTTTGTCTGTAACAATTCAGTCTTGCGTGGATGCATCCGTGCTTTCTACGCACGTTGTCCCCTATATAAATGTTCATGATGCTTTCCCTGACGGGTTCGGGGAGGCATCGCGCGTAGAAATTGTCTGCAGTTGTCAGTATAAATTGTTTAATGTGTTGTATGTCTGTCTCTGTATGCATGTCGTTTATTCGTGCATAACGGTCGTACCCCAGAGCTAGCCTAAGACACCTGTTCTGAGCGACCTGAAGCTTGTGATAATGTACATTTGCCATCGAGCAATACACTGGACATCCATATGTTAAAATAGGGCTATGAATTGTCCTGTACAGAAGCAATTTCTTCTCTCTTGAGAACCTGCTCCTTCTGTTTAGGATAGGATAAAGCATGCGTGTTACTGCACTACTTTTTCCCACCCTGTCTTGGATGTGTTCTTTGAATCTCAATCCTTTATCTAGTTGAAAACCGAGGTATAAAGGGTGGATTTGGCAGGGACTTCTTCATCCCCCACTCTTAAGGGAGTAAGAATTCCCTGTGTTCTCCTTCTTGTTAACACGATACACTCTGTTTTTGTAGAATTTATTCTTATTTTGTTTTCAACCAGGTAAGGGATTAATGTTTCATTAATATGGACCTCAGGTCTCTGACCGCTGTCTCTGCAGATTTGTCGCTTTTAAAGACGCAGATTTAGGTGAAGTGGTTAGTCACATTGCAGCTGTATTGTATGCTGCAGAACATGCTGATAATATATAAAAATAGTGTCATGCACTGATGTACGAGCTGTTTGGCCAGCACCTTCGTCAATAAATGTCGAGCCGACTCCAGTTGCTTAGATTAAATGTGGAAATTTCATCGCTTTAAAGCGGTGTACTGGTATTTCTCCACTTTAGAAAGAAGAAATCTCAATTTTTTAAAAAATATATATATAAAATATTGGTTCCCGGCTGCATTGACTAGAGTCACGGAACCATAAATATTTTTGTTATTTGTTTAAAATATTACGACTTTGTCGTTTGGTCATATTTATTGAAACAATGTATGCAAATTTACAATTTTGGGAAGAAGCGCAAAAGCTATAAAATTTCATAAAGAGGTTGTGATACCAGAACTTTTGGGATGGTATTACACTTCAAAAGTTTTTGTGGTGAAGTTGATGGTGCAATTATACAGTGTAGGGGTATAGATTGCTTCAATGTTGACTTCCATCAATCATGGGTTTCATTGCAAGTAGCACCACAAACATCACGGGAATGCGGAAATTGCAATAAAAGTTTATTTAACTTGTATTTTTAATATTTTTTATTCTAAGCGAATAATGTATATATTTTTATTGGAAAATTTAGTTATGTATATTTATAATTATTATTATTAGTGGATACTTTGCATTTGCGATTAATTTTTATTGTACCCATATTAATGGGTGATAATCCATATATAAATAATATATCAAATAAAAGAACAGTTGTAACTATTTTGAGTATTTATTTTATAAAATTATGTAGACCTATAAAGATTAAAATGTAACATTTTCATAAAAAAATTTATAAAGTTTTATACAAAAAAATAAATACATTAAACAATAAGGAACCTTAAAAAAATGAGATCACACAAAAAAACGTATTAAAATTAATCGATACACAAAACATTTGTTACCTAATACATTATTTTTTGTATTTATTTTATAATGGTACAGTTAGTGGGGAAATATTTATTAAAGCACACGATACAACTACCATTTTATCACAAATATTTACGTTATCTACGGTTGTATTACGTTTCGCCCCCGCCGTTTGGCCCCCACTGTTTTGCCCCCGTCGTTTCGCCTTTGGACGTTTCGCCCCCATACCGTTTCGCCCCCTACCGATTCGCCCCCAAGAATTTTAGTAAATAAAAATGAGTTCATTAATATACTATTTGACATAGTTTTAAAGGATTCTGACAAAAAAATTGCCCTCGAATAGGTTTCGACACGTATGCGACATAGGCGACACATTTTCAACTTTTTATTTGGATCTTTTCTGAGAGAGTCCTTTTTAGAAAGCAATGTTGATATATTTGCGTAAATATTTTTTAAAGCAGTTGTCATTAACTGTTGTGTTTGAATTAATCAACTAACTCACTCAAAAAATAGTAACGACTGATATTATTCAGTGTTGGAGCCCCCATCTGTATTTATACCACTATACCTGAAGTGTTCAATCATTAATAAATAACTATTTTATTACACACCATTTTAGTCTTAAACACTATATGAATAGGCCTTTTTATCATGTGATGAGCGTAAGCGCAGCCGCCATGTTGAAATAGCGGCAATTCAAATGTTTCGTACTGTTTTGATCAATAATGGCTGGAAAGGCTATATTATCTCTACAGACAAATCAATCATTAGAAAAAATCGTTGATAATGATTCACTTTTTTATAACTTTATGTGGAAGCTCGTAGTTGTGAGCAATTAGAACGGTACTTGAAGTGCCATGGACATTCGCAAAAAGGAAAAAAGTGTGCTGATTGAGAGGTTAGGTATCAATACTTATTTACTGTGTAAAAAAAATAATGAAAAAATTAATAATTATAACTCTATTTTAATTAAATATGCCAATAAACTATTAGTACTTGCAAAAAACACTTTAATTCACATGAAAGTTAATCACGAGTATAATTAATAAAATAAATTATATAATAGTTTGAGGATCCACATGACAGTTTTAACGATATTATTGTGTTAACTTTTGTCACTTCGACCACATTTTTTCGATGATTTATTTTTTACGATATTGCAAGCAAGGCTTTGGAAAATAAAAAAAAAGAAAAATAATGAGTATTTTCTTTGAATAATTTGTATCATGTGTCACTTTAACATACTCTATAACAACACCGTTTCGTTGTTCCTTTCCCTACAGATAACATATTTATAAATGATTACAAAAATGTACACGGAAAAAAATGTGACTAGAAAATTTTACTACAATGTTGTAGTAGTAGACTTGTAGAAAAATACTACAATTTTACTACAATTTATAGTTAAAAATTATTAATTATTGTAGCAATTGAATTGTCGAAAAAAATGCTACAACAATAGGAAAGAAGTCCACAATGTTTAGTATATTTTACTATTGTTTGTAGAAGTAGAAATTTATTACAATTATCGTAATTACTACTACTAACTTCTGTAAAAATTTGTACAAATATTAATAATTATCTCTACAAAAAATAGTAATTTTCTCTACAAAAAATAGTAATAACTTTACATCCCTTCTTATGAGAAAAATTCAATTTTGTTCAAAAATATTCTATAATATTGTAGAAATTCTAAGTCATGTGAACAAAACAGAATTCTGCTATTGGCCAACGTTTTCTGACGTCGATCATGAATGGCCAGACAGCAGTAGCCGTTCGCCATGTTCACATAACAAAGCATGGTACATATACGAGTACCTATAACACATTATTATATTATAAGCACCGATGCATTTGAGGCAATTTTAATAATAAATTCTATTGGTGGTAAGTACATTTATTATTGTTTCTGAATAATTTACCTTTGGATAACTAATTTAAATAACCTTAGTAGATTATTTTAAAAAAAATAGTTGTGGCCAACGATCGAATGTTGTGCCCAACGATCGAATTTTGTGCCAAATTCAATGATGTTTTTTTGTCTTAATTGTGACATACCTACTTTCTCATTTTTGTTAGTTATCTGACTTAGGGGTCTATTCTGTAACAATTCCTTTATATTTAACGGCCTTTAAAAATATTTTCTTCTTTACTTCTGTCATTATTTAAACGGATCTTTAAAATACATTAGAGGACTATCTTAAAGAAATCTGTTTAAATAATGACAGAAGTAAACTAACGAATACAAACATATTTTTATAGGCCGCCAATATTTTTAAAGGCTATTAAATATAAAGGAATTGTTACAGAATAGACCCCTTAGTCATTTAATATCCAAATCAGTGTAAAGGTGATAAATATCCCCGTTTTAACGGTATGAACAGTTCAATTGGTATTAATTTTTATTTCATATTTTTCAGGTGCGGAAAAACCAACTGAGACTGAGGGCGCTATTATTACTGTTATTTATTGCATAATGTAATTAAGACTTTGTATCTTTTATATTAAAACAATAAATTGAATATTTTATTAAGGAACATTTTTTTTTAGGTTATAATTATAATAATTATGGAATACTACTACAAATTTTATTAAAAATTACTACAATTTGTATGAATTTTTACTATTTATTGTGTAAAATTTTCGTATTTATTTTCATAAAACGCAATACATTTTTAATATAAATTCATACAATGAATAGCAAAAATTATAACAATTTGTAGAACAATTCTTATGATGTATTTGGATATTTTTACTAAATATTGTAGATAACTCTACAATACATTCTCCACAAATATTTGGAAATTTTTACTATAAATTGTCCCTGTCCCCATATGTACTATTTATTGTAGAGAAAAAATCTATAATTGTAGAAATTTGTTCTACAATTTTTTTTCCGTGTATTTTTCAATTAAGACTTATTACTTTATTTTTTCCTTTTTTAAATGAATATACTTAAATTATTATTTAATAATTATAATTTTTTCACGTGGGCATTTTAACTAGCTTGTTTACAAAAAATAGTACTAATGCATGCGCACAAAAAAATGGTGATGAAAAGCCGTATTAATAAATTAACCTTTAGATAATCTTCAATTCACCGGAATCAACGATCAAAATAGTCGAACATTAATAAAAATTAAAAAGTCAGCTGTGAAAGTCGGGTTAAGAATCTCTGTTTCATTCCCCAAGCACCTGTCATATTGAATTTTTTGACAGGATGTTGGATTGCGGAATATAATTTTTGGTAAAACAGGTATACCAACCTGAATTCTAAATTATAGATGATCCTTAATTTGAAAATTTCTACAACATGAATTTGCACAAAACTTTGGAATAAAAGCGTACGTAAACCTGAAGAACCACCAGTATCTGATTTTCATTCTAACAGAGTAACAGACTCCGTACAGACTACGTACATTCTCCACGGCCACATACACAGTAGAGGTTAAATATAGTATTATAAAAATTTAAGCAAAATAAAATACTTAATCTAACTTACGTTAGGTAAGTTTTTACTTAAATCATTTGCATAATTAGTCAGTTCACGAGGAGTATTATCAAACTCCATATCAGCATTATTAAATACACCCATTTTTAAATTTGAGTTCGACTCAACAAACCGCGCTTATCTTTATTCAGGAAAATTAAAATTAAATAGTACGTCGCGTAGAACTGTCAATCATGAAATTTATGGCTATCTGCGATACGGGCGTGATATTCACAGTCATTTACCAGTAACTACTACAAAATAAACAGTCTGTCACTATAGATGGAATGAAAACGTGTAAAATACATAAGAGTGTTTCAGATTTTCTTTTAATCTTAAGAGTAAGAAGGTTTTGTTTCTGTTATGATAAGTAATTTCGGAAGATTAAGTAGTGGCCCTAAAGAAAATATTTTACCGATGATTCTCGACAGATCGTTTTATAGACCCTACGTACCAGGAACGCTCTTTTTTGGTGTTTAATAAAATGTTACCTTTCATTAAAATATTAATATGTTACTACGTTAACAAACTACCTAACCTATATTAAATTTCAAATCTATGATATGTGGAATGTTATAATATTCTGCAACGTCTACAAGTGATATATCCAAAGATTTCTTCATTCTTTCAATATTACTCAATTTGTAAAGTAGTTAATTGCCAGAATATCATAAACAAACACTAGACTTATAAGTATCCCCCGGTACGTAAAATACGATTCCTTGAGTAATTACGTTATTTATAGCATAATGAGGTTGCAAGTGGTGTACCGATGAAATGCTAAGTATGCAATCAAGACTGCAAAGTTTATAAATTCATAAGTGAGAGCAATAAAAGTTGTTTCGATTTGAACTCATGCACTTCGCCAATTTATAAATGTTTAACTGTTACATCAAGACAGCGCCTTGCCCAGGAATGTTGCAGAAGATAGTAAAGATACGAGAATATATATGACATAGATTTGCTAAAAGTTTTTATTCGAGGGGATCAAGTGAGTGCGAACATTACAATGTGTATGATCTTTGCCAATAAAAGTAAATTTAATACCACGTAAATAATTCCTTCCTGGAATCAATTTGTAGACTCCGTTGCAATAGTAAAAAGTACAGGTGCGTCACAGCAATATGCGCGAAAGTGTTATAGTCAACGCCATATTACAAAAAGAGTACCGTAATAAAAATTATAAATTTAATATATCGTAGATCGCAAATTGAAATCCGAAAGGTCAGAATTATCTGAAATAAGTTGTAGAAATAATTTAAAAATTCGGAAACAAATTTCAAAGGTGAAAACAAATACCTGGAGATTTGAAAAAGAGCCGTCGCCATTGCGATTTGAACCCAGACTACTTTTTTTTGTACACAAATGCCCTACCTCTAAACCATAACGACATTGACTGTCGTGATTTCCAGACGAAAGTTTAATGCGCCATTTTTGGTTCGTTTTTAAATATTCGAATACCTCTATATAGCATGGGTGTACATGAAAAATGCATTGATGCATACTAAGTTCATATCTTCATCTGCGTGAGTTAAGTTTTCAATGTACGTCAAGCGACGTAAACCTGAGTATAAAAATTGTCAATTTAATATATCATAGATTGCAAATCAAAATCCGAAAGGTCAGAATTATCTGTAATAAGTAGTAGAAATAATTTGGAAATTCGGAAATAAATTTCCAAAATCCCCTTACGAATTATTAAGACCATCCCCGAAACCAAAAGGTGAAAACAAATAATTAATTTTGAAAGGAATCATAGTCATACTATTTCCAATTTTACAAACATATCATCAGAAAATTTTAATGATTTCTTTACTAGCGTAGCTGACAATGTAATAAAGTCTCTTCCTACCGCCTCAAATATTGATTTACTTAATTTTGAAAATTTTCCTGCCCCGTGTAGTTCTTTTTTTCTGTACCCAGTAACTGAATTGGAAATTTTGAATACGATTAATGCCTTAAAAGACACAAACTGTGTGGACACTCATGAGATAAATAGTCGGATTATAAAGGAAACAACTGAAGTAATGTTGGTACCACTAACCAATCTTGTAAACGTAATCTTCACAACTGGAGTATTTCCAGATGTTTTTAAAAACTCAAAAGTTATTCCGCTTCTAAAAAAAGGAGATAGTTCTGTTCCTGATAACTATAGGCCAATATCTATAACCAGCGTTTTCGGTAAAATAGTAGAAAAGGTTATGAAGCAAAGGCTCAATGATTATTTTAATAAAAATAATTTCTTTTGCGAATCACAATATGGTTTCCGTAATGAACGCTCCACTATTCAAACTGTTCTTAATGTTGTTCGTGGCATAGTTGAGGGCCTAGAAAGAGGTGAATACACTGCAATTACGCTATGTGATCTCTCGAAGGCCTTTGACTGTGTCTCTCACAACATTCTGCTGAAAAAACTACATTATTATGGAATTAGAGGTGTACCCCTGTCACTCATTTCATCTTATCTGAAAAATAGATAGCAGGCTGTATATTTTAATAATACCTCATCTAAGTTTAAAATGATCACACATGGAGTACCACAAGGTTCTGTCCTTGGGCCTCTACTGTTCATTATATACGTCAATGATCTAATTAAATATATGAACCCTTGCAAAACTATTCTATTTGCCGACGATACGACCTTTATCTCAACTGGAAAAGATCAATCTTGTTTATTAAATGCTACTAAGTGCAGTATTGAATTGTCAAAAAAATGGTTCTGTGCCAATCAACTTATGCTAAATGATACAAAAACTCAAAACCTTAATTTTGGATCTGGTAGTTCATCATCGGAACTTGACAGTGTCAAATTGTTAGGTGTAAAACTTGATAGTAATCTATCATGGACCTGCCATATCGATATGATTGCTAAAAGATTATCTCGTTTGTTGTTTTTGCTTCGGCGTTTGGCCTTAATTACCAATTTTCAATGTTTAAAAATGGTATATTTTTCATTGTTTCATTCCCAGATAGGTTACGGAATTATTCTTTGGGGTAATTCATCAGAGGAAATGAAATTATTTCGTATGCAAAAGAAAGCCATAAGAATCCTAGCGAATGTTGGGTACCGTGAGCACTGTCAACCACTCTTCAAAAAATTTGTAATTATGTCATTACCATCACTGTTTATTTTAAATACAGTTTTTGAAATTCACAAAAACAGTGCAAATCTACTAAAGCAGTCTGATGTTCACCATTATAATACCAGACAAGCTGGGAATCTAAGGAAACAAAAATTTCGATTATCTAAATCCCAGAAAAATTCACTGAACCTTAACTTATATAATATTTTACCATCAAATTTAAAATATTTAAACTTTTCCCAATTTAAAGGAAAATTAAAGCGATTTCTTCTTGAAATGTGCTTTTATTCAGTCAGTGAATATACAGACTATTTTAAAAATAAAAATAATACATATATATTTTAAGTTATGTTAGTTGTAATATTATTATTTGTTACTGTAAAATATTTGTAACTGTGCAATATTTAGAAACCTTTATTTTTTATTGTTCTTGGAACATATTTTATCTATTTGTGACTTGCTAGAAATGTACTGTTTGTATATAACGTAGTGAATAAATTCTAAAAAAAAAAAAAAAAAAAAAAATACTTAGCCCAAACTAGCACATCAAACTGCCGTCTAGAAATTTCGACAGTCAATGTATTCATGGTCAAAAGGTGTATATTGTCTCCAGAACAAAGATATCTGGGTTTGAATCTTAGCGGCGACAGGCTTTTCTTAAATCTCTTAGAATTTGTGTTCACCTTTGGGGTTCCGGGATAAGGGATTATTGAGATTTGTTTCCGAATTTTTAAATTATTGCACATCCCCATCAAAGAAGGTTATAACATCAATTTTAGTTATTTTCAGGAGCCTCAGAAAACTGAAAATAGTTTTTCTAATTGTTAACAAATTACAATAATTAGAACACAGTGCAGGTTACTTATCAAATACTGAATTTGATTAAGATATAACCTTAACAATTAATATACCTATTCAGAGATTAATGTAGTGAATAAGATACCACTACGTTACAACAAGAAGTACGTATATTTTTTATTGCTACTTTAAAAAAATATGCAAACAAAAAGATTATAACTGATTTAACAATCTTTTAATATGCTAGAGCACAAAATTTGACGTAAGTAAAAAGGTGTCTGACACGTGTTACTGCCTTTTTAAGGCTAAAATTGTGCACGTAACTTGAAATACTACTCTTTTTAAACGAGTTACAGCCATGTCATTGCGAACTAAGATACGTTTTTATACTGATAGATTTGCTTCATTTTGTTGAATACTCCTGTGGCTAAATTTAAAATGGACGTATCGTGAGTTACAACCGTC
This sequence comes from Psylliodes chrysocephalus, assembly GCA_927349885.1. Taxonomy (NCBI): domain Eukaryota; kingdom Metazoa; phylum Arthropoda; class Insecta; order Coleoptera; family Chrysomelidae; genus Psylliodes; species Psylliodes chrysocephalus. The sequence continues at coordinate 29,545,780 of OV651813.1, forward strand.
TTCGGTAGGGGTGTCGATATATGTAAATGAGTTTGTCAATACGTTTTATTGCTAGCTCTGGTTTTTAAGAAACGTTCCATGTTGCCGTTGGATTAGTGTTTGTAAATTGTTTGAACTTCACAAAATTTAAGTAAAAATATTTGTCTCTTTGATCCTTGAGGCTGCTTGTGTAAAAATATTTACGCCGTTCACCCCTTAGGTCCGCAGATGTAAACATATTTGGATCTTTTACCCCTTAAGCCTTGTGACGCGTTCACTTTATTTTCTTCTCGTTTAAATATAAGAATGTTTAGTTCAAGTTGATTTCCGTTTGTTAGCGTTCGCAAAAACCCCCACAATTTTTATTTATTAAAATTCTCGTTTTTAAATATTTGCGAGAATCCCCGTAGTTTAAAATATACCATTATTTACCAAAACTCGAATCAAGCTATAAAAAGCTAAAATTTAGGTAAATTATCTGGGTATACTTGGTAGATATCTAATAGACGTTTTTTGTGCTCTAATCAAGTAAACGTTAATCTGAAGATGGTATTTCCTACTCCAAACTACTCGTGACCCGAACTACTCCGATCGTAAAAGTATAAAATTAAGACCTCTGCTAATTATCTCACTTTTGGTGCCAAGTTTCCGTGATATAAATAAAACAGTGTTGGTCTTCCGTTTCTTCACTGTTTGATACCAATTCTGGAAAAATCCAAGGTAGGAACCGATCATCATGAATTTCGTATTAAATATTGAGTTTTATTTGTTGTTTTCCTAGCCAACGCCCGCCGTATGGCATTTTGGTAAAGAAATAATTTTGTAGCTCGAGAAAATACATTTTTCCTATTTATATTCTGCGTTCCGTTTTGGGATTTCTGAAGTTTCATAAGAGAAGCAAGGCCAATATGCTTACAGTCTTGTTTCGATAAATAAATTTCTCAAATCCGGAATTCAAATTTAATAGCTCAAAGAACTTAATTTTCCAATTTTTGTACGGAATACTCTTCTAGGATTTCTGAAGTTTCATAAAAAAGGCATGGCTAGTCAGCCCACAGTCTTGTTTCGTTGACTAAATTTCTCAACATCCGAAGTAATCCAGAGTCAATAGAACTTTCATTACACCATTAATCGTTGAATTCTGAATTCACTCCAGACCGTTGACCACAAAACAACATTTATTGCATTCATTAGTTTTGGAAATATTTCCATCGTGTTGGTTATACTGCTAACTAGCTTTGAGGTTTTCACGGTCTATTTGGAATATCGTGGGTAGGGGAGATCGGGGCAATAGCGTGTTCCGGGAAATAGCGTGGATTGCTACTGCGACGTTCTTATGCACCCTTCTATCTCTAATTATATGTGGAGAGGTCGATTTGAGGATATTGGTCTTAGTACAGAAGGCACTTTCTACTGAGCTGTACATTAGCTGTCGATAAAAGTAAAAGTTCACTTTTATAGTGACTCGAGTTCTAAAACAAAAATTTAAAAAAATATTTTGTAAAATAAGTACAACATATATATTATTTTGTATATCACTACGTGCAATCTTCAAATTATATGTGTACTTTTACGTTAATACATTTGAATTAATTACAGTAAAAAGTGCTTTTTTACGAAAATAATAGAAGTTCTGTGAGGCAATAGCGTTTACTATAAATGGGGCTACAGCGTGCGCACGCTATTGCCCCTAAACGTTTCTGTATTTTTATTTGTGTTAATTTTTGTTACGGAGGGTTCGAAATTATATAAAAAAAATGTAAGAGGCAATTGGAACGTTAAACATTTACACGAAGCTGTGCAGAACATTAAAAATGGTTCGATTAGTCTCATGGATGCTAGTAGACAATATGAGATACCTGCAACTACTTTGAGAGATCATGTAAAAAACAGAATTTATAATTCTTCCAAAGTTCCGGCTGTTCCAAAAAAAGTTGGCAGAAAAACCGTTTTTACTGAAGAACAAGAACTCCAGTTGGAAAAACATCGTATTGAGATGTCTAAAAATTTTTATGGATTAACCATTCGTGAATTTAGAGAAATTGCTTACCAATTTGCAAGAAATATAGGTGTTGAAAACAGATTTAGTAACAAAAATAACGAAGAAGTAGCCGGATGGGATTTTAATAGTAACTTCATGAAACGTCTTCCTACAATTTCTTGGAGGTCCCCAGAACCTATCAGCATGAATAGGGTTATTGATTTCAATAAGAAGGAAGAGGACAGATTTTATTTCAATTTAATAGAACTAGATGAAAAGTACAAATATAGTCCAAACGACCTGAACCAAGGTTAAACGGTAGCACGAAAAGACAACAGTCACATTTAGAGTTTGGTGTTTGTTTTGGAAATCTAAGGATTGAATAGTGTAAGAATTTTGTTGTTAATCATCAGATAGAATACATATTTTATGTTTGTTGTCATATACAATGTTTTAGGTACAGCAATATTATTGTTTTCCCTAAACTGTTACTAAGTTATAATAAAACAAGTTATTGTACTTATTTGAGTTTTGAATAAAATTTTATATTGATTTATAAGCTCCTATCAATAATCGATACAGCGCTATAACCTTTATCAATCGCTATTGCCCCCATGGAAAAACGCTATTGCCCCAAGAGACTGGGTCAATAGCGTTGTTCGTGTAAATTTTAAACTTTTAATAATCATTTTTATTTACTTGGTAATAACAAATAAAATATGTAAGTGTCAAATTAATAGCGTGGTTAATTAGGTGTACAAGTTTCTACGTTAAATTTTAGATAAATCACAATCAAAATAAATTTTGAAATTTTTAGTGCGCTATTGCTTCAACCTCCCTATAGCCGTATTTATTGATTTATTTTTTATATTTTGTCTCACTGATTGTAATTTTTTTAATATTCCCATTGTGTTAGTTATACTACTAACTAATTTTGAGGTCATCATTATTTATTTGGAATACCGTGGGTATATCCGTATTTATTAATTTATTTTTTTAATTTCCTTTCACTGATTGTATTTTGTAAATATTTCCGGTTTGTTAGTTATACTTCTAACTAACTTTGAGGTTTTCACCATTTATTTGCAATACCGTGGATATATATCCGTATTCATTATTTATTTTTTAATTTTATTTAGTGCAACTGATTGCAAATAAAGACTTATAGTTATTTAAGATGCGTATTATTTCCTGGTTATCCGTTATAAATTTATTAATATTTTTTTTTTAACTTCCTGTGTTTCTGTTAACTATACCCCGCACTTTATCTAGCTCTTCCAGGTTTACCTTTAGGGTAAAAGGTGTATGGTAATGACTCCGTTTAGGATGAGTAAAGTAGGTATTACCAGTCTTAAGTGTTCTTTCAGTTAATACCCCATTTGCAAGTGACCTCCTGGAATTTAATTTACGCAACTATGTCTACTTTGAGTGTACTGTAAGATACTTAATAGTTGCAGAGCAAGCTGCGTTATCAAAACAGGCGCCTGGGTAGCCCTTATTTTATTTACCACACTTAGCGCGACTAGTGGCTAGCCGGGAAAGTGAAGTAAGCAATAAGCTTCCCGCTTCAAATCCACAAAGTACTATCCGATTGTTGTTGAGTTCGAGTAGCTCACTTTGCGTACGCGGAGTTACTTTTTCGCACTCTGTCCCGTTCAAATTACACTCATCAAGAGACCCGCGTTAACTCTATTACGTTCAAATAGGGCGGATCAGACTACATGGAGTAAATTATCCTGCATCACCTCGGCGAGAGATGACTCAGGATTAATTGTGAGTTGTCGATATTTATCTTTATTTTTCCTTCATGTTGTAAATGTGCAGATTTAATTCTATTATGCTTTGCAATTTGGAATAATTATATAATTATAATATATCTACAATGCTACTGTTATGCAAGAGAGTGGTATAGTATCACAGAAGCAATAAAATTATAGCTTATAGTTTTAGGCAAAATTAAAAATATTTTTCCTCATCATCGTGAAAATCATATTCTACTGCAAATTTTACAATGCACATTAATTAGTTTACTTTAATCTCAAACATAAAACTTATATTATTATTATTTTATACAAGGTTATGTTTATTAAAGTTTCTAAACTCCTAAACAGAAGTAGAACAACTCTTTTGACTCCGATGTCACGTCAGTAAATTTACCCCTGCGCTAACTCTACTCTTTTCCGCTCGAGCTCCGCATGTCAGTAGAAATATTTAGCGTTATCTGGTAAAAGATGTATGTAGCTTTTATTATTTTTGAGCTTCTGCATCTGCTAAAGATTTTCCAATGTGTCGCAGTTCTACAAATATTAAAGAAAAGTTATCTATTAGTAAGATTCCTCGTTACTCTCTACTCAGTTGGCCAAACAAAAATGCTAATGAATGACATATGACTGACTTACCAACTTATATTAATTTTCGCTATGCTATATTAACTTATAAATACTGGTGTTTGCGAGCCGGCGTTTTATGAATGAACCAGCACTTATTGAACCTGTTCTCACACTAAAAAATAAATGGTGTTGACTGGAAATTACCTTTTACTACAATAATTGGAATCAGAAAAAGGCATGAAACTGATAATAACTGGCATTACGAATCATTAATTAACGCTCTAATACACCAAACAATGACGATCATCTTTTATTCCTACATACGCCAATCAACACAAAATGTATCTGAAAACACTGCATCAAAGAATCTCTGGACGTTCTTAAAATCGTTCTTCTACGAGCCTTGATTGGCCAGCGACAGCGGAACGCATGCGGGCGGCTTGAACGGCGATAAGATAAAGAAATAGGAATAAACTGGTTGAAACTGGCTTGCATGACAGTTACAACTTCAGTGCTTGCAATTCGCCATTGGTAATCAAAATTGGTTTTTGGAACCGCATTGAGTGTGTGTCGATTAGCTTCAGTCTCTCTAGAATTTCATAGTCATACCATAAACTAATTTTTAACAATTTGTGGAATGGAAATTTTCTGAATAACTACGTCACACCCAAGTTAGCTAGTATAGACCTGCAAGTAAATCTTAAGCAAATAATTAGTAGGGCCTAACAACATCTTAACCAAATTTATATGGGACCACCCTTGAGGTACCCCCTTTTTATCAAAAAAAGAACCATATAAATCGGACAAGGTGGTAAAGCATTATCGCTAAACATACACAAAAAATTAAGAGTTTGAGAATTTTCTCATGGACCCAATTATTAGATTTTGACTAAATTTATATGGGACCACCCCTAAAGTACCCCCTTTCTAACGAAAAAAGAATCCTTGAAATCGGACAGCGTGTTAAAGAATTATCGCTGAACAAACATAAAAAAAATATTGCGACGAATTGAGAACCTCCGCCTTTTTTGAAGTCGGTTAAAAATGGTGTTAAGTACAGAGGAAAAAGTGTTTTTGGTAGAGTATTTATTATTTTCGCTCATACGGAATCGGCCGATAATGGTGCAAGTTCAAAAAGACGGGTAATGTATTGAGCCAACGAAAAGAAAACTCGGGGGTCCCAGTACAATAACAATGTACGCGTTTTTAAGCAGATGTTAGAAAATCCGAAAGTCAGCCAGAGAAGGACAACGTTACAAATTGGTATAAAAAAAACTTCCTTGCAAAGAATCATGAAGGATATAGGTGCATTTTCGTATGTGATTCAGGTATATCAACAATTAAATCCTCAAGATTATCGCAGTAGAGAGTTAAAGTATGAGAGTTAAAGTATGAAAATCCTGGGTTTTTCAAAAGTGTGTGGTTTTCAAACACAGCACATTTTTATTTTTTGGGCCATGTGAGTCGTCGCAAAAATTGATTTCTTTACTAAAGTGACAATAATATGTATTTCCTAAATAAATAAAAAAAAATTCGGGCAATACCCTAACTGCAGTCATCGCTGCTTAAATGACGGCAACAAATACATTGTTTGGCCTTGTCTAAATATTACATATTATACATAAATATTGAAATTAATAATTTAATATTTCAGATTCGGTATTTTCTCATTTATCGTCCCACTTTTTAAAAAAAGATATATGCTAAGTAAATAAAGTTCCACTTTTTCAATATGGACAATTTCATTATATGCAAAAATTTTTAATATTCAAATTCAAGTAGTATTTGTTGCTTTGAAGCCAGTGACTCATCGTCATGTCCAAAGTGAGAAGCTTAATATCAGAGTTTGTGTAATATTTTGACTTCTGACCTCTCAATTAGTGTTACTGTTAAATCACAATAAAAATTTATCTCGTTCTTAAAGTGTGGGTTGTGTACCTTAAAAGGTATGGTTATTAAATTGAATGTAAATTGAGATTACATAGGATAAGGTACGTTTATGGTGCCACTTTCGAATATACCAAATTATGAAAATGGATTCGTTTATAACAACCTACGTAATCAAATTGTGTAGTTTTTTTATATAAAAATATGCTAAACTAATATCGTCTAAAAGCATAAAAAATTGAAAAGAAAGATAAGAACACATTAGGTAGATCTTATATTAAAATAATTTAATTTTTGTGTAGAAAACATAATTGATTAATTGATAATGATCGATTAATCAGTTATTTTCGGTTATTTTCTATTTTCTATGTAAGTCAATGTAAAATGAAGTGAAGTGAACTTGGTGAAAAGAATCAAAATAATGTGAAAAAAGTACCTGAGTACAAGTAACATGAGTGACAAAAAACATCATCGCAAGATTTACGTGATTCCAGAATATAAAACAGGATACAAATCAAATATAAAACTAAAGAAAACACAAGGAGAAATCAATTCAATGTCTTTTTAGAGCTTCTTATGTAAGTAAAATAATGTATTTATGACTAGTCACAATATGTATCTTACGGAGTGTATAATATAAAATTTTACACTCATAGATCCTGACCTTTATTTTTTATTTAATGTTAGATAAAGTGTTGCTACTTTTATTTTTTTGTTGAACCCCAATTGTGTCATTGTAAATGTTTTTATAGGATACTAAACACTTAGAATGGAGGCAGCATATATATCGTTCCTAGTGCCGATAAAGCACTTTCTAGAGGTGATGCTGTTCTATACGTTTTAGAAGATATTATCAAAGATTATGAGACTATTTTTACTGATGGTACTGTTAGCAAAATAAAAAGGGGAAAGCTGAAATTAAAGGATGAGGTAATACCATGTACATTCCCGAATCTTCCTTTATACTTATATAACAACAATAAAAAATCTATTAACTGTGTTTTATTTTGCGCATAAAACTATATATAGGTTAAAATAAAAAAAAAAAAAAATTGCCACAAAATTATACTTTCAGCAATTAATAAACCTTTTCGAATTTGGTCATACCTACCTAATTTTTATTTTATCTAGATAAAATTAAATAATTTATCAATTAAAACATGCAGAACTTATTTAGAAATAAATGTAACAGTATGTTCTGTACTTTCTTTACTTATAAATAAGTTTATTTTTAATATTTTGAAAAAATTATGTATAATTTCCATAAGAAGCCATGTATTTTGAACACCGTAAGCAGTATCAGCGCCTATGCGGTTAATTGTAAAAGCTCAATTAGCGTGCGTTTTTTGGGACCGTATTTTGAGTATGCCGATTCCTTATCTCTAGTCTTTATATTGTTAACTATATTTTATAAACATATTTTTGAGTAATAAATATTTTTTATATTTTGGTGGCGCTAGGGTAGGGATCGCCCCTCTTGATTGCCTCAAGGTCTCGTTGTTTGCCTCTGGATCCGCTACCGCCCCCATAGAAAATTTCAGCGCCTACTATGGGGAGGTATCGCCCCCGTTGGGAACCTCTGGTTTAATCAAATAATACACTTTAAAGAAAATACAAAAACTTTTCTTCTAATCTAATAAAAAATGTTTTGTGAGCAACAACTTTCTTTGAAAATTATGGTAAAAGTTTTTATTTATTTTTATTGTATTTTTTTTTTAAGCAATTTACGAAATACTCAATCAATTATTTTGATTAATCGATTTTTTTCAGTTAATCGAATATTTTCGATTAATCGATTACTTTATAGCCCTCGTACTGACACCATCAAAGTTCTTCTTGTTTCAGAGGTAAATACAAGGTGACCCAGAGTAGATTTTCCTTTTTAATCGTACAGTATTAAGTTGTAAACAGCGTTGAAGGGGCAGGACGTATGACATCAAGTAGACAAGACGTGCGGATTTGTTAGTAGTCATGGAGCAGTGGTCAGGCGAACAACGTGCTTTTGTAATCGAAGCGTATTTCAAGAGTAATGATTCGTACACAGTGGCAAGGCGACAGTTCTGTGCTCGGTACAATATTCGTCGCGTAGCGGATGCACCCTCGAAAAATGTTGCAAAAGCATGGGTGGCAAAGTTTCGAAATACTGCTTCAGCCCAAAATCAAAAACACCCAGGTTCGTACAGCAGTCAATATTGCTGCAGTATCCCGTGCAGTGCTTCGACATCCCAAGAGATCGGCTCGTAAGGCGGCACAGACATTACAAATTAGTCGTTCAAGCGTGCAACGCATTTTAAAGCAGGATTTGCAGTTTCATTTGTACAAAATACAGATTGTACAGTACCTAAAACCCACAGACTTTCCCAGAAGAAAAAGGTTCTGTGAAACAATGATGAATTTCTTTTGGAATGATGGTGGCTTGGAGAAGATAATCTTTAGAGATGAAGCTCATTTTCACTTAGATGGTTACGTCAACAAATAAAATTGCAGATATTGGTCCCCTGATAACCCACACGAAATGCATGCAAAACAGCTTCATACCAAAAAAGTGACAGTGTGGTGTGCGATGTCGGCAAATGGGATAATTGGTCCCTATTTTTTTGAAGATGGTCGCGGTCATGCTCTAACTGTGAACAGTGCACGTTACTCTGGAATGGTACGCACTTTTTTTGCAGCAGCTCTTCAAAACTTTCCAGATTATGATGATACGACTTTTTTCCAACAAGATGGTGCGATAGTACATACGGCAAACGTGTCCGTAAATGCTGTAAATGAATTATTCTCAGGGCGTCTTATCTCCTTAAATGGCGACATTGAATGGCCTCCACGATCGCCTGACCTCACGCCTCTAGATTTCTTTTTGTGGGGGTACTTGAAAGGCCGCGTCTACGTTGATCCCCCTGCTACCATCGCTCAGCTGAAACAACGGATTCGCGATGAAATCAACAATATCCCAATTGATTTATGTCAACGTGTATTCCAACACTTACGCAGCTGTTTGGAAGAGTGCTATGAGCAAGACGGCCGTCATATGGACAACATTATTTTTAATAAATAAATCCGCATTTGTACGCTTTTATGTTTTGCTAATAAATTGTTTCTGACTTTACAGCTTTGTCTTTTATAACTGTTTGAAAAGGGAAATCTACTCTGGGTCACCCTGTATTATGTATATATATATTTAAAATTTTAACCAGTCAAAAGATGAGTATGTCTTTGGACTATAAGACAAGACTACAAGAAAGACGCAAGCCAAACTACAGATACGCATCGAAAGGCTAGCACATATCGGTACAATTCCATCGATGCGCAATGTTGAGAAAAATCGGTAATAAAAGTAAATAAATTAAAAAAAGATATTGAAGAAAAATTAAAAACAACATTACGGCAAGGAATATAAATAAAAACAGGCATATTGGTGCAGAAGAGGTCGTTGAGGAAACGAGGAATGATCATGATAACTATAATGATGATAATGTAGAAAAGCAAATAATAGAAAAAGAAGAAAATCCTGATACACTAATGAACATTGTGGAAAGGATGATAAAGGAAAGTAAGGAAATAGGGAATAATCTGAGTTAGAAAATAGGAATAGTAAGAGATGAGAGAGATAGTAAGAGACGAGAGAGGTAGTAAGAAAACGAGCATGAGTAGGAGATTAGAAAGAGAAAGCTAAAATTGAGATAGAAAAGGTGGACACAAATAGAAGGTTGGAATAGACGAAAAGATATTAAGAAAAAAGTTATCTATGGAAGTGAGATAATATTAGGCATGTGTTTAAAAAGTAGATAACTGTTGAGTTTGGATGAGTAATAGGTGCGATAAAAGAAGTTCAGAAGATGTCAGAAAAAACATTAATGTATGTGGAAGAGCGTGTGAAAGATATTAAAATAACCAGGGCGCTATTTTGTGAATGTGCTCCGAAGAAAATAATGGTATACATATTTGACGGTGATATCTTGAAACTGCATCCAAATGTTAAGACGTAGATTGAGGACCGTAGGCAAAATTAAAGATGTAGAGGAATATATTAGGAAGACATTGGAAAGACAAGTATTGTTATAATTCTCTAGTAGTTTCACAATCAATGTCTTGACAGCCTGACGGTTAGGACACACGTCCGGCAAACGTGAAGATGTGGGTTCGACTTCCGCCAATGACAGGTTTTTTTTTCAAATCTAAAAATTTGTTGTTTTCACATTTGGGGTCCGGAGATGGTCTTAATGATTCGTAGGGGGATTGTTGAGATTTGTTTTCTGAATTTGCAAATTTATTTATATATTTTTAGTTTATTGATAATAAGTTTCGTCTAACCCGTGTTAACCTCAGAACCACTCTCGAACGCTCTTTCTACTTGTGATATTGTCCCTCAGATAAACAATGAGTATTGTCCTGTGTCAGTTTGTCTATGTCATATTTATATCTTGTGTCAATTGTCAAAATTAGGTACGCTTGTCAGGACCACATACTTTGATTTGTAATCAAAGTATGTGCTACGGACGCTGTCTAATATATCCATCAGAGTTTAGGGACATAAATATAGGAAACGCAACGACCAGAACAGCGATGGCGTCATCTATGCGTCTCAGATGTTAACTAACGATACACTTCGTTTGTCGACAAACAGTAGAAGTGGCAAACAGTAGACGTGGACAGCAGTGGACAGTTTGTTAATATAAATGTCAGTTATTTATATGAATCCTGAATTTGAATTTTAAATTTTCAGTTCATGATGTTCAATGTGGCGTTTTTTAATTAATTAAAATAAGATCTAGTCATGTAAGTAACAAAAACAATTATTGTTTAAGAACGAGAAAATGGCTTCAAAACGATAGAAAGAAGATATGATGTAGGAAGAAAAATATCTGAATTCCCATTATTGACTTTGCACTCATTTTTAAATAAATATCATATCATCATTGGTCGTTCCTTTGAAAAATAAGAACATGAATAGATTTACTATAATTATTCGATAATGCACTGTAGATGTAGTATTATTTTTAATAAATAATTTAGCGTAATTACATTGTTTAAATATATTTACCAAAACATGAGAGTGCAGTCGATAATTATAAGGTTTTTAAATTACCTGCTTCGTTATTTGTTTGATATCGATGAAAGCGCCACATAGTGGGTCAGATGTTAACTGTGTTAAAGCTGGTCGTTTTTAAGCATTGGCTTCTTATGAGCGTTTCCTATCTTTATCTCCCGTATCCCTAATATCCATTTTATTATATTACTCTTAATGTTATACCTCTTATAGGATTTAATTGGGTTTGGTGCCTTTACCGCCCCTAAATATTTTAAATGTATTTGTTAACAACTCAATATATTGTTTGATTGATTCAATGTGGAAGGTATCATAGACGTAAGTTATATCAATGGTTAATATTAATAAAAATGTAATACATTTTAGGACGGCTTACTTAAGCCGAAAGCGTTCAGCCTAATTATTATTAAAAAAAAACATTTTTTTACACATATATTCTTATTCCACTTACATTTCACTAGTAGTGTGTACACCATTCTCAGTCTACCTATCTAGCAAACTTCAGTCTATAGCCAATCTATTGACAATTTCGTTTATAATGGCCTAAATATAAATTTCTTTATTTCCGATAATTTTGTTATAAGACAACTTGACAATGCTGTTTCAATTTATAAAAATACGAGGGCGGTTTGACGGAAGAGTGACTTTTCTATGAAAATGAAAAAGTTACTTTACTCAAAAAAAATATTTTATTTTCCAACATAATCTCCTTTTAACTCTACACACTTAGCCAAGCGAATTTCCAATTTTTTCAAACCATCATAAAATAATATTTCGGAAGTTCTGCAAAATACGCGTTTGTCCACCAAAACATTTTTTTAAGTTTGGGAACAGTAAGTAATCTGAGGGCGCCAGATCACGTGACTATGGCGGATGAGGCAATAAATCGTAACGCAGTTCGGCTAATTTTTCTGCAACAATAGCGGACGAATGGGCAGGCGCGTTGTTGTGACGGAACAAAACTCTTTTCTTTAACAAATGCGGTGGTTTTTTTCTTAAGTTCGGCATCAAAACGTGTCAGCAAATTAGCATAATATTGGCCACTTATCGTTTTTCCTTTTTCTAAATAATCAATAAAGATTACACCTTTGGAATCCCAAAACACTGTCGCCACGATCTTATTGGCCGAAAAAACGGTTTTTGCTTTCTTGGGAACACGTTCCTCGGATCAAATCCATTGTTTTAACTGTATTTTTGTTTCTGATGTATAACGGTGTACCCAAGTTTCATCTACTGTGACATATCGACGGTAAAATTCACTTGGATTACGTTTGAAGATATCCAAACATTCGTTTGAATTTTCACTGCGACCGAGCTTTTGATTAGCATTAAGCAAACGCGGCACCCATTCAGTTAAACTATTTACTTCATTAGTGTTCTGTTACTGGGTTCGATGTAAATAATAGATATGTTTACTTTTAACTCTATTAAGTATACAAAACAGTACAAATCACTAAGTTGTAAGAGAGTGACGTGCCGTCAGCTGATCGCGTTAAGTAACTGCCGCTAGCGCGCGCTGTTGCCAAGTCGCCGGTTATATTTATCAGCCCTGACAGAACATCCCCCTCTTCAAGATTAATCAAGAATATAATCATTTAAATAACAAGGTTGTTTAATTTCCCGTTTAGGTCTAGGGCAAGGAAACAAACTATCCTTTTTATTTTTTGTCTTCGACGGGGAAATAGGAGAATTGTCTAAATTAACATTCGCGCTTTCCACTGACGTTTTGAAATTAATATCACGCGGCACTTCACTTTGATCACTATTATTCATAACACTTTCTACAACTTGCGAATGTTCAATACAATGGCTATCATAATCTTGAGGCTGATTGACTTCGGGAGGAGACAATGTCGGAGTTAATCGTTGCAGTTACCCAGACAAAGTCTCCAATAGACAGATTAGACAGATTTTTAGAACGGTGTCTGGTATTAAACTGACTTATAGACTTATCTTTGGCCATGCCCTCTCTCTCTAACAAAGACTGTGTATCCACAAGGGTATTAAATTTGCTAGGCAACATAGGTAATTTAGACCTTACTTTTCTGTTGAACATTAGTTCGCTTGGAGAAAACCCACACTAGAGAGGAGTGGTCCTGTAAGATAATAGAGCATTATAAATATCTTCATTTTTTTTAGAAGATTTTTTGCGATTTTAACAGCAGCTTCAATGCAGCCATTTGATTGAGCAAAGTAAGGACTACTAGTTATGTGTTTGAAGTCATACTCCTTGGCAAACTTTTTAAATTCTGATTGAAATTGTAGACCATTGTCGGATCTCACTATTTCACTAATGCCATACCGTGAAAATAACTCTTTAATTTTTTTAATGATAATTAATTCGGTCATCTTCGTGAGCTTAAAGATTTCGAAAAATCTTGAATAGTAGTCAGTTACAATAAGGAACCAAGTATTGTCTGATTTAAATAAGTCTACCGCTATTTTTTGCCAAGGACGTACTGGGAAATTATATTTAATCATAGGTTCCTTGATGTTAGACCTGTTTTCCACACACTGAGGACAATTTCGAACTAAATTCTCTATTTGGGTTGAAAGACCAAGCCACCAAACTGAGGATTTAGCCTTTTGTCTGCATTTCACTATGCCTAGATGCCCGTCATGAATATACTTTAAGCACCTAAGTTGGAGTGTAGGAGGGATGATAATACGGGTGTTTCTTAACAAAAGACCTTCTGAGAAAGAGAACTTAAATTTGTACTGATAATATGGAGTTACATTTTCATCTATAGTATTTTTGTTTGGCCAACTTTTTCGGTAAATTGGTTTATTTGGGATAGGATCGGGTATTTGGCTTGCTCTGTCTTAATTTCATCGATAAAATATGTTTTTACTGAAATTGATCATACTACAAACCTAACATGAGCCTCTGTTTCGGCTTCTAGTTCATCCTCAGTAGGTTTATCCGCGTCTTGAGAAAAATTTCGCGATAGAGCATCGGCGACGACGAGCTCTTTTCCAGGTGAATAATAAATTTGATAATTGTACCGCATTAAACGGATTCGCAAACGTTGTAAGCGGGGTGTTAACTCATCGATCGGTTTAGTTTGTAGAACTTGTATCAATGGTCTATGATCTGTTTGTAACAAAACGGGTATTCCAGTAACGTATTCGGAAAATTTATCCATGGCCCAAGCTAACGCGAGGGCTTCGCGCTCAATTTGTGCATACGATTTCTCTGTTTCGGACAACAAACGGGAAGCGTTAGCAACTATCTCAGTTTTACCGTTAGATGACTGCATTAGACAAGCTCCAAAACCATATGAAGAGGCGTCTGCTTGTATAGAAATTTGTTTAGTGACGTCAAAATATGCTAGAGTTGGGCAATTCATTAATAAGTTTTTGAATTATCAAATGCCTGTTTCTGAGATATGCCCCATACAAATTTAACATTTTTTTTAGCAATGACGTTAACGGTTCTAGTATATGAGATCTGTAAGCAAGGAATATGCTTAAAAAATTTAACATTCCTAAATATTGCAAAACTTCCTTTTTATTTTTCGGTTCTGGGAATAGGTTTATTGCGCGAATTCTCTCTGGATCTATTGAAACTCCAGTGTTAGAAATTTTGTGCCCTAAATATGTAAGCGATTGAGTTGCGAACACATTTTTCTTGGTTTAAGGTTTAAGGTCCTGTTCAATGCGAGTTAAAACGTTATGCAGTATTATATTATGTTCCTCTAATGTTGGTGCATGGATTAAAATATCATCTATGTGACTTATAACTCCATTTAAGCCAGACAATATGTTATTTAGTAACATTGAAAAGTACTCAGGAGCACAGGTTATGCCAAATGGTAGCCTTTTAAAATAAAAGCGACCAAACGGAGTAATAAAAGTTGTTAATAATTGCGAATCTTGACTGAGTTTAATCTGATAAAATCCAGAGTTTGTATCTAATTTCGTAAAATAATTAGAACCTTGAATTTGAGCTAGAATTGTTTCAACTTTACCTATAGGGTAGTGAGACCTTAAAACTGCTTTGTTTAGGTGTGTATAATCGACACAGAGTCGTATTTTTAAATTTTTCTGAACTACTACAATTGGGCTTACCCAGTCAGTGGGAAAATTGACCGGTTCAATTATTTATAATTTTTTTAAGGCGTTCCAGTTCCTCTTTTAGAGGTTTTAAGAGCGGAATTGGAACTACACGAGGCACAGATTGAATAAAGGGTTGTGCTCCCCCAACAATTTTTATTTGTAATTCTGTTTTAAATTTCCCGACATTACCAAACATTTTTGGAAATTTAATTGCTATTTGATTTTTGATAGATTCATTTACTTGAATCTGGGCTATTTGTTTACAAAATAAATCCAGAACGCTTAGTTTTAAGATAGCGGTTCTACCTAAAATAGGTTTAGTTAACTTGTCAATGACATAAATGTCTGTGTTGAAGCTTTGATTTTTAAATTTTAAATTGACCGTGAGTGTACCTAAAACTGTCAGTTTAGTACCAGACGGCCCCGTTACTACTCTGTCTGATTTACTAATCTAGGACATATTTCTTTAGGTATACATGTAATATCCGCTCCGGAATCGACTAAAAAATTTACATTTTTGTTAAATTCGGTAACGAAAATCGTAACCACCCATTCCTGAGAATCTACATGATTTACAGTTATTGATCCCAGAAACACGTCATCTACGATTTCAGAAACGTTTCCTAAATTATCTATAGAATTATAATTTGATTCTAACTCTACTATATTATTTAACTGGAGTGATCTGACCTTAGAGTTCCTGCAGACATGCGCCCAATGACCTTTTTTCTGACATTTTCTACATGTAGACTGTTTAGCTGGATATCTATCCCTGCTGTGAGGTTGACGACCACAAAATCCACACTTCATAGTAGATGTTAGGGGTCTCGTTTTATTTTCTTTTTGCACTGGATTTAATGAACACGTCACTTCACTGTGGGGCACTTGCACTCTGCCTATCTGTCTTTGGCTATGATACAGCTCCTTGTTTTGTGTGGCCTGGAGTTCAGCTTGTTTTGCTATAATGATACATTCTTTCAGGTCTAGCTTATCTTTTAGCTGTAACCTTTCTGACGTTTTAGAGTCGAGCATACCCACCACTATTCGGTCCCTAATGAGGTCATCTTTAAGAGTTCCATAGTCACAGTGCTCTGCTAGAGAATGTAGACCGGTAATAAATTGTTCTATGGGCTCTCCTGACTGTTGGATTCTTGAATTGAACTTGAACCGTTCAAAGATGGTATCTCTTCTCGGTATAAAATAGGCTTCAAAGCCGTCCAAGGCTTGTTTGTACGTTATTGGAGCGGTTGGAAACTGAACCATTATTTCTTCCGTTTCTTCCCCCATAATGTACACGAGAATATTTATTTTTTCTTCTTCGGATTTTCTTAATTGTCCTGAGACTGACATAAACCTCTCGAATCGTTTTCGCCATGCTGGCCAGGAGGCTGGAGATGTAAATGTGAATTTTTCTGGCGGGTTGACGTTAATTTGTTGTACAATCTTCACTACTTGGGTAGTTTGGTGATCTTCTTCTGAATCGGTCATGTTTATTTAGGATGTTGTATGATTTCAACAATTCCTTGTAATTCGGTAATGTTATATATATAGGCAACACTGTACGGCTATTTGGTAAATCGTCGTTTTTTGGCACATACTTTGATTTTCTTTTACTATACGGAGAATGGTCGCACTGCGCAGCTTGCTGAGTGCCTTTTAAAAGGAGATAGAAAACTCCGCCATTTTGAACCCTTATTACGTGTTACCTACATCTTGGCGCAATATTTTTAATAGGTGCGTTTTAATCATCCGCTTCTGCTTCGGAATTGTCGGTTTTCTTGTTTTAATCTGACAGGTTAGAACGACTGAACCGATAATTCCGGAAGCAGAAGCGGACGATTAAAACGCACCTGATATTTTGCTTGCTGCTGTCAGTGTCAGTGAATATTATTTTTGGAGTCACAGTTTATTGATAAAGAATCAGTTAGCTCACTCGGACCAGTTGAAAGTTCCAAAATAACATCCTCTCCAGGGATACAAATTCAGGATACGCAGAAGACTGCTGTTTTATTATAGGCGGTTGTGATATATTGTATTATCTGAGTTGCGCAGTGTATAAACTGGAACATTGAGATAAAAAGTGCCGACGCAGAGTGAGCGATCTGATTCTTTAGCTATAAACTGTGTCATAGGGTTCAAAATGGCCGCGCCCTATGTTGGGCATGTCGGACCTTTCTCTTGCCCCGTATAGTAATCAAAGTATGTGTTTTTTGGCGACTGAAGGTTATGCAAAATGGCGATTTGCGGATTACTTTTGCCGCGTTGTTTACACTTTATTTATCGACATTAATAGTTGAAACTTTTTACAGCACACACGCTGCCACCATGTTCTGTTACTGGGTTCGATGTAAATAATAGATATGTTTACTTTTAACTCTATTAAGTATACAAAACAGTACAAATCACTTAGTTGTAAGAGAGCGACGTGCCGTCAGCTGATCGCGTTAAGTAACTGCCGCTAGCGCGCGCTGTTGCCAAGTTGCCGGTTATATTTATCAGCCCTGACAGAACAATTAGCTATCTCATGTACTTTTATTTGATGATCGCTAAGTACAAGGGCACGGATTTTATTAACAAATTTTGGAGAAGTTACAATAAATTACGGTCCTGGACATTGAGCATCATCCGTGTTTATATGGCCACTTTTAAAAGCAGAAAACCACTTACAAATCATTCCATGGGACAGGGCACGTCCAGGATAATATTTACGTAACTTTTCATCGGTTTCTTTAATTGTTTTTCCACTTAAAAAAATATTGTTTAATTAACACTTGAAATTCTTTTTTTTCCATATTTACCAAACATCGAAAACAGTTTTCTTTATATGAGTATTAAAACTAATCTATTCGTCAGATTTTTGTAAAATTTTGACACATGACATCAGAAACATGGCGGAAACTACTAATATAATCACCGTAGCAAAAGTGTTGCCAACCTCTGAAAAGTTACTCTTCCGTCAAACCGCCCTCGTATACTTAACCCCGAAAAAGTATTAATTAATAATAAAATTATAAGTATTTATATAAAGTAAAATGTATCAAATTTTCATAATTACAAACTTAACGACATAATTATATATTATGTCGTTATAATACCCAACAATTTATGAAATATTGTGACTTTTACAACGCAAGTAAAACTATGCTCTAATAGTTTACCACTCACTCCCATTATGTCATATATATCTAAAGAGCGTAATTACTCGTAAAATTGCTTTCATTATTTAATAGCTGTTAATAAAATTATGAGGATCTTGATCTCCGATCGAGTTTATACAACGTTTCATTATATATTTACTGAAATGTAGGTTTTAATTCAATTATTTCTTGGTAGTTTTCCAATTACATTTTATCTTATACCTGGAGGGGTCTGTAGTAATTCAAAAATTTTATTTGTGTCTTTTTTTTTTGGCAAATCTGATTTCCTCTTACTTTTTTGAAGATAATAGTAAAGGTCCATTAAACCTTATAATAGTTAACTTTTTTTAAGTAAATTAGGTATTTGTCCATTATTTATTGATAATAAATAAAAAGTATTCAAATTAGGAGAGATGTATTGGTTATAAATGCCTCAAAGTATTTGTTTTTTTTTTGTAAGATATATTTATTTCTATTATTATCACAGGCTTTAAAATAATAAGTAGTATATATTTATATAATTCAAACAAAACATTTTTTTTAACCAAACAACAAATTTATTTATTTTAAAATAACCTTTTATAGTAATAAAATTAACTAAATATTTTCAAAGAAAGAAATAAACTTTCTTCTAAATTAACAGAATGTTTTAATTTACTTGGAAATTTAAGGAAGTTCCAAATTAAATTATGATTTGATTGGAACAGCCAATTATATTTCTTTCATTAAATATGTGGTTTTAGTAAGGGATATAAATAGTAGAACGGGGCAACACATATTCTAGGATGATTACATGGACTTATTTCGTAATTTTTTCCAATTATTATTCTTTTTTGTGTTTTTGTCACAAAATTAAAAAAAAAATATGTTTGTCCTACTCGTTGCTTGGAAAGGCTAAAAACAAAATATTTATTAAAAAAATTATAGCGACTTCTAAATAAAAAATTTAAATGGAAAAGTTAACGTTTATTATAAGCAGTCAAATAGGTAATAGCTTAAATTTTTACATTTTTAGGTATTCATTACGAAGACACTAATAAAAATGTTCACACAAAACATAAATAATTTGTTGTTAATAATATAAAGAATACGAATGTGAACCTAAATAAAAAAACAGTCCCTGCTCCATATTCTATTTTTCTAAACAATGTTCGACATTAAATATCACACAAACACACCAAGCTGCATTTTCTTTCATTGAAAAGTTGCTACAACTTTTCGCGCCCGACCCTATTGTAATAATTCTAGTACCAAATATGGCTGATTACTAAAACAAAACTAACTCAGTATCTGCATAATAAGATCGGCCAGCCAGATTCCATGACGAGATGTAAACGTGCTATCATTGGCTGAAATGATTTTTAGCTACACTATATTATTTTCCTAATAGATATTTCTTTGATTCAACAAATGCAACGATGGTTTCAAAACAATGTAAAATTAAACCTATTAATTTGGTACTAAATAAATATTAGTTTAGACTATAGGAAAGAAATATTTATTTCCCCTAGGAATTCTTGAAGAGAGTATGAGGTGTGTTAGGTCATAATCGGGACATTGTAAAGAGAATAAAAGATTTATTAAAATTAATTAAACATTAATTAAACATTTTTTAGATGCATCTTAAAGATCGGAAAATATCAAGAAAAAAACTTCGTCAATCAGTGAAACAGTGACATTAAAGTTGACAGAAATTGATATCAACTAAAAAAAATATTTTTCTACGCTCACATGGATATTACCTTATTTACGCACAGATAACAAAATGAAAAAGTATTCTATTGCCTTTAACTAAACGAATATATTTCATATCCATTCTAGGTAGTGTATATGTAAAATGAAATCCGCCAATTACCGTTCATATTTTGATCAACCGACTGTTATTATTTTGAAAATTTTAAATAAGTGACAATTCTGTCAAACTAATTGTCAGTATATTTTTTAGTTATTGAGAATAAACATACATTAAAATGGGTTATTCTAGTGTAGAATCGATAAATAATGCACTTCTGTTTTTATTTCGTCTATACATATAAATTATTTGTTAATTTAAATAAAACTATATGAAGTCAGTTTAATTACGAGTAAAAACAACAAAAATAAAAGAATATGTGGTCCTGTAATCAGCGTTCTAGCCTTTAACACGGAATATTCGTGTTCGCTTCTCGGATGGGGAAAAATGAAATACACTTTTTCTTTATTTTTCTCGAGTGGATTGTCCATATTGCACTCAGACGATTGAGCACTCCGCCTACGGCATCGTGCTCAAATTTCGTCTTCCTGCGATATTGCCATCATATTCACTCTTGTTGCACAAATTACTATTTTCTTTCATACACACATTAAATAAAAAAATTTCATCTTTTAAATATTTATTTTTTTTTAATAAAATGATTTTTATTTTCAATTCAAATAAATAATTTTATCAGTATGTACAAAAAATCCAATCTAAAAATAGTTGCCGTATTATTTAGCAGCCAGCTGGAAAATATCTACTAATTTTATTAATAAATAATTAGCAAACCGATTTATGAAATCAAATTTCTTTTATGTCTGGATACCAATCATACTGATATTATTTCTAAAAAATACAATAATCACGAGTTAAGAGAAAGAGGCCATAAGGACGAAAGACAATGTTGAAAGAAATATGAATGATAAGAAAAAGAATTGAGTAAAACACGCTAATTACATAGGATATTCCCTCCGTCCCTATTTGATAATGGATAATGTGTTGACTAGATTAATATTCGAAGGCGTAAATTCAAAATGTAAGTTGAGAACCATACAATTTTATTATTATATCAACCGGAAATGTTACTTACTTCAAAACTGACTTTGATTGTATTCTATAGAATATATGAATTCAAAACAAAGAATTACTGAGATATATTACAGTAATAATGTTGTGACAAACCATATATTGCGAGAATATATCACCATCTCATTAGAAGAACTAGACAATAAACTCAATTATTAAAAATAAAAATTGTAGAACATATTTTCAAGCTCTCTTGCGTCTCCTACGCGGCCATAACCGCGCGACATTGGGTCTCAGAGGTCACTCTTGTAATATTTTCAACACCTCTGGCGCTTGAAAATATTTTTATTCGCTTTATTAATACGACCATATATTATTGTGTGTGTAAGCAAAGCACTTGCGTGATATACAGGTATTATGTCTGAAAAAAAAAATTAATACGTGTAAAAGATACTATGTATACATTTGCTAGGACGTTTGCAAACATATTACTTAGAGAATAATGTAATTTGTTTATGACGTGACGCTGTTTTGACCAATTGAGTTTTCTGAACTTTGTTTTTAAGGCTGGGTGTTGGTAATATATTTGATATAATATGTATGCACAACATTCTTTTACTGACTTTTTAACCCAATCTGAAAAAATTCCTGCCGATAATAGATAGAGATGTTTGAAGACAAACTGTAACGGACCATTTAAAAATCATTCCCACAATATGGTAATTTTTATGTATATATTTCCAGAAACAAACAGGCATATGCCTAAATTACTTACATGTTTCTATAGTGCAACTAAGTCATTTTGACGAACTTGATAGTCATCTAGGGTGGATATTTTCTTACTGCGTTTAAAAAGCAATCTCATGTTATAGAGAGAGATCATCGACAAATATTAAGAAAATAAGGGGGCCTAAATTTGAGCCCTGAGGGACCCCAGAGTCTACGATAATTGTATGAGATAATTTACCTTCTGGGTCCTCAATTTTAGATCAGATAAAAATAAATTTATTGGGTGATCGCTAAGGCCATAATATTTCAGTACAGCTAGGAGTAACGTTATCATGGACAACTTGGTCACCTCGGGGTAACTTGGACAACTATGACGTAATTTTTGTTTTGTTTATATTTATCCGACTATTTTTTTTTTGGTGGATTTTCAGGTCCCTCTCGTTTGTTTCAGGTAAATAGCCAGTGACAATGGTAAGAAAGTACCAGAGAACCCTCGGGGCAAAACCCTTTCAAAATTATTCTAAAAAAAAATTGGAAAAAGCCATAGGAGCTGTTGAAATGGATATGTCAAAAAAATTGGCTGTCGAAACAAAGGAAATACCTAGGACACCTTTAACTGGGAAGATATTTGGAAAAAATTCGGGTTTAGTAGGCCGCCCAAGAGTCCTGTCAGCCGAAGAAGAGCGGAGTATATCAGAGACCCTTGGAGTGGTGGCCAATTGGGGGTTCCCATTGACAAGGCTCGATGAAAGGACGGTAATCGCTAAATACCTGGACAAACAAGCAAAAACAGTTAGTATATTAAAAACAACACTCCAGTAGAAGATTTTCTGGATACACTTATCTAGAGGATTAGGCTCTCCATTCGCCTGTAATCAAACATTAAAAGGTTCTGATCCTCCGTGGACCATGGAGATATTTTAAATTTTTTTAACATTATAAATGAGGCTAAAAGTGATACGGGCAATTTTAATATATACAACTACGACAAAACTAATGTCACGGACGATCCTGAGGCCAAGAAGGTGGTGGTCCCCGAAACACAAAAAAGGTAAAAAGGGTACAAAATCACTCTAGTACCTCCATTAGCATTATGGTGTGCGGAAACACGAAGGGGGATCTCCTACCTCCCATGGTTGCCTATAGATCTGGATACCTTTACGAAAAGTGGACAGAAGGTGGCCCTCCAAATGCAGTCACTGGATGTGGCTGTATTTGGACCGATAAAGAAGTGCTGGAGAATGATTTTAGACCAATGAAGGAAAGAAAGCCGATATCCAGGAAATCTTCCAAAATAACAGTTTCCCAATATGCTCTCTAGGTTATGGAACGGCATGTCTGATACTTTCAACAAAAATTTGATATCTGGATTTCGAGCCACTGGGCTTCATCCACCTGATCCAAACAAGATCTTGAAGAGAATTCTTGATGGAATCATACCAGACGATCAAAACGCAATTGAAAGATCTCTTGATGCATCATTGGTAGATCTTTTAAGGAAACACACAGGGGTTGACAACGAAGTAAATCCGAAAAAAAACGGGACAAGAAAATTCAACCTGGTAAAATTTGGCAAGAGTTGCAGATAATGAAGTGGCTCCCACAGATGCCACAGATAAACCTATTGTATCTGTCTCTGTAGTCTCCCACTACTCAAGCATTGGAACCACTAGATGTCCCAGGGCCATCTGGTGTAGTTAGACCGAACAAAATTAAGAAGAAATCCCGTCCAATTCAGCCTAGATACAAAAGTAAAAGACAAGTGAAAAGTTAAACAGATGCGAAGGGTGGTCTTTGTTTTTGTAATTGGAAAGAGTTTTATGACGGACAAGATTGTATTAAATGCATTCAGTATCTTTAGTGGATATGTGGCACATGCAATAACGGAAGTAAAGATCCTTATTTTAAATGCGAGTACTGTGACGATTTACATGCATTAGAAACGCTGGAATATCAAGATGATTCATACCTAGTGATTAAGTTAATTAATTTAATAGTTACTTAAGTTTAAGGTAAGGGTGTTACCCAGGAGAAATATAAATGAGGCGTCATTCGATTTGGAATAGCGTGTAGATGATTTTTGAAAAATTTTAAGAGCCACTTGCAAAAATTGCAAAAGTTATAAACAATTAACTGAAAAAAAAAAAAAATAGGTTTGGTTTTTTGAAAATATCTCAAAAACTATTTGACATTTTTCAAATTTGAAAACAGATTCAAAAAGAGGAGGATATTTCTCAAAAAAAAGTTTTATCACCTGGAACTGTGGGACCAATATTTATAATTTTCCCAGAAGGTTGAAAATACAGCCGAAAACGGAGACTCTGGTGGACCTTTAATAAATAAATAATATTTAAACTTATTAAATATAAAAATTACGAATTAAAAAAATTCAGTCATCTACTAGACAGATGAATAAACGACAATCCGCTGTCAAACATTTTTTTTGGGGCTTCTCTATTAATTACGCAGTAGTTACTTAACAATTTTTTCTTACTTGAACATTAACATTGCAAGTGCGATAATTGTTAAATACCAAATCTGAGATTATTTCTTTTTTGGAACGATTTTGGAACGGTCTCAGAAGAGACTTGGAAAAATTAAAAAATTGTTATTTTTTACTTTGTTATTAACAATTTACTTGGGTTGAAAATTAAAAAGCTTGATTAATCATTAAAAAAATATATAAATTTTTTTATATTACTTTTGATCCGTATTTTTATCATCAAAAGCAACATGAAAATGATTTTTAAAAAATTTTATTTTCTATTTTAGTTTAAAAAATTATTATAAACAAATGCGTTTTTTATAATTAAATTTTTGGAAACAATCTTTGATGCAAATTATAATTTTTTTAAAAAAATCGTTCTTTAAAAAAAATGTTATTGCTTAAAAACTGATTTGTTAAATAAAATTTTTTTTTACCACTTGTATAATTAAGGAACCATTTTTTTAATAATAATTTATCTTGTTCTTTGATAACTAAAAAAAAAAGAAATTGTTTTTATTTAAATTTTCATTATTTATTTAATAAACAATTTGGTATAAACAATTAAATTATTTTTGATATATTTTTTTTATTTTTCTACAGAATGAAACAAAAATAACCATGTATTATTTTTGGAAAAAAAAAATTATTTATATTTTTTATCAAGTTTTATAATCATTACGTTTAGCTGTAACTCTACCATTCTCACATGGTCTTTTGTATTTTAAATTAAGATATGATGAAAAACTGACTTGTTTAGTCTTTACTAATTAAAGAGTAAATTACGCCCAAAATGTAATTGTTTATACCAAATTGTTTATTAAATGAACAATGAAAATTTAAATATAAACAAAGTGGCAAAATAAAATAAATAAATAGAATAATAGGAATCTTAGATTTGTTATTTAACAGTTATCGCACTTGTAATGTTAATGTTCAAGTAGGAAAATATTATTAATTAACTAACGCATAATTAATAGAAAAATCGAAAAAAATTTTTTATGAGATTATTATTCATTCATCTATCCAGTAGATGTCTAAATTTTTTCAATTCGTAATTTTCATATTTAATAAGTTTAAATATTATTTATTAATTAAAGGTCCACAATGAGTCTCCTCTGGGAAAATTATAAATATTGGTCTTACAGTTCCGGGTGATTTTTGAGAAATTTCCTTCTTTTTGAGTCTTTTTCAAATTTGAAAAATGTCAAATAGTTTTTGAGATATTTTCGAAAAACCAAACCCAATTCTTTTTGTTCAGTTAATTGTTTATAACTTTTGCAATTTTTGCAAGTGGTTCTTGAATTTTTTCAAAAATCATCTAAGCTTCTATTCCAAATCGAATAATACCTCGTTCATATTTTTCGGAGGCGAAGTAAAAAGTTTGACCCAAAAAGCACTTGTTAACTAGACTACTAGTGGATATCGTTTATAATTTCGTTAAGAACTACTTATAATGTGAAAACATGGTAGTACTTAATTTTTATTTACTAAATATATTCATTTGCCTGCAAGCAACATAATATGTTCAATTTACATACTTTTCGCCAAAAGAAAAAAGCAATACAAAATATAATAGGTCTGTTCCAACAACGATCAGTAATCAGTCACGGACACCAGGATTCTGCGCAGTTGATTATTTCTACCGCCAAATTATATACTGCGCAGAATCCTTGTGTCAATGATCGTTGTTGGAACAGACCTTTTGAGTTTAAATCCGTGTTCGAATACCCAATTTCAGATAAGAAATTCAAAGTGAATGTGTGGGATTTCATAGATATATAACCAGGATAGAAATCACATTAAAATATATTGGTGAGTCAATGTTGTCCGATGTAAGGTGCATATTTGGCAGTTGGAAATATTTGATTTTAATTTGACTTCTTTGTGTCTAATTGAACAGAAATAGATAAAACGTTTTTAGTGCTGCTTTAAAATTTTCACTTTATTATTTATTGAAAACTAGTCAACAAAGATTGTTTTGTTTGGGTGAATTTTGACCTTAGAATATAAACTAGTGAGGAAGGATGGTTACACCAAGGTCGGTTAACAGGGATGGTTATCCAAGACGGCTACTTGACATAAGTATTTACCAGTGGTGTATCGTATTTATATTGTTTGAAATCGTAATATTTTTATTAGATTAAAAAGTCAGTAAAACCAAGTCTTTTCAAAAGTGGATGATTATATTTCAGGACTTTTACAATTTAACATTATTTTTAAAGTTTTACCTAGTCAATTATTTTGTTTATTGATATTGGATTAATGGAAATAAAATGTAGAGTGTTTGCAAAATATTTTGATGAATATCTTAGATACAGCCTTGCCCAAGGTTTTCCCAAATAGAGTCGTTCAACAATTTAATATTCTCGACTTGATTTTGTGCTTCCAAGTTTTGGATTCAGCTTTTGAGTTTCTTTTTACAGGACAAGCTTCTTACTCTCTGTGTATGCATAACTTTGTTGACAAACAGAAGTGTAATAATTAGCATTATTATTTGAAAAATAAAAAGAATTTACCAAAAATTCTAAAAAAGTATTTTTTAATGTTTTAAATCATTATTCAAATAAAATCAACAATTAGGTTATTAATCTAGTCAATGGCTTACATTGAACTTGAAATACGTTTCCTATATCTACATTAATCATAAAAAAGGTTAATTTTCAAAGTCAATGTTAACTTAGATAATAAAACCAAAAAATATCAAACTACGTACAAATAAATTAAAAAGATATGTCATTATATTATACCTTATTTAAATTTGGTGAGCAACAAAGCTTTTTAATGTCAGTTCGCGGAAAACGTAAACTTTGCGGTTGTATTTCGAAGCGCAAAAGCCTACTTTGGAATAATTGTAGAAAATAGCTATTTTTGTATTAGGAGCGAAAAGTGATACTATGCCGCTAGAGATAGAAAGTTGGCCGCACGACACTTAGCGGGGCGCGGCAATCTGTCGAAAGCAACAACGATCTTTTCTCTCAAAATACACACAAGATTTTTTCTACGATCACATTATTTTAAGAAATAGATATAAATGCAATTTAATTAAAAATCCAGACCAGACCATGTGGATTTTTAATTAAATTGCATGGTTCGGTATAGGATTTAATGTGTGCCGTATTAATAGATTTTCAATATCTGTTGATATGACATGCAGATTATAAAATCACCATGTACTACCGTCTCGATGATGGTGGGTGAGGTTTTCCGGGTTTTCCTCACCTGTAAGTCAAATGGCACCATCAATCATCTTTAAGTCACCCCGGAGCGCCACGGCAAATAATAATAATTGCCGTCCCTTTCCCCGCACAAGCTCAGCTTTTGGGGTTAAAATTCACTCGTAAGGGGGTGAATTAGGGAGAGTATTATTATTATAGATTCTATAATTCCCTCTACCTTTCACAAGTAAAAATTAAATAAAAATGCTAATATACATATATGTGTATATATTTATGAAATGAAAACTGAACCATATTTTATTTATTAGCGTCATTACAAATAATAAATGTACAATTTTGAAATGTTCCCTGAAAATTACTACCGCCACTGCAAACAATTTCTTCTTTTGTATGGCTGGATCTTCTGTTCACTACAGTCGAGGTACCTGTCTCTTCTAATGGCAAAGTAGACAACATACGTGCCGTTTTATTTCTCAATTCGATGCTATCCTCCAGATGCCCCTCCGCCACCGTGGAACTTTTCCAACCTCCGTGTCTTTTTAAGTTAGTCATAGTTGCTCCTGCATTGGCTAGAGCAGTAGCAGAAGTGCGACGAAGGCAATGTCCCGTATAGTAAGATGGGTTTGGCAATCCCAAATACATTGCGATTTTGCTGGGGATTTTCCCAAAGATGTTTTTTTAATTGACTGAGATGTACATTTATTTTATCGGAAGCCCAAAAAAAATCGTTCAATACCTTTAGGACGCAAGCCATATAAAGTCTTAACAAATGCAAAGCGGAGAACTCTTTTTCATCCACAATTGTAAATTTCTTTGATACACCAGTTTTATTTTCCGGTACGTTCACTACCATAACGGAATCCCGGTCCTCTTTATCCGATATCTTCATATTCAAAAGTTCCGGACTTCTGCATTATCCAAAATAACCCATAATCAAAGCAACCTAAAACAAAAAACGGAAATAAATACACACAAAAAGAAAAATAGGAAAAAAATTACCCTATGCAATAAATGAATTTCATTTGGAGCGTTCTTTAGAAATCTGATAACATCATTAGAAGATAAAACAGCAGACTTTTTCAGCTTACAACTCTTACTCTTTAGTTTCAAAAAAGCCTCTAGTTCATTAAACTTGGTGATATCTCGTTTCTCATGTATAGTCACCATCGATTTTAGCATTGACCATTTAGTCCATAAAGAATTCGGACTATACGTTTCTGACTGCAACGAATAAACACAATTACTACCAAATCTACCGAAAAACATACAATATTCCTTACCAATTCTTAAAAATATGCCAGTAATACAGTTTTATTGGCATCTTTTGGCATAACATTATTCCGTGTCAGCCACTCCAGATATATCTTGTATTCTTTTTGGTATACGGCTTCACTTTTCGATGGAATTAATGATTCTCTTGCTTTTTCAGCTTTTTTCAAAATCTGCTTGATAACAAAGTTCTGTTTATAAACAAGTAACATAGCAACAACCTAGCAACAACAAAACTCTTATAATCAACGGTACCTGATTCAAATATACCGGGAAGGTAATAAATTGGTACATTTTTCAGTTTTAAAAATGAACAAAATTTTATTGAAATCTGTCAGAAATAAAATTATCTATGTACCACGGGGATTAATGGGCCTTAATAACCTCAGGCAATTTGTCATCGGTATTTAAGGCCCTTATAATTCCCTTGTCCTTATACATATTTCATTTTAAAAATTGTAAATTACTGTTCATCTTTTTTGTTGTTTATAATAGTACTTAATATGGAAGAGGCATTAGAAATTACCATTTTAGAAGGTTTAGATGACGATGACATTAAATATTTATTATTAAAAAATTTCGAACTGATACGAATGTTGGCAAGCGCACCCGAAAACTATAAAGTCGCCACTAACTGCTCTCATTAAACATCCACAATAAAGGACAGACACAATCTTTATTAAAGTAAGTTCTAGAATGTAAGTAATATGCGAATGCTCAGATGTCAAAATAAGAAGTGAACGCTCTAATGTCAGTTCGAGGAGAACGTAACCTTTGCGGTTGTATTTCGAAACGCAAAAGCCTACTTTGGATAATGATCGTAAAAAATAGTTTTTGGTATATTTTTGGCAAAAAAACAGGCATATCTATTTTTTCTATGTTCATTTTCAATACAAAGCCATGTATTGATATTATTTACATATAGTACATAAACAATTTCATTCTTACATGTTTTTAAAGCACATGAAAGTAAATCTCAAAAATAAAATTTTTGAACTTTTTTTTACAATTTTGCCCAATATTAAAAAAAATCGACTGTCCGATTATTGCATCCAGACCTTCAAATTCACCAAAGTATTGTATTATAGAAAATCGTTTATTAGGCCTAATGTCTGATTGTTTTAAAAAAATTCCTAGCAGAGTTTTTTTTGAGGTTATGATTGACACTATATTAATCTTACCCGACGGGTGTCAATCTTAGCCCAGCTTAGTATGTCAATTTTTATTTAACTTTCTGTGTATTGTGTTTAGGTTAAAATGTCACAATCAAAGCAACTGTATAAAACATATTTAAAAAGTAGCATGGAATCTGCTATTAAATTCGTAAAAAATAAAGGTGTCAGCATTAAGCGAGCTGCTCAACTCTTTGGAATAAATAGAACAACTTTATTAAATCACCTTAAAAATTACAAGTTCAAAGATGTTGGTAGACCTACCGTACTAAGGAAAAAGAAGAACTAATAGTTTACTCTCTCTGAAAGCTGGCTGATTCGGGATTTGGATTTGATAGGAGACAACTACAGCTTGGCGTGAAAGATTATCTTAAAAGAGTCGATAGGGGAACCCTTTTAAAAATTCTTTACCGGGAAAGACTAGATTGCAGGCTAATTTTATTTAATTTTAGCATTTCAGAAACGATAGAAAAAACAATTAAGTAGAAGGGTTGCTCAAAACCTTCCTAAAAACAGGGCAGAAGCATGCTCTCCTAAAATATTTATAATAAAATTAGGAAAGCAATAGAGCGAAACAACTTGAAAATCCACATAAAATTGTAGGTAGTGTAACTAAGTCAACTTATACAGTTCTTGTTTCATGTAATGCTATTGGAGACTACCTTCCGTTGTATGTTAACTACAACGGTTTGTATCTTAATTCAAATTGGTCTCAAACTGGTCACGAGAGCAGAGTTTACAACTGCTCACCATCCGGCTGGATGGAGTCTTCTCAATTTGCTCACTGATTTAAAAACGTCTTTGTTAAAGAGACTGCCAAACTAGAGGGTACAAAACTATTAGTATTTGATGGCCATAATTGGCATCTCACCGTTCCGTTGATAGAGGCGACTATTGCAAATAACATTGAACTTTTTTGCTTACCTACACACACTAGATGTTGGTGTGTTTAAAAGCGTAAAAAATTCCTGGCAAAATGTCTTAAAAGAATACTATCAAGAAACAGGCTACAGAAACGTGGACAAAGTAGCATTTTTCTCTCTTAAAAAAGATGGTTGACACAGGATGTTTTTCCAGAGCTAATGCAATAAGAAGATTTAAAGGTGCTGGAATTTTTCCATTAAACAAAAAAAAGTTCCTGTTTCTTCAAAAACTAACTTAGAGCTTACCATTCTAGCTTCCCTAAAACGACAGAAAAAAAAACAAGCTTTAAAATGCAATAGGATAAGAAGAAAGTTTGCTAAAAGCTTGATCAGTGGTGGAGTTTCTAAAGAATGAAAATAGAAAATGAAGCAAGAGCCTTAAAACCTACCAATAAAAATAAAACAAAAAAGACACAAAATAAAGATGAAAGTAGCTCGGGAAGCGAAGTAAGCCTAAATTTCGACGGTGACTCAGATATGGAACCCTTTCTGGAAGAAAAAAATTAGGAAGAAATTGATTCAGAAGAGAAAAACGACCAGTGTAACAGTGTCAAGTCCCTTACAAGTAGAATCTTGGTATCTGGATTAATTTAAGGTTCAAAGTAAACGAGCAAAAACAAATATTTATCACTATGTTGGAAAAATTTTAGAAATTAATCCAGAAGAGCAAATTTTAAAAGCAACAATTTTAAGAAAATAGGAGAAGTCGTTTGTGTATCCGAATGTTCCTGACGAAACGACAGTTTCACTTAAAGATGTTGTTAAGGTTCTACCTTTGCCTACCATGTTTTTGACGAATTTCAGTATTAACTCTGAACAAGGAAATCCGAATCTTACTATTTTGTATATTTTTTTTAATGTATTTTTGCAAAAAAAATTATTAAAATGAGTTAAATTTTTTTATTTTGTGTCAATCTTAACCTTTAACCTAAACATTGACTGATGAGCGATATTTACAGAGCTATCAATGTTATTCGACTGGTGGGTAACATTGACACATTGCAGGGTTTTAAAAAATGTGCATGGCAAAAATCAATACAGCTCAAATCTAAAACAGTTAGCTTAATACGATGTGCTATAAAGCCCTTTAACAGTAGTCGGAGTTTTAAAATTTTGCTGATTGTTTTGAGGTCAAAAAAAAAATATTTTTCCAATGTTACCCGGCGTTTATTTCTATGTTTTAAATTTTTACTTTCCTATCTGTATACAGATATAAGGAAAGTATAGGAATCATGATTTTTTTCGCGATATGTGTGTGTGTGTGTGTGTGTGTGTGTGTGTGTGTGTGTGTGTGTGTGTGTGTGTGTGTGTGTGTGTGTGTGTGTGTGTGTGTGTGTGTGTGTGTGTGTGTGTGTGTGTGTGTGTGTGTGTGTGTGTGTGTGTGTGTGTGTGTGTGTGTGTGTGTGTGTGTGTGTGTGTGTGTGTGTGTGTGTGTGTGTGTGTGTGTGTGTGTGTGTGTGTGTGTGTGTGTGTGTGTGTGTGTGTGTGTGTGTGTGTGTGTGTGTGTGTGTGTGTGTGTGTGTGTGTGTGTGTGTGCGTGCGTGCGTGCGTGCGTGCGTGCGTGCGTGCGTGCGTGCGTGCGTGCGTGCGTGCGTGCGTGCGTGCGTGCGTGCGTGCGTGCGTGCGTGCGTGCGTGCGTGCGTGCGTGCGTGCGTGCGTGCGTGCGTGCGTGCGTGCGTGCGTGCGTGCGTGCGTGCGTGCGTGCGTGCGTGCGTGCGTGCGTGCGTGCGTGCGTGCGTGCGTGCGTGC
The DNA here is from genome assembly GCA_927349885.1 of Psylliodes chrysocephalus. NCBI lineage: Eukaryota > Metazoa > Arthropoda > Insecta > Coleoptera > Chrysomelidae > Psylliodes > Psylliodes chrysocephalus. Next base: position 29,578,467 of record OV651813.1, read on the forward strand.
GTGCGTGCGTGCGTGCGTGCGTGCGTGCGAGTGCGTGCGTGCGTGCGTGCGTGCGTGCGTGCGTGCGTGCGTGCGTGCGTGCGTGCGTGCGTGCGTGCGTGCGTGCGTGCGTGCGTGCGTGCGTGCGTGCGTGCGTGCGTGCGTGCGTGCGTGCGTGCGTGCGTGCGTGCGTGCGTGCGTGCGTGCGTGCGTGCGTGCGTGCGTGCGTGCGTGCGTGCGTGCGTGCGTGCGTGCGTGCGTGCGTGCGTGCGTGCGTGCGTGCGTGCGTGCGTGCGTGCGTGCGTGCGTGCGTGCGTGCGTGCGTGCGTGCGTGCGTGCGTGCGTGCGTGCGTGCGTGCGTGCGTGCGTGCGTGCGTGCGTGCGTGCGTGCGTGCGTGCGTGCGTGCGTGCGTGCGTGCGTGCGTGCGTGCGTGCGTGCGTGCGTGCGTGTGTGTGTGTGTGGGTTGCATAACTCATGAACCGATACACAGAAAAACACCAAATTTTAAACTTAAGCTTTATTCCATCGTCTAATAAACTGATTAGATTGTGGGCAGAGTCGGAACATCTGGGGGGGTACTTTATGGGTGGTCATTTTTATATTTTATTAAATATATCTGTTATTTGCGTTTGGAGAAAAAAATTCTTCAAATAAAAGTTACTTCTAATATAATTATCTATAATTTTTGTATTATACAAAATTTTCCTAAAATGGTCCGTATTCGAGAAATTTGACAAAATGTAAAAAAAAAAATTTTTTATAAAAATTGTTTAAATAAAAGTTGTTTGTAATATAATTCGCTATAATTTTTATTCTTTACATAATTTCTCTAAAATAAACCATATTCGAGATATTTAAGAAAATATGTAAATTTCGAATTTTGAAGAAAACTCAAAAACGGATAAAGAAAATAACATTAAATTTAAAACTTAAGGTTTATTTCGGCCTGACGTGACATGATTAGATTTTGGACAAAGTCGGAACATCTAGGGGGGTACTTTATGAGAGGGCGTTTTTATATTTTATGGAATATATCCGTTATTTATGTTTGGAGAAAAAAATTGATCAAATAAAAGTTACTTCTAATATTATTATCTATAATTTTTGTTTTATGTTAAAATTTCCTGAAATGGTCCGTATCCGAGAAATTTGACAAAATGTGCAAAATTTTGATTTTTATGAAAATTGTTGAACTAAAAGTTGTTTGCGATATCGATCTCTATAATTTTTGTTTATACATGAATTTTCTAAAATGGACCGTAATGGAAAAGTGCTAAATTTTAATTTTTCAGTATTTTCGTTTTCAATGAATATCTATAGAAAAATATTTCGAGGTAGATGTATGTGGACAATGTATATATTTAGTTTATCCTCTAAAGATTTATAGAGATGCTGCAATAGGTTGTACAAAATAACCGGAAAAAGCCTATAAAAACTAGATAGGAAAGTCATGTGTTGGACACATCAGATTTTTTTATTGCAATAAAATAGACGTAAAAGTTATTACGAACGAGTGGAAATTACGCACTCGCCGCTACGCGGCTTCGTATGTAACTTTTTCATCCGTACGTAATATACCACTTACAACTCTTGTTACGTAAACTATTAAACTTTCAAGTTGGATTAAGTACCTACATAAAAAATGAAGCAAATAAATTAACTAATTCTATTACATTGGAACGGTACAAAGGCATATCTAAAGTATTTCTAATTAAAATAATCGTAAAATTTTTAAACCACGAGCAGGAGATATTTTTTATGTCTTTTCACCGATCATTCATTTAAAATATTATTATTCCGATAAAGCATTCATTAAATTCTAGCGGCGCTGTTTTAATCTTACACTCCCACTACAAGTGGGACGAAAAAATTCATAGAAATGACTGAATTAAATAATTTAATCTTAATACCCTATAATACTCCATTAGGTTTGATTCGACAAAGTCGAAATCCGAAATTTAAAATTTAAACAGGATCTGACCGGCGCGGCGGTCGTTTTGTCAGTTAGCTCGGGCTTCATTATATTATATATGATCTTGACAGTTTGATCATATTTAAATACTAATAGATACATTAAAGAAGTTTATAGCATTTATGATTTTTATGATACAGTTATGTATACAGTTCGGGCCGCCAACTTTGAAAATATAGTTTTGTCGTATTAATTTGTTCCTGGACCGTAGTGGTCATGACAGCAAATGCGATAGTAAGCATATCGATGCAAATAAAATGAAGTTAAAATAATGAAACTCTAACTAGTTAAGAAATATTATCAACAGAACTACGTGATACTCTGAAAAAGTATCCTTGTAGCTAATTTAATTTGTGTATTTTTATAATGCATTCTCAATAATGAATCTAGAAATAATTAAAGAAAGCAATTAATGAACAAAAGGATTGATAAGTAAGTTCTTAAATGAGAATAACATCTAAAAAATATATTGTCAAATTTAATTCGTTAACTTCAAAAAAATTTACCTTGATGCGGCTATCGTAAGTTCTGCCTTTCATCTGAGGGAAGAAAAGGCGGGCGATTCGAAATTCGTCTCAGTTATCAGGTAAACATAGAAAAGGTGTACGATATTCGTCTCATACCATTTAAAGGGTCGATTTTGGCACTACGAAATTCGTCTCACTAATCCGATCAGATTTTAATTATTCCACAACCATATTTTAATATATTAAATTTGTACATATTTGGTAGAATCTTTGCTTTAGTATGATTAGAAAAGAAAATAGAATTTATATTTAGTGATTTCTAAAATTTAACCTTAGTTATTTTGATAAATAATACACATGTCAGATGTTAATCAGAAATGAAGAATCAATAATTGATTCTTCATAAAAGGGATGGAATTCTAATTTCTTAAAGTAAAATAAATCAAATTTAAATCGATTTACATAAATTTGCGTTATAAATGACGACAGAATGGATGAAATAATTTCATTGATAGGGTAATATGAATTGTATATTTTGATAGGAACTTTTCAATGTTATTTGTTCTGTAGTTTGACAAAAGTCAATAAGTTGTTAAATAAATTTAAATATCTTGATTTTTGAAAAATCTGTTTATTTAATTATTAGTGGTAATTCATAGAGATAGTAAGTTATTAAATTTTACAACAATTTGAAATCATTCATAGAAGTGACTTTAAAATTAAAAAAAAGTAAAATAAAAAAATAAAAATAAAACGAATATAAAATAATAGTATAAATAAAATAAAATAGTAACGTTAAATAAAAAAAAAATTATAAAATTAACAATATATAAAAGATTAGTAATTTTAAAATAAACTTACCTGAACTCACCTGGGTTCAAAACAATCTTCTCACAATCTAACTCATCTCAAGAGGAGTTAAATAAAGGTTAGCCAAAGGTAAATATAATACTATATGAGTATTTTTTTTAATGTAATGGTAAAATAATTAATTTTATTATACATAGGGTTAAAAAAATAACTTTACAATATATTTTCTTTTTTATTTGAATTTAAAAGTATTTGAATATTTAAAATATAAATAAAAAAACAAGTCAACAATGATTTCAATTCATTTATTTACTAAGAACTATGTTTATATACATTTTATACAAAATTATACATATTTATGGGTTATGCCCATATACGTTTGAGACTACTTTAACAAAATTTATAAGAACTAGCAATACTATTACATTTTATATACACTTCGGTTTGAAATTGTGATAAAACATCCATAAAATAAAAAATTGTTGGCGAACTATAATAAAAAGAATTGTTTAAGTGAGAGTGAAAAGACTCACACGCGTTTGTAGTTTTATTTAAATCAGATGAGGCGTCAGCCCAAATGTGGGGTGGAAAAGTCGCTTCCTCAGAAATAAAATGTTCTACTAAATAATCTGTAAATGCCGTTAACCTGTCATCATTTGGTTTAATTTCCAGTAAATCAAAAACAAAAAAATCGCTTATTCGATTTGGACTCAAGAACACCAACCCGAAACAATAACGAAACCACTTTCCCACCTCACTATTTGTGTTTTTATATTCACAACTTAATCCTAATTTTTGTATTTTGCGCCACCAACACTGGGTAAGATGAAATCGACAGCCACTAACCGTTGCGTTATCCCACACTTTATGAACAGCATTATGAATGGCAATTTCAAAATCAACTACTATTCTTTCAGGATTGAAACATAAGCCATTAAGGCATTATAAATGCTTAATTTTTTCAAAACAATGCCTATATATCTCCTCCGATTTGTTTTTTAATAAATTAAAAACGAGAGGTATATAATGTCCATTTAAATAACCATGTATGGTGAATAATTGAGTAAAAAATTTAGTGCAGTATTGGAATGTTCCATCCATGTATATGGTTTGCGACTGACATAAAAATTGAAAATTGCTTTGGCAACTTAAAATTATAATACTTTGTTCAAAATTATTTTCTAGCACAAAGTTTTATAATATCATATATTAATAGTTTTATAGTTTAAAACTAATAGTAACAAAAAATAACTCGTTTCTAATTTTTAAAATGTCACAGTTGGTCAGGCACTTAGATTAAAACAGGTATGCATGTTCGCAAAGCTCAAGAGCCATTAAAATGACTGTGTGACGAATTTCGTATACCCTTAAATTTTACCTGAGAAGTTTGTCGGTCTAGGTAATAAAATTGAGACGAATTTCGTACCGCCCGAAAAGGCTTGGTAAATAAATATTATTAAATAATAGACTTAATTATTATTCTAATAGACAGTATAAATCAATCGGTACCTTACTAGTTACTAAGTACTATAACAATCTTTCTCCAATTAAATTAAAGAGGGACAGAGACAACTGCCGCTATAGTCTAGAGAAGAAAGGAGTGTAGTAATTTAATTTGCAGAACGTGGTACAAGTTCAAAAGCTAGGCAACTTTCTGGTTTAAGCGAAAAAGTATCACTTTTTGCGTTTAATACAAAAATATCTCTTATTTATTTATTTAATTGGCTTAGCTAATAGATGTACGGCACCATTTGAACCACATACATAATATTGTTCTTTTGTTTTCTATACTCTAACAAATTCTACTTATTGTATTAATATGCTAATTAATAGAGGACAGCTTTATAGTTAAGGCAACGATACCGTTAGTTAAAAGATTTCCATAACTTTGGTAAACCTGAGATGTCATTTAAAATAATTAAATGTCAATGTGAAAATAGCAAACTATTAAAATACCAAACACCCAATTTATGGTTAATTTATAAATAAGCAAAGTGAATAATATGAAAATATTAATAAAAGTACCATTTTCTCTTCTGTGTGTTAACTTTTTTTTTTTTTTTTAATTTTATTTAGTGTCTCTTGACGAGCTTTAGTGTTATCAATAAAAAAAATTGAAAATAGTTTTTTGTCCCATTCTTCGATATATGAAGTCTATTAAGGTTTGCATCTGACACACAAGGACATTTCGCGCAAGAAAAAGATGGGTATAACTTTCCGCAAACTAGGTGTCCCGAGACGTGGCGGTACCAGACAGTGAGTAGAGGAACTTAAAAATGTCTAACCATCGACGAATAGTTTTCTACTTCTGCTTTCAAGCCTCCGTCCGTTAGGAAATTTGCATAAGCAGGCCCGGCATTAGTATTGTTTTAGGAAGAAATTTATAAAGTTTATTTCTAGTTTGTAAATTACCTTTCATGTCATAAAAAGTTTAAATTAAAGTATGCTAAAATAGAAATAAACCAGTTTAACTTTCTTAGCAAAAATAAAAAAAATTTAAACAAGCGTGTAAAGAACACAAACTTTGGAATGCACCAACTTATATAAATCAAATTGGGTATGTATATTGCATATGAAAATGAGTGGTCAATTTTTATTTTGATAATTTTACTAAGTTTATATTTTGTAAGATGTAGCAGCTAACTTTTGTGATATAAAATATTTAATAGGTACAAGGACTATTAGAATTCCATGCACAAAACAGTCAATGGACTCAAATAGTTTTACATAATATACTTACATACATAAAATTCAAAAACTAAGGAATGCCACAACAAATACCATAAATAATAAATCTCATACACCTTCCTTAGTTGACTGATATCTCTCTTTACAATATAGGGGTATACAATTTGCCATATAAAACATTGAATTTGTGTTGGATTAACCCGCATAAACTATTTTAGTCAGCTTCAACGAATTCGTGTCTATCCCTTTTTAATCCCTTATTTGAGCTGTCGTCTTATACATGTTTACCTATTATTGAAATAATAAAGGAAATTACTAATATGATTTAATTCCGGAAATTAAATATTTTATTGTTCGTTACTAAATAATTTATTTTTTAATTGGCATAGTTAATTTTTCAATTCATCCAATAAAACTATTCTCTCTGTTCTGAATTTAACAAGTATTGTAATGATTTAGATTTTTTAATTTATCCTTATATAGGTACAAGAAATGAGTAGTAGTAGTTTGTGCTACAAAAGTGGATATTATGATGGCCATATCGCACGAAGACGAAATTTGAGCACGACGCCGTTAGCGGAGTGCTCCTCAATCATCTGAGTGTGATATGGACAATCCACTCGAGTTGTACAGCATATTTCTTCTACCACCCACTAATGAAATACTACAAATAATATTAAAACTTGGGTTATTAGGATAAAATAACTAATTTAAACTTTCACTAGTTTATAAAATAGAATAAACAAAAAAAAGGCACCACCAAGGTGCTTAAAATTTTTTTCTTTAATACTAATTTACTTTATATGGTTTTATTAAAATTAACGAAATATTTATAATTATAAACCAAACAAAAATAGAAAATCTATTATTATTTATCAAGAATAACTCATTTTAATTTATATAACTAAACATTTTTTGCTGATAATTAGTTTAACAGAAATGTTACTTATTTGAAATTTTAAAAATAATAGTAAATGGGTGATCAAAATAGGAACTGTGATTGGTAGATTTTATTATTTTTTGTAGTGTTCTTACTACCTAAAATGGATATGAAATATATTGGATCAGTTGAACGCAATACCATTCTTTTTCGTTTTACCAAATGACAAAAACCAATATTAAGCACGAATATCTAGATATAATTATTAGTACGAATGATTCAGTACATTAGTATCATTAAAAATACAATAAATCATTACATACGTTTTTTCGGTCTTTGGAATAAAAATTGCATTTGGAATCTCGTGTTAAATGTTTGTATTTGTTGGTTTGATAAAGTAATATTTATCCGGGGAAAAGCTTGACTTTAAAGACCCAAAAACTAAATTTGGATGTCTTGCTATTTAATGATTTTTTATTTATTTTATCGATAGTTAGTAGTATACTGAATTATTGGTATAAAAATTGTATTTGCAATCTTATTATTTTATAATAATTTTATTTAACATTGTGTGACGTACAGAACATGGGCTGTTGATAGCGTCTCGATATGGGTTTTTATGCAATTGTTCCAGATTTGGATAACATTAACAGATTATTCCTACAAGAAAATCAGGGTGTTGGAGCTTATTAATCTGCCTTTATATATCATAAATATACTTAATAATAAAAAAGAAAAGGTATAAAGGTTTTCGAAAAAGATTAAAAAATTGCATGGTGTTTAAATGCGACATAAGAATGTATATGGTCCGTTTACGTGGGCTTAGCGTATTAAAAATTTTAGTGGTGGAATAGCGAAAGTTGTTTAAATATTTACGAACAGTTTTCAAAATTAGTACAGGTAAAAATAAAATTGTAAATATTTTGGGCTGAGATATCTCGGATCGGCACTCGAGTTTAGTTTCAGGGGAAATTCACAGCCCTCACCTTAAACCATTGCATTCATAATTGACAATCGGCAGGCGTTAGACAAATATTGTTTTCAGCCGGACTCAGGATAATTTGGAAGAACTGTTAAACTTGGTGGTATTATAGGGTCCGATTACAACTAGAAGAACACAGCTACATCATCATTTGACAACGTAATTAATTGGTTATCGCTGCCTAATGGGGGTTTAGTGGAGGGTTAATATTATAGAAATATAGAAAATATTGTTTTACACCTAACTTAATTTTTGTTTATTGAAAGGTATAGATAATATGCATTTAAAATTCGAATATATATTATCTATAACTATTAATAAATAAAAATAAGTAAGCTGTTAGGTATAATACAATATTTCCTAGATTCTTATATTATTAACACCCCACTAAAAACCCAGTAGGCGGCGATAATTAATTATCTACTTTGCCAAATGATGACGTAGCTGTGTCCTTCTAATTGTAATCGGACCCTACCTAATTACTCTTAGCAACGATAAAAAAATAATTAAAGGCAAGATTCCAATTTTGTCGGACATTATAAACATTTCAATAAATTTTAAGTTATCCATCTTCTATCCCAGTATATCATTAAATATTTTCAAGCTACCAGTTTTAAGACGAGACCGGTATAATGCCGGTAAGCAACAAAATGGTAATGTGTGATAGTCCCGTTAGGAATGAGCGCCCTATATATGTTAACAATTAATAATTATTCTTAGTGAAAAAATATAACACAAAATTAAGAATTTTTAAGAGAAATAAAAATAAATCACAAATCAGAACATTAGTAACATATAACAATTAGAAGAAAATAATTTAAATCAAAGACTCACCATTTACAGCCGCTGATTCCATCTAAAACAACATATAAGAAATTTAATTTAATATCAAAATTAATCATAAAATTAAACAAAATAATAAATGAACCACTTGTTTTCAAAATTTTTATATTTTGTTTTTATTTTGTATGTTTTTTATAAAATTGGAATAAACACAATATCATTATTATATGGTAAAATAATGTATTTCCAGAAAAAATTAAATTTAAATTAAAACACTCACTCACCTTCACGTTTTATCCTATTAGACATTCCAAGTATTTATTTCAGATTCTACATAATATCCATTATTTCCAGTACATTTTCCCGATTAAAGCGCGTCCGGAAAATCTTCTTCTCCCGACGACATTAATGATCATCGCATCATGTTTATTTCTATATCAACCCTTTGATACTTAGATATATCGCCGGGTAGTACATCTGCAGCCTTGTCCATTTGACCCTGGAAAGTATATCCCAAGACATTGAAATGAAAATCACAGTTTTACGTTGATATCAGAGGACATACATTCTAAGATCAAACGTCTTTATTGTCAGAATGAAATGAACTTGGCTCAGACCATCTACATCGTGCTACCGATTAACTCGAAAAATTTGCAGCGATTTAAATTTTTGAACGGAAATTCGCTAAAAAGAAAAACAGCAATAAGTGAAATTTTAAAAATGTTAAAAGGCAAAGAACTTAAAAAGGCAATACCTTGTTTTTGCAAATTTCTCTCTATTTAAGGATATATAAAAAATATTTTACTTAATCTGTCTAATATTATTTTTTTCATCAGCATCTACAAGGTTAGTGCTGTACCATATTTAAAAAATTCCATTTTTGTATATTTTTTAAATTTGTGTGTACATTTTTAAAAATTAATGTAGTTTTGTGACACACATATTTATAGTTGTCAAACAAGACAAGTTGATGAGCTTTATGTGCCATATTTATTCTAAAATATTGCGAATAAATTCAGGAGATTATTTATTGAAAATTACAAGGAGTCGGTCTTATAACAAAATGTTCTCAACCCAACCCCTTAAGAGACATTACCCCTCAAAAATGCAACTAAAATGAGTAATTTTTTTAATCCGCGTTGATGTAGTAACTTAAAATTTTAAAAATATATAAACACTTGCAAACAGGTAGGAATATTTTTTCTATATTACCAATATTTTATAGGATATGGGGTTAAATTTACAACCTATTTTATGTTAGAACTTTTGTCGGGTTGAATTTTATAAATTAAAAATATTTTTCAGAATTCTTTTTTTGCTAACAGTTTTCGATCAAAAACTGAAATACAATAGCATGTATGTACAGCTGTACATAGCTTGTTTTGAATTTGAATTTAAAACAGAAAGTTAACAAATTATAATATATCTGATTTCTAATAATCAACTCCAAATTATATCTTTTTGGGATTGTTATCTCTTAAGAGGTGGGGCCAAGAAAATTTTATCCTAAACTTTTTCGCATGAATTTAGAAATTCCTTGTTTTATAAAATAATAATGCAACAAATTTTACAAAAAATTATACTTAAAAAGTTTTTAAAATAATTTTTTAGAAAAATACATGAATCCAAAAGATCAAAGTCCTGACTATAACTGCTGTTAAAATAAATAAAGTGTACATAGGTCCTTCTGTCATCTAATCTATAAAAATTGTAGTTGTAGAAAAATTATAGTATGCAACATGTGTACATGATAATTTTCCCCCTCGCTTGATTTTTGTGCTAGTAGAAAATGTTTTGCTGACATTTTAATTCCTCCCTGTGAAATAATAAACAAACCTTCGTAATGGTTGTCTGTTTTAAAGTTTTAATGAAAATTGTAATACGAAAAATTTCAATTTAAAAATTTTTAAATTGATTCAATTTGGAAATTATTATTAATCTAAAAAAAATTAAATCCTGTAAAAAAAACATTTCAAGTTAATTCCAAAAATATTTTTTTTTATATCAAAATAAATTTAGAAGAATCAAAAGAAAGGTAACAATATTTCTCAAAATCTGAAAAGAAGGAAAAAATTTTTTCTATACAACTCGAAACAAAATGTTGCTGTTTCCTTTTTAGGTAACGTTAGCAAAAGTAAGTAAATTTATTTTTGGGAAAAAATTGAAAGTGATGCAGAACTTTTTGTTACGAATATTTTTTATTTTAAAATATAAGGTAATCTATTATTCACTAGCTTATAAATTTTTGGAATACCGTGTAGAATGTAGATCAGTCGAATTAACTCATTTAGATGAAAAAAATAAATAAATTTTAACAGGAAGTGTAAATGGTGGAGGAGTTTATAATAAACAAAAAAAATAAATGCAACGCGGAAGTGAAGTTTTTTTGCAATTGGTACCTTGAAAACATAGACGGAAATCCATCATTCTTTACAAAAATTATATAAATTGATAAATCTTACATTAGCAGTGCAGGAATTTTCAATCGACATAACGAACATTGGTGGTCCGACGTGAAGTCCCAAATCAGGGACGTTTCGGTTTTGGTGTTTGGTGTGCCCTATTGGGCAATAGCATTTTAGCATTCCAAATTTATGTTAAAAGACTAAATGGCCAACGTTATTTAGAAATTTTAAACGAACACATATTCGACGGTTTTTTGGACGACTTAACGCTGAATGAGAGACGAGATATATATTTTTTCAACACGATGGTACACTCCCTCACAATACTAGAAACGTCTCTGAATTGTTACATCTTTATTTTAGAGACAAATGGATAGCATCAAAAGGACCAGTAAGGTGGCCACCACGTTCACCAGATTTAACACCCCTAGATTTTTCTTTTGGGGGTATAGATAATTTATACAAAAATACTTTATCGGGTCGATGGTGTAGCGGTTTAACGCGCTTATATTCATTTATAAGCAAGTTTATGTGTCGGAGACTGCTGGGCTTCGAATCCCAGACCAGACCATGTGGATTTTTAATTAAAATTGCATGGTTCGGTATAGGATTTGATGTGTGCCGTATTAATAGAAATTCAATTTCTGCTGATATGACATGCAGATTATAAATAAAAAATCGCCATACATTATCGTCTCGATGATGGTGGGTGAGGTTTTCCGGGTTTTCCTCATCTGTAAGTCAAATGGCACCATCAATTATCTTTAAGTCGCCCCGGAGCGCCACGGCAAATAATAATAATAGCCGTCCCTTTCCCCGGACAAGCTTAGCTTTTCGGGTTAAAATTCACTCGTAAGAGGGTGAATTAGGGAGAGTATTATTATTATTACTTATAATAATATTGACAAACTAATGCAAAATTGTATACAGTGTGTTAATTCCATTTCCAATATCCATATTTATAACGCAATTCGGAATGTCGTTCATGTGTTGCGAATAATGGACATCAATTTGAAAATTTAGTATAGAAAGTTTTATATTTTTTATGATGTTGTAATTGGCAGAATAGGATCGTCAAAATTATAATTCTGTCTCTGATTTGTTAAAAGTTCTATAATGTATGAGATTTTCTTTTAATTGTTTAAAAATATAATTATTAGGTCTTCTTCCTGGGTAACGATTAAAATATAATTCACTTGCAACTTCAGAATTTTTAATACTTTGAATAAAATATTCCTACGAATTAAATTTTTTATTTATTTTCATAAACCATTTTGCTCTTTAAAAGTGATGTCATAAACAATCAAATGTTATTCAGTATTTTAATAACATGCAATAACAGATACTTTGTCCTATCAGAAATATTCTAAATGACACAAGCCTACTAGAAAACAACAGAAATATTATAGATTATTTTAAAAATAATGAGATTTTGCTAAAAAACAATGATAATTAATAAACTTACCCTACATTACATATATATCGTTAGAATGGAAAATTTTTTGTTTTTTTTATATGCCACAGCCAACCACCCGTTCCATATAAAAAAATACAACTTTATGCTATAACTCGAATTTGAAGAATTTAAAAAAAAAATTGACAACGCCAATGTATTCTTTTTAAAAAAAGTGTCTTAAGAAGGTATAAATTATTTTCTTTCACTTTTATAAATAAGCGAGTGAATGCCATATAATGCAAATTTGTTGTTTATAACTCAAAAACAAAAGACAATAGCCAATTTTTGAAAATGTCATTAAATTTTTCTCGAAAAAGAGATCGATCATACCATTTGTAGTTAACGAGATTCTCTATTAAACACATCGAAATTTGTCCTACCCTGTACAAAAGCTGTAGATTTTTGCTTGGTGTTCAACTTTTGCACTATAAATTTTTGTTTTTGATGATGGAGATCGCGATAGTATTATTGTTCACCCCTTTTCAACCCCCTAAAACTTTACTTCAAACCCCCAGGTTGCATTTTTTTTTATTAATTATAAGTACCTCTACCATTTACACTTATCAAAGTCCTATTAACAATTTTTTTTTCTCAAAGTTTAATATGATTGGATATTATTATTGTTATCATTTTAACTAATCAAAATAAAAACACTTAATATATTTTTCTATAAAAAAAATTAAATTATTTTTTTTCTTGTATATCACCTAAATTTTACAAAATATGTATCTAGAATATATAATTATGTACTTAAGTTGGAACCATATGGAAAAAAAAATTATTATTGATTTTAGAAAAAAAAGTTGTTGCTGATAAAAATTCCTGCATGACCCAAAACCTAAAATACAGTCATCAGATATAAAATTTTCCAAGCCGTATACGAGGTTTGTCAAAAAATATGAATTTTGCTCGTTTATTTTTGACGAAATCGAAAATTTTCATTGAGAAAATTGCTAAATTCTTCACAAACATCAAGAAAAGGAAAGCGTATCATGTTTATAGTAGAGAAGAGAGAGAATTTTTAAAAAGCTAACGTAATTTATAACGTTTTCAGATATTTACAATCAATGTGTAGAAAAGTTTATAAAAATAAGAAAATCTGTTTTTTCAGATAGATCTGTGTAATTGCATATTTGAATGTAATTTTCAATTCTAATTAATTTTTCTAAATGAAAATTTTCGATTTTGTCAAAAATAAACGTACTTTACACTTGAGCAAAATTCATATACGGCTTGAAAAAATTGATATCCGATGGACTGTATTTTAAGTTTTGGGTCATCAAGAATAACTTTTTTTCCTAAAATCAATATTAAAATTTTTTTCCATATAGTTCCAACTTAAGTTCCAACTTAAGTATATATATTTTTTGAAATTTATGAAACTTTTTTCCATTTGTATACTTTTTGGGATACCCTATAAATTGTTATTTTAAGAAAGGAAAATTAACAAAATATATCAGTATCAGCATATTTTTTACCTATTCTTATTAACACTTAATATTTTGCTTTATACAGAAATTTAAAAGTATTTTACTTTTTATTATAAATCCTTATTTTTTATTTTCACTGTATATCACCTAAATTTTTTATTTTTTTTTTTGTTAAATGCAATATATACTATTTTTTTATTTATATATATATATTGTTACGTTCTCTTATTTAACCTCACAATTTATAAAAATACACAATAACCTAAACTTACCTCGGCCAGCTTTTTTTATATATATATTTTATCACTTTATTTTATATAGAGCAGATTCTCTTCTCTCAGTGGTGTCGGTTCATGAATTGTAATATATATTTTTTTAATTTATTAAAATTTAGTTTATTAACTCTATTTAGTTTAGTTTATTTAAATCTCCACATATATATTTTAATTATAATTTTACCTTTTAAATGTTCTGACATTTTTTTTTATCATTCGCCAAAATTGACATCCCCTCTCAAAATTGACTTTTTTCAACCAGCTTTTTAATCTAGAAAACCAATCTTTTCTATCTACTTACTCTGCTTCACTTAAGCCTTTTATCAATTTTAATATACAGGGTTATCAATTTATTACTACTATTATTGTGTTGTGTTGTGTGAGAAACAGAATGTTTAAATAATAGAATACTATTATTATTATTATTATTATCATTATTATTAGTATGGTTAATATTATTATTAGTTTTTTTTTATTATTTTAGAACACAGGGTGTTTTGATAACATGTCAATATATATCATTTTTTACATACAACTTTTTGAGATACTCTGTAGTATATGTAATTTTGTCTAATTTAAATTAAAAAAATTATCAAAAAAAAAATTACATAAATTTAATTACTATGAATTTAAAAATTAGGCAATATCTTCCTACCAATCGAAAGGTTTGGCAACGATGTACATATGCGTCAAAATATTTCCTTAAAAAAATGTTTAGGTTTTGAGATTTTATTGTTAAATATTCCACTTTAACGTGGATAAACAGCAATTTTATATTAATTTTCATATTTAACTACTACCATCTAACAGAGTAAAAAATATTTTGAAATTCATGTCTTTAAAGTCAAATGTCCCTTTTCGAATAAAAACAAGACAAATCTTATTACATTAATTGGTAGTTCATTATATTTAAGAAATTATCTATTAAAAGAAACAAAAATTTTACCTTATCAAATTGATTTTTCTTTTTTCTAACACAAAACTAGAATAATTATAATAAATATTCTCAGATAACGAGTTAACTGTCATTGCACAATTCACAAACACCTTCTTTTAAAATTAATAATACAGATGACTTGATAAATAACTTGTAAACACTTTTTTTTCTGGTTTAGTAAGGGGGAATCATTTGCGCGCATGTACAAAAATGTTTTGTAGGTATAAACGCATAGAATATATAGGAATAATTATATTATTGATTTAAATTTAAATAAAATAACTACATTGATTTAATATATATTTATTTTCCTTACGTGACAATTTCTATGTTTCATCACCAATGTTGCCGTTTTTACCTAAAATTAGATGCGGAAACCTATTTTTATTTCATTTACTAATTTAATATACAAGGTAAAACAAAATTGTAGACCAATAGTTCTATGGGTAATAATTATGAAACACACCGTTTGGGGGTACTTTATAGAAAGCAATAGTTCTAATTTAAGGTGTACTTCTGTTATTTATGAATATTGGAGAATATTATTTTAATAAGAGTTATTTGTGATGTCATTCTTTATATATTTTTTTTTATTCATGATTTCTCTAAAATGGACCGTAATGAAGAAATATCAAGAAAAGTGCAAAATGTTTAGTATTTTTGATGATAATGAAGATAAAATATTTCGAATAATTTTTATCTTTAATTCATATTGTAAATACTTTTTGATGAGGTGGGCCGTATGCAGTATTTTTGATAACTATACAGGAAAGTGATGTGTTGGACTCGTTTTATTTTTGCAATGGGACCAGTATCAATAAGATCAATATGGGTAATAGGGAATGGGGTTAACTAGAACAATGCAGGAAATGGCCCAATGAAGGTTATGTGGGTTATATCCCTTCTTTGAGCCTAATAAATAGTGACAGCTTGTGACCTCATAAAACTATGTACTTAGTTATTAAAATATCTGCCTCTGGCTCTAGATATGTACTATGGAACTAGAAAAAATTATTTTTATTGGTTTTTCCAAAGAAAGCTTTTTCTAGGAATTGTTGTAAACGACAGATACTACATATTTTTAGATGTTCTCCACAAGACTTGAAAATGTCAAAGTTTTATATGAAGTAATCAACAAAAATTTTTTCTATCAAAAAATTCACGTATGTCAAAGAATACAATCTTTCTTCTTGAGAGCCGTAATACCTACTTTTTTTTATCACTCTTTATTTGCTAGTAAAAAATGGAAGACCAATACAAGAAATGTCAAATGTGACACATAACTATAGGGTCCGACTACAATAAGCAGAACCCAGCTGTGGCATCAATTGGCGGAGTAATTCGCCTACTGTGGATTTAGCAGCGTGGTAATGTTGTAGGAATATAGGAATGTTTCAAGATGACACAATACAGGAACTGTAGTTCTAATAGTTGCTAAAATATTACAACTAGCAAGATTTTATGCCATAACTCTCTAAACAAGAAGTTTCAAAACCACAAACAACTTTTTTGTACCTTCCACTGTAAGGCAGATTTTCGTAGCTCTCTTTTATATAAAAGTTCTGTTTCTAAGACATACGAGCGCAAGCGACATTGCTCGATCTAACAGCCTGAATACTTAAATTGAGGGCGCTGTAATGTTTAGCCCGGAAAATATATTGAACGCCAGGGACGGTTTGCTAGATTATGACCCGAACAAGTAAAACAAAGGAAGTTTTATATGAGAGTTATAAACAGGTAAAAAAGGTAAAGGTAGTGTATTTTATTCTTCCAGTTGTAAACGATATAAATTATGATTGACTAATAAAATTTGCATATTGCGAACATGAAAACCCTTTAATTTCGAACCAACATGATCAATATTACATAGACGGATAGAGGATCGTGAAGAACGAAAACAAAAAAGACTATTCCTCTCTTCTTCTGTCACGCCTATGATAGAAAATAACTAATAGCGGAGCCGTATGCCTTGCCTGAAACGATTTTTTTTTTTCAGGTACAATGGATTGGACTTTTAGAGCCCATCCAGACGAGCCACTCGGTGGCGACGCTTAGTAGGGCCACTTCGTGGCGGGTAAACGCCTGCCATTTAATTCAATGTTAAAATGTAGAAGCTGTCCAGACGAGCGTCTGTGGCGAGCTTCTGGCGAAGAGAAGCGGGTTCCCTGCGACGAAGTAGCGACACTCAGTCGCTGGAACCGTTCACATGGGCCACTTTTGTCACTGTGTCGTCGACTTCTAGTAACATATTTTATTTTGATTTTCGGGGTTCAGTATTGAGTAATATGGCGTTCGATGCAGATCGATTTATAGTCGAAATAGAACGTCATGCGGTTTGGAACAGCAGTTTGAAAGAATATAGCAATAGGGTATTAAAGAGTAAAACTTGGGAAAAAATTTGGTGTAAGTAAGGGATTCTGGTGCAAAGAACAAGGCATGTAAGTATCGCTAGAAGCGCTAGAATGAGTACTTCCTGATCCTGAGTTCATAATAGAAAGTTATTGCAAGTTCACTTAAGGTCAGTTACTATTAGTGCTGCTCTTATTTTGACATCTGAGCATGCGCAGACCACTTACATTCTAGAACTGACTTTAATAAAGATTGTACCTGTCCTTAATTGTGGATGTTTAAGGACAGCAGTTAGTGGTAACTTTATAGTTTTCAGGTGCGCTCGCCAACATTCGTATCAGTTCGAAGTTTTTTAATAATAAATATTTAATATCATCGTCTTCTAAAATGGTAATTTCTAATGCCTCTTCCATATTATGTACTACTATAAATAGCAAAAAAGATTAACTGTAATTTAAAATGAGGTTTGAAATATGTATAACGACAAGGCTCTAATGTCAAAATTTCAGGTTTGCAATAAGTCTTAGTTTAGCACGGAACTTATTTGCCTCTAATTACGTTGTCACTATTAGTGGCTGATGTTATAGAAATTTGTAATAACTCTCTAATGACACTGGCAAATTTTAATTACCTTCAAACATGAGCCTACCATGGAATCGCGCTACTCAGTAGCTGGCACGTCCACACGAACGACCAGTGGTCGCTACTCTGTGACGACACTGAGTGGCCTGTACACGCCACTTAGCAGCGCGACTAAGTGGCGCCACAGAGTGGCTTGTCTGGACAGACCCTAAGAGCCTGTCCAGACGAGCCATTCGGTGACGAAACTTAGTAGCGCCACTTCGTGGTAGGTAAACAAACGCCTGCCATTCAATTCAATGTTAAAATTTAGAAGCTGTTTAGACGAGCGTCTGTGACGAGCGACTGTGGTGAAGAGAAGCGGGTCCCCGCGACGAAGTGGCGACACTCAGTGCCTAAAACCGTCCACACGGGCCACTTGTGTCTTCGATTTCTACAAACATTGGTAGAGATATTTTATATTGTCGGGGTCGGGATTACGGGGTTCAGTATTGACTGAGTAATATGGCGTCCGATGCAGATCGATTTATAGTCGAGATTAAACAACGTCCTGCGGTTTGGAAAAGCAGTACGAAAGAATATGGTAATAGGATATCAAAGAGTAAGGCTTGGGAGGAAATTTGTGGAATTCTCATAAACAATTTTCAACTTTCCATAGGAAGTTTGGTAAATAAATGGTAATTTTTTGTATATTTTAAATTTATATAACTTTTTACTGTTCTTGTGATTTCCGAAGTATATATTTTATTGTGATGTTACATTTGTTTGGGACACATTATGATATATGTAATATATTGTAAAATAACATTTTAACTCATCCTCTCTACGTAAATGTTTTAATAAAATAATAAATTGTTGTTTACGCAGACTTATGTAAGAATATATAAATAATCTATTTATTATCAATATTTTAGGCGTCAAACGATTTTTTAAATAAGCAGTTTTTCTATTTAAATTTAAAAATATTTACTCCATATACAAATATTTTCCAAAAAGGTTTGTATTACATTAGGATAGTCAAAAATATCTTTAGGATTCAAAACGTAACTTTTAATATTGATGAAATATTTTTAATTTTAATATCTGAAAACATAGGAAAACTTTGTGCCACTGGACACTTTTAATTAGAATGTCAAAATCTGCAACATATATAAAATTCAGCAAATATAAATAAAAACTTTCAAACGAATAATCACTTACCTTAATGTAATAGCAAGTCTTTCTTCGTTTGAAATACTTATTCTTATATTTGTATTTGACTTTATTAAATTGACTTCATGAAATCTAAAAAGCTGATTAAAAGTTGTTTTTGACATTCGTAAATAGTTGAAAAATTTAGCGTTGCCGCTTTTCAATTTATCTATAATAGTATAAAATTAACCAAATAATAAACTTTCAGAAGTAATGGGGTTGGTCCAAAATCTTTTTTTAAGCAAACGTATTAACAAGAAGCGCTAGAAGAAGTTCTTCCTTGCCTGTGTTCATAATGACGTTGGAACATTTTAACATGAGTCTACTATGGAATCGCGCTACTCGGTAGCTAGCACTTCCACACGACCAACCAGTGGTCGTCACTCTGTGGCGACATCGAGGGGCCCGTACACGCCACTTAGCAGGGTAGAGTGGCTCGTCTGGACAGGCCCTAAGGCAAAAAATGTCACTTCTATCCCCTATCCCCCTCTATATGAAAAAAGTATTTTTTTTTCTAAATTAGACCAGAAAGTCACACACCTTTAGGATCTGTAGATTTTTGATCCACCTCCCTCTCTACTCTCTCCACTTCCTCCACCCTCGGTTGTATAGAGGACCAAACTGTAAGAAAAAAGTTGACAATTTATTTTATAACGAATATTATTAATAGAACAGTATTATATTGTCTTTACGTTCTTTAGGAGGGACGATTATGATCCCTCGAAGTACAAGTGTAGTAAATAATATAAAGTAAATGGAAAGAAGAAGAAATGTCAAGAGAGAAATGGGAAAACAAGAAAGGGACAAAGAAAGCAGAGCAGAGGAGTAGACAAGAGCAGCAGATAAAAGCAGCAGAGAAGAGAAGCAGAAATTAGGAGCAAAGAAGAGGAGCAGATAAGAGGAGCACCATTTCTCCCATCTTTTTTACACTTTTTTTACAAACTACCAGCAAGCATTAGAAAGCATAATAAAAGAAAATTACCTCGCCTATCTCCGTTAGGATAACCTGGTGGAAGGGATGACTCACTGAGATAAATACTCAGAGGGACAGGAGTAGGTAATATATTCGCTACCTTGATCAGGATTAGACACCGCACGCAGCGTAAAAGGAAGCTGTTAAGCACATTTCCCAGGGAAATGAGGTAAAACCTATTTCCAAGGAAAGGGAGCAACACCACCGCAAAGAACAGACAAAAAGAGAAATATGACCATCTCCTCTGCTTTAAGCAGCTATGCAACTGTCGTCAAGCCGAAGCGGGTTTTCTAAGACTATTCTCAGTGAGGACTACCAAACCTCAGTGGAGGAATCTATGGAAAAAATGTTTTCCGCGTGGGCGCACAAGATTCAATTCAAAGGCATTCACTTCCGGTTAGGTATGGTACTAATCTATTTATTGTTTCGGCCTTTACTTGATGAAAATCCATATTAGCTTAAATAAGTAAAACCAAATTTGGTAGATTTTCACAAAACTTTTATTTTAAATAAATAAAAATTAAAAACACTACACATGACATGATTTGAAGTACAACTTCTTTTTCAAATGTGGTACTAATCGACTATGAAACTCCGCACAGTCAGAACGGCTCAATGTTAAAATCTCGCACTCGTAGGGAGTTAAGCTGGAAATTATTAAACTACAATAAATAGGGTAACTATTTAAACACTTACAACGACTGTATCTTATGGACTAAAGATGATAAAACAGGCTTAGGCAAATTGCCATTCAGTCAGACACATTTTTTCTAAAATTATCTTTAGTTTATGAGATATAAACTCTGTAAGTTTGTAAAGTGAACGATAAGCTAGTAGTCTATTGGTTATGAGCTAAAAGCATTTTTAATTAATTATATTACATAGGTTTTATATTTTATAGCTAGAAAGTGTATTTTCATTTGAATTCCACAAATGTGTAACTCATGGAATGAGCACATAATTGAAGCATTATCGATATTTTTGATTTAACAAATGAGTACACTAATAAATTTAAGTGTTTGGTTTCATAAAGTCACGACGCCTGTGAACGATAAATCCATATATTTTACACGATGCCGATACTATCGATTCTATATGATTGTTCGCGGATAATGTGAAATTAAATTTAATACAAGACATCATAAACCATTTAGAGAGGTTAAGAGGAAGATTGTTAATATTTAACCACTTTTCAGCACGATGTAGATTATCTGAAAGGCATCCTCAACAAGTTCTCTGCAATAAAACACCTTTATATCATCAATGGTTAACAACACGTTTTCATCTAGTATGTCCCTATATATTTGTGTACTAATTAACGAAAGACTCAGGTTAAAATCCTGTAGTATGCCAGAAGTTTTTTCCTCTAAGAAATATAGAAAAACAATTAAAAATTGCGTATGAGTAGTTTGCGAAACAAGAGTGAATATGATGGCCATACCGCTCGGAGACAAAATTTGAACACAACACCGTAGGCAGGGTCCTCAATCGTCTGATTGCGATAAGGATAATCCACTCGAGTTGTACAGTATATTTTTTCTACAATCCACTAACGAAAATCGATAAATCTAAACAAATATTTTAGAGGTAATTAAGATAAAATATCCTATTTTAAAAGTTATTTAGGACTTTTATTAAATAATAAAATAAAGTCAAAAATAATAAAACAAAATGTCAACAGTCCTCCATCCTGGATTTAAACCGCAGACCGTTCGCATGACAAGTCCTCAACATCTGCACTAACGAGCCAACTAACTTTTCTTATTTAATAGTAATAATTAAATTGGTCGTAGTTTCATTGAATCTTTCGATTTGTTTGTTAATATAGACGGATGGAGTTAGTTGACTCAGTGGTTGTAGTCATGACATTGAAATGAAGGGTCTGGGGTTCAAATTCCGCTGGTAATTAAGTCTAATGCATAGATAGGATTCCCCACTCTGCCATTTACTGTTGAGTTGTATTTACCTTTGTTGTTTCTAAAGTGGCGCTGGGAAACAGTAACAAAGCCTACACAGAATAACCTAAGTAGTTGATGCTGATGACACCGAAATACAAAAACAAAACAAAATATAGACGGATATCTTATGGAATACTATTATTTATTGATTTTTGACTGGGATCATTTATTTTTAATTATATTTAATCTCAATAACTGAGAAATACACTGAAAATTAATTTAACAGAATTGTTGAACATTTAAAATTTCTAAAAATAATAGTAACTCGGTCATTAAATTTGTGATTGCGATTGGTGGATTTCATTACTGTACAGTGCTCCTGTTAGAATGGATATGAAATATATTCGTTTAGTTAAACGCAATGGCCTACTTTTTCGTTTTCTAGTCTGTACGTAGAATAGGTTATATCCATATGGGTGTAAAAAAAGAGTAATATGGATTCATGCTCAAAATACATTATAAAAATAATGAATAAGAGATCCAGTAATAGTGTATTACGGCCCTTCGGCACTATGCTATGTTAGTGATCAATTTAATAGAAATTCTATTAATTTTAATACTTTTTTTGTGTGTCATCGGCATCAACTGCTACGGTTATTAGCCTCGTGTTCGGTGTAAGCTTTGTTACTGTTTCCCAGCGCCACTTTAGGAACATCACTGTTAATTAGTACCCAAGAGTGAATGGTCGAGTGGGGAATCCTACCAAGGCATTAGAATTAATTTTAAATAATTAAATTAAATGAAAAAATCCCGGCCAACGGTGAGATTCGAACCTGGGGCCTTTGGATCCGCAGGTAGAGAATATTATTCCTAACTTACTAAAAATTTAGCTTACCTTCAACTTTTTCATAATTTTCCAAGAATTCTTATATTGTAAATTATAAAAATAAATAAATTTTTCATGTTTTTCTCTATGCTTACATATTTAACAATAAATTAGGTAATAATTAAAATGATCTTCTTTGATTATTTTCACATAGACTTTTAAGAATAATATTAATGATTATAAATGACCCCTTAGTTATATCAAAATTATGGGAACCTTCAATCTAATGGCATTATTTGGTTAAAAAAATTAACGGAAAAAAGTTAGTGGCGCACGAACGCCACTGGTGCAATTAAAACTTCTTGGTAACTTCCTCCGAGCCTCACCACATCCTGAGCTTTCCCAGATTGCTGTGGAATATAAGAAGGCTCTACCTTGCCAGATACATACAGAATCTTTGAGGTAGGATCATTTCAATAATTTCTACAACCAAAATCGCCTCCTGTTACTCCTGTTAAAATATGATAAATATTACGTTATTTATATCTGCATTAAATAAAATTGAACTTCAAGTGCATAAAGCCCTTTGTACAGTAAATTTATCTGTGAGCCAAAATGTTTGACATTAGGGGTTGTTATTTATATTCCTCTTTATCGCTTATAACTGGAGATGGATTGTTACAAAATTACTTATTGATTTGCATTAGTTATTGAGTTGATTGCTAAAATAAAACCTAATCAAACGAGAAATATTAGTTTTTTATTTAGGATTTATTTACCAAGCCTTCTCTTCACTGAGATAAAAGGCAGAACAAACAAAAGATGTATAAGAAATCACTACAGAAGGCAAACACTTTTTGTAGTTAACAATTATAATTTATAGAACTAGCATGCCATTAAAATTATTTATTTTAGTTTTACTGTTAATGAAGGTAACAATTACTTGAGGTACACCGGTTTTCACTACTAAATCAGAGCTTAAGTACTTCTTGGCTAATTTTCACAAGTTAGATCCTTTCTGTTAGATAATTTTTCATGGTTTAGTATCTTTCTTATAAACACTTTGTGATTCACTGTATTATATTACCAAAATCCACAAATCCAAATTGTCAATTAGTGATTACATGGTGTATGTTCCAGAATTAAACATTTTTTTTTACACCGTATTGAAATATACTAGTGGTCTTATTTTCCTATTGGAATCTGAAGATGAGCGATACGCCCTCTACTGTGAATTAATGAATTAAATATAGTGGTATTTGACGTTCTATCAGGTTTTGTTTATTAGGTCATGTCAATAAATGCTGTTTTAAAATTTAACAAGTATTTTGTTTGAAATATCTTTAATAATTAGCTATTGATTTAAATTTTTATATTTATTAAAATATTTTAATTGGAATATAAGTGGAATATTAATCGAAAACACATTGTGCGCCTCAATACAGATCTGAAAAAAAAATGACCCTTCTCTTATATTTAATCTGCCTCCTAAAGCTGGTAAATGTAGAGTAATTTTATAAAATGCAAGTGAAAATTCTGAACTTTTGGATCCAAGAAATGCATGGCTACAAAAGTTGAACATTGAGAAGCCAGAATCAAAGTATTTGACAGTTTGATCCCAGCATTTTAGAGATGATGATTATTTACCTAAAGGTAATATAGATTTATTTTTAGATTGAATGTTTTAATTTTACCTTTTTTGTGTTGCAGATGCCTCATCTCCAGTAAAAAGAAATATTAAAAAAATTGCTGTGCCTTCCTGCCAGTTTTTAAAGAAATGCTTGACGATTTTGTTCAAACAACTTTAACATCAAATATTGAGAGAATAGAAAGAACGCTGAAGAGCATCCAAACCAAAGAAATTTTAAATCAGTGTTAAATATGATAGTAAAAACAAACAAGTCATAGTTGAGAGTGATTTGTTTTAAGATAGCCTAGCTAGTCATACCGAACAAGACATAGAGGTTGCAAATACTCTTCTGAAGTTAGTTGAAAGTAGAGTGAATATTAATATACAAGTAAATACAGATAAAAGTATATATTAGTGCACAAAATTCAAATAATTTCAAATCTTTTAAAATCTGACAGAATTGTGTTCATTCAATAGCATTAACAACTTTAACATACTGAATGAACTAGAAAATGCAATTAAATTAGCTGAAGGATTTCAGAAGATAGCCTAATGGGTATTGTAACTCAATATAGAACGTTTATTATTATGTAAACATTGGCATTTTGTTAACAGGAAAAAGAGTATTCTATCAAGTACAAAATCAATAATAATTTTTTAGCTGCGTATTTTCATTTAATGTAAAGCAGAGATAACATGAATTACTAATGTTATTAAAATTAGTACTTGCGTACATTTTATTAATAGTTGCGTTTAATAGGACATTTGTTCTGGATCTGTTTTTAACCGACTTCAAAAACGAAAGATCTCAATTCGTCGGAATATTTTTTGTATGTTTTGTATGTTTAGCGATAATTCTCTATCAGGTTGTAAGATTTATTTGTTAGAAAAAGGATACCTTCGGGGTGGTCTCATATAAATTTGGTCAAAATCTGATAATGCGATCCATGAGAAAATCATCAAACTCTTAATTTTTTATGTATATTCAGCGATAATTTTTTTGGTAGAAAAGGTGTACTTAGGAAAAGGTCATATATTCATTTCGTCATGATATGATAAAGCGATCTGTGAGAAAATCAGCATTTTACGATGGCATCTGCACGATTGTGAGTACCTAGTTTTTTTTTTTTTTAATTACTTTTATATGTCCAAACCTCCTAAGTTTAATTTTTATTTGACTCATTTTAATAAATATATGATTGTTACAGATTTATGCGAAAAATATATTATGCATATTATTACGACCTTGAATTTATTTTTCTGTACCAATTGGATATTTTTTTTACTGAGCATGTTTTAAAAAGGTTGTAAAAACAACTAGATGAAGTTATATTCATGAAGTTAATTGTTTACTAAATAATTGTGCTTATACGATATGTCTGTAGTTACGGGTTAATAATCATAAACTGATTGTAGACATATTTGAAAACATAGAAGAACGTCTTGTGAAGTGCCATTATTTATCGATTCTTCACAAGAATCACTCATTTGGAGTTATATTTAATCTCAATTACTATGAAATATACTGAAAATTAGTTTAAAAAAATAAGAGTAACTTGGTGACCAAATATGAACTATTATTAGTGGATTTTATATCCGTACAGTGTTCTTAATAGAACGGATAAATATATTCGTTCAATGGTGTAATTTTTCTTTCTGTAGTTTGATAGTGCTTTTATTATTTGAAACAGTATATATCTACACTTTATTATGACTCCTGAAATATGTTTGCACTCTCCACTGATTCCAGCTTTACACGGATATTGCCATTTACCAATTTCTACACCTTGTGAATAAGAACTGGCCTACAACAGTATGGGGATCCGAATTCATTGCACTAGTTTGGAGAACAACTGCATAAATAGATATAAAAAAAAACAACAATATCTTAAATTTACATAAATGAATGAAAGTAACTCAAAAACAAAATTTATAGCGGGTTACTTACCAAATAAAAATATATATTTTACTTTAACCTAAAAATATTGAAATAAAAGTGTCTAATCACTAAAAATAAACAACAATATTTTTTCCTCGAAAAAAGCACAATATAAACAAAATACTTTGTATTGACTGTTTACAAACTCAAAAATTTAAACAATAACAAGCCACTTCATTTAGTTTAAATGTCAAGTATACACGGTAATGCGATCTTAATTTTAGATTTCAATAATTCTTAAGCCAGTCCAGACCTGAAATCCAACTTTTACTAGAAAATCCATTACACTAATCTACTCACTGTCTGACTGAAGACATTAAGCCATTTGACAATCGACAGAAATGCATTCTAAAGTAATTCGAACAATAAAGATTAGTTCAGATATATTTGGGCGGCATGCGATACTCTTCAGAGAGGTCCCAATTTTATTGTTCTTAGTCGCCTGTTATTGATAAAATTGTTTCAATATTTATGAGACAGGTGTACCACACACGCATGCTGTAAAATACAGGATATGGTATCGTAATTTAGATAATAATTACCATTAGAATTATCAATTATAATAGTTTCGGTATTTACACAAATACAATATTAAAATGTATGGTAAATGCAACTTCCCTCAGCATATTCAAGTTTGTGTACAAAAAAGTTGGAGAGGTATACCTAAAAAAAGTTGCTCAAAGTGGCTTCCAATAAAATAAAAGAATACTTTGTTAACTATTTTAGAATAAATATGTGTAGCAAGTCTAACACAATTTAGATTCTAAATAACAAGTAAAATAACAGACAATAGAATATCAAATTTATCAGAATTCAATGCAAATGTAAATACCTTTCAACCCGAAGTTTAAAAGCTAAAAAGTTTTAATTTTTAAAATTTAGCGAAATTTTATTATTTGTATTCTCTTGCGTGTAAAGTCATGGTAAGGGAAGCAAAAGCGATACTAGTGCAAGCTGCGGATAATTCGGGTACTTTAGGGCGATATTTTGTAATTTTGGCGTATCAAATACACGTATACATTTTGTTTATTTTTTTAAAAAAGTAGATAAAAAAATACACTAAGCAACCGGAGTTGCTATGTTGTAAATTTTAAAAATACTAGCAAAAAAACAGTGTCAAATATAAAAATTTTCAGTAGCAAAGTGGAAATTAAAATATAGAAATAAATTTAAAGCTTTACAATAGGAAGAAAAATTACCTCTATATTTGTAATTATTAACAGTAATACTGAAAATAGTAGACATTAGAAACTTGAAAGGTTTTAAATAAACAATAAATTAGCATTTTACGATGTTCTTTAACATCTATTAAATGTTAAATGTTCAGCAAGAACTAGATTGCTGCCTTTGATTATTGTATGTGGCTGGAATGCAATTTTGTGACTTACTGATAGGAAACCAGTTTTAATTATTCATTCTATGTTTTATTTTGAATAAAAATAAAATATAAACAAAAATGCTTTTGTTTTTACATTTTAACTTCACGCTATTATTTAATGAATTTTTTTTATTTTGAGAGAATGGGTTAATTCTTTAAAGACAATTTATTTTACTAAGGTAAGTAGCTTCTTATAAAATTTCTCGTAAAGAAGGTCTGGTACAATTGTAACGCGGTATGAATGTAACAACAGCTGGAGAAACGTTTAGTTTGCATGTTGATTAGAGCGGGCCATGTAATACGTGTGAAAAGTTATGCTAAATGGTTATTTTAACGACATGTAAGTAAAATATTAGTATTTTTCCTTATTATGTATAGCCTATACATGCTCACATTTGTCGCAAAGTATTTATAGTGGGTGTTGAGAGTAAATGAATCTTTAAAAACTCACAATGTTAGTATGAGGTTATGACTTGTCTTATTCTGGTAATTCAGCCGAACATATAAAAGTGTAGTTCGGGTAGACATGTAACAACACTGGTCAGTACAATTGTAACGTGTTACATTTGTACCCCTTATGCGGAGTTCATGAATTTTGTGTTTCAGAAAACAATGCCACGCCAAAGAATTAGCAAAACCAACAGAGGTTCTTTAAATCAACTAATTAAAATGGCAGCTAATATAATAATGGAGGAAAATCTTCCACAACAACAAGAATCAAGAGATTTTAATATTTGCTACCTAACACTCAACCGTTATATGAAAAAACCGAAATAATGGAAAATTGCCAAAAGTGAGTTATAATTCTCACACGAGAATTTTATCAGAGGAACAAGAAGAAGCGATTTTAAGATATATACGGATGTCTTCAGTTATTTATTTTGGGCCAACGCCTAAAGAAATTCGTAAATTGGTTAGTAGTTCAACTAAAGGTCTAAAAAACTATAAATATAATAGTTATAAAATTTTTGTCACCAGGTGTATCAATTCGCAAAAGATAACGGTATGACGTTCCCACCCAAATGGTTGGAAAATGGGCAAGCTGGTAAGGATTGGTTTACAAATTTAATACGTAGACACTCTAAGGCGACCAGCTATGAACGTGCGATTAACTTTAGCAAAATAAATGTCGGCAAATTATTCGATAATCTCTCAAATCTACTTAAAAAATATAAATTTGAAGCCTCTGACATTTACTACTTAGACGAAACTGCTGTCACCATCGTACAAAAGCCAAACAAAATCCTTGCCATAAAAGGCACAAAACAAGTAGGTGCAGTTACTTCTAGGAAACGGGGCACTTTGGTCACTATTTGCGCAGCTACTAGTGCTGTCGGAAATACTGTCTCCCTCTCTTCATCTTTCCTCGCAAACAATTTCAAGCACATTTTATACGTAATATCCCCCAGGATGTATCGGCGAGGCGAAGGGCTCCGGCTAGATGAGCAAAAATACGCTTTTAATTCTCATGAAACGCCTCGTCTAGCATGTGAGACCCACATCCGAAAAAAAATTTTACTTCGTACAAGGTACAACCGTTAGACCGTGGTGTCTAAGGTCCTTTCAAACATTACGTCAATGGTGCAATGGATAATTGGTAGAAATCGCATCCCCGCCAGACAATGACTATATACGATATCCCCGGTATAGTTGCTAATAAATTTCCTGAAGTAACAACACCACAAATATTATGGGAGGATTCAGAAATTTGATCTTTTAATAGAGATCTCTGTAGTGTGTGGAGGGTGGGTTACCTCCATGGCACTTAGGCCTCACTAGGCACATTGTGCATCCTCCTAAGATGATAGGCACCTCCTATTTCGTAAGCCAGCCTACAGATTTATTATAGTTGACAACGTCGCCAAGAGGTGCTTCTCTTATATCGGCCGATACTCGCCGAATGCATCTTAATAAATGAGA
The DNA here is from genome assembly GCA_927349885.1 of Psylliodes chrysocephalus. Taxonomy (NCBI): domain Eukaryota; kingdom Metazoa; phylum Arthropoda; class Insecta; order Coleoptera; family Chrysomelidae; genus Psylliodes; species Psylliodes chrysocephalus. Next base: position 29,608,215 of record OV651813.1, read on the forward strand.
GACTCAAGCAATCGTAGAGTATTCTTCTTGTTATCACCCCTTGTAGATTGCGGATACTGACAGCCCCATGATATGAAGATGCTTTCGTACTTGGCAATGACCAGTCAGAATGCACGTGATTAGGCCTAGATTCTGTCTAGTTATAGTCAAGTGTTTGTTTGCTGCAGTGTTGTCAAGATAACTTAAAAGCTCCCTGGTTACTCTGCAGTTTCTTGTTTTATCCTATCTTTCCTTGGATTTAACAAGGGAATATTTGTTATTTAGATATGTGACTACCGATTTTCTCAAAGCAATAGAAGGGCCAGGTCCAAAAAGTATTTGGTTGGCAGCCTTTTTGGCCAGTAAATCGGCAAGACGGTTACCTTTTAATGTGGCGAACCTATGATCCATCTTAAGGTGACCACATTGTAGTACTAACCCTGAGTAAATTCGTGGTATGTTCAGGGTGAATAGTGCTTGTCTGCTATCTGTATAGATTAGCCAGTTCCTTCCAGTGATACTGTTTCTAGTGAGTTCTTTTGCAGCTATGCAAATCCCCGTGAGCTCTCTTTTAACTACTCTGGCATTCTTGCTCACAGCCCATTTTATGTTTAGGTTTAAGGATCTGGAGTATATCCTACATCCTGAGCCTTGTTTTGTTTTGATTTAGAAGCATCAGTTTAGATATGAATCGTACCTGCCACTTCCTGCTCTTATATTTGTTCTATTATAACTTTATATGACTTATGGAAGATATCTCGGTGAGAGGAAGTCCATATTCGCATGTCATCGTCGTCAGAGCAACCTCCTTAATGTATATATCAAGGGGAGTGAGACTAAGAATGACTTCAATGGCTCTGGTCGGTATTGTTTTTATAGCTCCTGTAGCTCCTGTTATGTTGAGATATGCTGTTCTTAGAAGTTCTTCTAGTTTACTGATAGCTACCAATTTTTGAGTTTTCAGTACCCAGACAACTGCACCGTATGTTAGAATAGGTCTTGCCGTGTAACTCCATGAGACGACCCTGGGTGAGAAACCTCCGGTGCCCCCAATGGTTTGGCAGCATTGTTTATAAGCAATGTATGCTCTTTTAACTTTATTTTCAAAATGCGAGTTCCATGTTAACTTGCTGTCAAAGGTGAGATCTAGGTACTTTACCTATGTTGCTTAGTTTTGTGTTAAGGAGTTCTGAAGGTTTTAATTCCATTTTTATTTATTTCCTTGTGAGCAGGACCATTTCTGTCTTCTTGGGATTGATAGACAGTAAATGGTCTTTGCACCACTGTTCTGTATTTTGAGAGCTACTTGCATTCTTTCGCAGAATATGTTCTCAGAATTTCCTGTTTGCAGAATGACCAGGTCATCTGCATATGTAGTGACTGTCATTATTGAGGCGGCTGATAGGGGTGTCCAGGACCATGTTTCACAGTAGAGGTGATAGCATTCCTCCCTGTAGACATCTCCTCGCAACCAAGCCTTCTTATATTCACACTTATGTTTACTACTCGCTTTGAGAGCATGTTATGTATCCACCCACTAACCATCTGTAGAACATTCCTGTTGGTTAGTGAGTTTATTATCTTGGAGAGGGATATTTCTATCCGGACAGCAAATAGAAAAAAGGTCTGAATCAGTAGATCTGCCTGGGGTCTATGCATATTGGTTTGGGTCTAGTGGTGTTGTAACTACCGCATATCATATGTACCTTTTGCATTTACCTCTCTCCATTTTTTGGGGATATACCTCAGAGCCAATGAGGATCTGAATATACCCACCAGATGCGGTGTAAGTTCTTTCAGATCCCACTGAAGTAGGACTGGATAGACACCGTCAGGTTCTGGAGATTTAAATGGAGAGAAGTTGGATATTGCCCATCTATTTTAGTCGTCGTCTACAATATGTTTAGCAGTCTGCCAGTTGTATACAGATGGGTTGTATTTTTCCTCTGCCCAGTCGGCCACGTCTGTGATGGGGGAAGTGCAATCCTTTTTGATTAGCTCCTCAATGCTTTGGTGTGGATCAGATTTGCCACTTCCAGCAACTTTTAATTCATAACTTTATGTGACTTATGGAATATATAACTCGGTGAGATGAGGTCTATGTTCGTTTGAAGTAGTGAAATTGTATCAAGCGCCTCTTCCCAAAAGCGACGTCTCACTTCACCAGATTCTACATCAGGTTCTATTCACACCAAGCGCAGTCATGTCATTGTTATTAGAGCAACCTCCTGGGTGTAAATATTAAGGGGAGCGAGAGTAAAAATAGCTTTCATGGCTATGGTTGGTGTGGTTTTCAAGGCTAATGATTTATTTATTTATGGGTCGAAACCCATTTTGTATCTTAACTAATGGATCCTAAATATAAACTATTTATTGAACTGTATACTACATATTATTTAATCAATAAATAATATTAATATTAATAAATTTTTTACAAAAGATATTAATAAATTAATTTTAATTGAAAATTATTTAAAAACTATTAGAAAGCTATCTTTTGGCATGATAATTTCTGGAAGAATAATTTAAAACACACAATTATCTTTGTGATTTACTGTTAACTTTTATGTTACATTTAATTTATTGTTTTTGGTCCAATATAGATCCCATTTGAATTTTTGCCACAGGTCATTCTAAAATTCGACCCATAGACGTACTTAATTGTTATCTTAAAAGAGGTGTACAAAAATTTAAATTATTTTAAATTAAAGAATTTTTGATGGATTGGTTTGTTAATGTTAGTTTTAAATAATTAGGAATGTTTTAAAGTCAATCCCAAAAATTAGAGGTAAATTGATTTTTAAATTTGATCTCGTACATAAAAAATACCTAGCCAATATTAAAAAAATGGAGTCCAAGAAGAAAATCGAGGTTAATTCTGTTTTCTAATTAAAAATTAAATTCAATATATGTTTTAACGATGGTCATAAAATTGTAAAATTTGATTTTTAAAAATCTATTATTTGGTTGACCTACTTTATTTAATAATTGAAGTAGTTAGTAGGATACGTGCAGGTTTTTGAGGGTTGTAGTTTATGACACTGCAGGCAAGTTCCAAAATGTCAGAATGACAACTTATATTCTTTGTTATCAGTTTAAAGAAGAGTCTAGAAATCGCAAAAAGAAATAAATTATAGTATACTTACACTTATTACAGATAAGCACTAAATATTGCTAAAAAGCGCTCTGTTAAACAATAATTTTAAAACGTTTTTATGTGTTTAAGGAGTAGAGAACCTAAATATTTTAATATGTGAAAGCTTTAGAGGTAACGTGCCCAATTATTAAGGGGTAGAGGGGCCAAAATACTTTTACATCTCCAGGCTGATGAGGTAATCGGGCTAAATATTTATAAATCGGCAGGCTTGAGTGTTAAAGGGGCCTAATAAGTTTACATAATTTGATTAAAGTTAAAAAAATGTTTAAATTCCAATCAAAAGATGACATGGGATTGTTAACTAAAACCAAGGCTAGGGATGTGTAGAACTTCCCTTGTTTAAAATGAAATCGTTTCTTTTATTTTACAAGTTTATCCATTGAGCTTCAGTTCAATAAGGAGGAAACCACCGATTTTGCGTCGAATTTTTAACAAACTTTGCACGAAATAAAAGTTTTGACTCCCATGGATACTCAGAATTTTTTTTTGATAATTTCTTATTTCATAGAGTAAAAATTGGTAATATTCTAATATTACGAGTAGTATACCAATAATCATACAACTGCGCCTATGGATCCATAATTCTGACGTTGCCCAAGAAGCAAGAAATAGTTCATGTCACCCACAACTCCAAACGTCTATCCCGTGGTATTTCATTCACTCCGTAGAAAGTTAATATTGGTTTCTCGCCGGATATATCAACCAGGATCTTGAGTTATTATAGTTCGAGGCGCAGTGTTAATAAGTGATTAGAATTCTTCACACTGAAAAGGCATTAGAAACAAATCAAGTGTTGCGAGAGTTTATTGTGATAAAGATTCACATAATTTATATGAAATTTATGGACAGTCGCCCAAAGCAAGACTACACAGTACTTGGGACTTGAGGAGAGATTCCACGATCAGGTGGCTTTGTATTGCAAATTATGAAGAAAGGGCAAAAAATAAAAGAAGACGTAATGATAAAAAGTTCCTTCAATATTACTTGAAAGGTCAGAACCCATTACAGAAAGTCATAAAAAGATAAACGGAATAAATTCATCATGGCGAATTTTAACATTTATAAAATATATTTTTAATAAATTGATAACAATGGTGGTGTCCCAACTTATGATATATTTTAGTGTGTATAATGTTGTCACATATTTTTGGTGGTATTATATTTTTAGGTTTTTACATGGAATTTTTATTAATTATAGAAAAAAATCGGATTTTAGCCCTAAGTACTATAGAATGTTTTTCTAACACTGCTACTTAGAGCTGGGTAATTCCTAGTTAAAAGTAATTAATAATTACAATTACTTATTTTTCATGTAATTTGTAATTGTATTTAAGTACTTTTCTCTTTCAAAGTAATTTGAAATTGTCATTGCAGCAAAATCTGTAAAGGAATTGTACTTTGTAATTATATTAATTTATAATATTTAAATTGTCTAAGTACAATTACTTGTCATAAGTACAATTACTTGTCATAAGTACAATTACTTGCCATAAGTACAATTGCTTTTCTAATTACAATTACTTTTCCAATTACAATTACATTCATAAGTATAATTACATTTTTTTAATTACAATTACTTTTAAATGCGTGTTTATGAGATACATGTGATATAAAAACAAAAAATTTCTTGTTCGAATCAGTCACTAGAGCTCAGACTCCATATCATTTGTTTGAATGCATTTGAGGAAAGCGTTGTGCCGTGAAGCAGTGAAATTGTTCAACCTAAAATAATAGCAGTTATGGGCAAGTAGATGCAGATATCCTTATTTCTAAGACGTATTTTGTATTTATATTATTATAAACATACAATTATAAACATTATAAAATAAGGAAATATAGTATGAAGTGGTGTAAATAGAAGTTTTTATGGGGTAAAAACTACAAACTACTTATTTACGTTGCGTAGGTATGTCTAGTTATTATTCTAGTTCTCTACATTGAAATGTGGGCGTAAAAAACATATTTTTCTACACCTACAAGGATATTACCTTGTCTACGCACATATTAAAAAAGAAAAGGTTAACTATTGCGTTCAACTGAACGAATATATTTTATATCCATTCTAAGTTACAACCCAGACAAACCACTAGCGCGCCACCAACCCCACCACCTCATCAGCATCAATTAGTTGAAGTCAACACAGAAGAAAGTTCTTCTAAATCTATTGTCAAAGTAGATGAAGCAGCACAGAAAACCGAAGTACCACCAACTCATTCAAAGGGAGATAGGGGAAAACGATATCAAACAAGACTTGGATCAGCTTCAGGGGTTACCCCAAAAAAACAACTACAATCAGCGAGTTCAGCCAGTTATAAAAGAAAATAAAACACTCAAAATTACTAACCCGTCATTAATATTCCCTGTTAAATAGATACTCAAAAAAATACTTACTTTGTTGTTGTTGTTGTTGTATATGTGTTTAATCATTTAAAAGTTTATAGTCTATTATTATTAAAGAAATTGTGCGTGTCAATATATAGAAAATTTTATATAGAAAAAAAAAATTAATAAATTAACTTTAGTTTTGAGATTAATTTTATTTATAAGTAATTATGGAAGAGTACATTAGAAATTTTAAAACTGAAACAATTGATACAATAATAATCGAAAAAGCAGGAGATTGTAAAGCACATATTAAAGACACTAATTTAACTAATATAAAAATTATTAATACTAATATAAGGAGCTTTACTAAAAATATTGATGAATTTAATGTTGTCTTAGAAAAATTGGTATAGATTTTGATGTTATCTGTTTGTGTGAAACATTTCAATTGACTGATTTACAAATATTAAAAATAAATGGGTACGACATATTGTATAATGAAAGCGCTATAAATAAAAACGATGGGACCGTTGTACTTATTAAAGAATCTTTTAAATACTCTTTCAAAATTGTAGATATTGGAATAATTAAATCTATTGAAATTAATCTAACCGCTAATAATAAAACATATTTAATTACATGTCTAAATAGACCCCCATGCACTAAGATCATTGACTTTTATGAAAGTCTAATGTTATATATAAATAATTTGAATAAAGATTTTGATTTCCACATCCTATCTGGTATCTGGAAATAAATCAATGTTTATATCTGGTGATATAAACATTGATTTATTTAGTGAACAAAATGAAGCCATCGAATATTTACTAGGGTGCAAGATAATTCCAAAACTTGTATCGATCATATTTTTTTATTAGACAAAACGAATGATAATAACGTGTATGTTCCTATTGTACTGGAAACTTATGTTACTGATCACTTCACTACCATAGTCCAAATTGTTACCCCCAAAAAAGGAGAAAATGTATTAAAAAATAGTAATTTTAAAACTTACATAAATTATGATGCTCTAACGAATAAACTAGAAAATGAAAAATGGGAAACTGTCCTATTTGAAAATAATGTTTGTCTGGCTACCAATAACTTTATTAATATTGTTAAAACTAAAATAAAAGAAAGTGAATACATCAAAAAAATTAAAAATAAAGAGGCAAAAAGATCCCCTTGGATAACAAAATCATTAGTGGTTTCTTCTAATATAAAAGATAAACTTTACAAAAAAATGAAAAATAATAATTCAATCGATAATATTAAAAATTATAAAAATTATAGAAACAATTTAAGAAATTTAATCAGAATCGCTAAATCCAATTATTATAAATCAGAAATAGAAAAAAGTAGCAAAAACTCTGCCGATCTATGGAAATCAATTAATAATATTATGAATCAAAACAAGAAGTCTAACAATATCTGTGAAATAACTGACAAAAATGGTTTAAAAATTTATGATAAAAAAATTGTTGCAAATGAATTTTGTCACTTTTTTTCCAATATTGGGAATAATCTTGCTAAGCAAATAAAACCCGTTGACAAAAAATTTAACAAAAAACTCGTTCCAAATTCGTTGTATTTATTAGATACAAATGAAAAGGAGATCATTAATATTATTAATTCTCTTAAATTAAATAAAGCTCCAGGAATTGATGGTATAAAATCCGAAACATTAAAAAAAATTTCACGTCAAGTTGCTGTACCATTAAAATATATTATTAATACATCTTTTCAATTAGGAATCTTTCCAACGCCATTCAAAACGACAATCATAAAACCATTATTCAAAAAAGGAAAAAAGACTTAATGACAAATTATAGACCAATTTCATTAATAACTAATTTCGCAAAGGTTTATGAGAAAATTTTAAAGATACGTATCTCACAGTTTTTGAACAAATACGATATAATTTCCGACAAACAATATGGATTTAGGGAGGGAAGATCGACAGAAGATACAATAGCTCAATTGATAAAAAATATATATGAAAATATTGATAAAAAAAAGGCATCTCTATGCATCTTCATCGACCTTACAAAAGCATTCGATACGGTTAGTCATACAAAAATGATCGATACACTACACGAGATTGGTTTCAGAGGCCAAAGCTATGAATTACTTCGTTCATATTTAACAGAAAGAAAACAATCTGTTGTAATTGATGATGTGGTCAGCGAAAACAAAAATGTTATATGTGGTGTCCCACAAGGAACTGTACTAGGACCAATATTGTTTAACATATATCTAAATAATTTATTTGCTGTCAATTCAAATGGGAAAATAATTAGTTTTGCTGACGACACCGCAATTATTTATGAGAGCTCAGACTGGGATACATTAAAAATATTAGTTGAGAACGACCTCCCTCATATCTTTGATTGGTTTCACCACTACTTGCTTACTGTCAATTTTAACAAGACTTTATTTATACCTTTTTGCTCATATGAAAATACCTCACCTACCTACAATAAAATCTCAATTAGAGTCAATAAAAATTTAGTCGACATTAGTTTAGCATCTAATATTAAATATCTGGGGGTATATATAGACAAACACCTAAAATGGGATATACATATTAATTTTTTAATAAAGAAACTCAGAACCTTATTATTTAGGTTTAAATTTTTATCAAAACTGTTGAATTTTGAACAATTAAAAATGATCTATTATGGGCTTGCTGAATCACATATTAAATACGGGATCATAGCTTGGGGAGGGGCATTAGAATGCCATATAAACAATCTCAATAATACGAAAAAATATCTCATAAAAATTATATTGAAAAAACCATATACTTACCCAACACAGCAACTATTCGAAGAAAGCAAATTATTTGATGTTAGACAACTGTTTTATCAGAATCTATTAATAAGGCAGCATTTCAATAAAGGCGAATTGAAAAAAAATTAAGACAATTATAATACCCGTTCAAAAAGTTATACATATGTCTTACCCAAAGTATTGAAATCCAACACTCAACGAAGTTTTTGGTACATAGGTCCTAAACTATATAATAAATTGCCAATTGAGATAAAACAAATTCATTCAAAAAATCTACACATAAAATTAATAAAAAAATGGGTTTTACAATTTCCACGCCAAACTATACTTGCAATGATTGAAAATTATTATTATTAATGAAATATTATTATTATCGTTATTATTATTATTATTATTATTATTATTATTATTATTATTATTATTATTATTATTATTATTATTATTATTATTATTATAATTGTTAGTATTGTTATTGGTATTATTATTTTTATTTTTATTGTTATTATTGTTATAATTATTATTATTATTATTATTATTATTATTATTATTATTATTATTATTATTATTATTATTATTATTATTATTATTATTATTATTATTATTATTATTATTATTATTATTATTATTATTATTATTATTATTATTATTATTATTATTATTATTATTATTATTATTATTATTATTAATATTATTACTATTATTATTATAATTATTACTTTTATTATGGTCATTATTCTTAATGTGTTATTATTATTATTATTATTATTTAATATTACTGTTCTAAAACAAAAAATATATACAAAAAAAAATTATTAAAAAGTTATACGTAGGGTATTACAGTTGATCCTAATTCGCTCAACTTCAGACAGGTTTTCCTTATAGTTGGTCGTCACAAAGGTTAACTGTTACCAAAATATAATAAAAAAAAATAACTTTTAATTATTATAAATATATTTTAATATATACTCAAATATTTTAGCCAGCTGTACAGGATCTAGATATCCTTTAGCTTTATTATTTATTTACTAGATAATATTGTAATATTTCAAATTGTATTTACCGTTATTTTGTAAATAAATTATTATTATTATTATTATTTATTATTATTATTATTAAGTAGTGAGAACACTGCAAAAAAATGAAATCCACCAATCACAGTTCATATTTTGAATACCAAACTACTACTATTTGTAAAATTTTAAATAAGTGACAATTATTCTGTCAAACTAATTGTGACTATATTTTTTAGTTTATTGAGATTAAATATACACTAAATAAGTTATTTTTGTTTAGAATCGAAAAATATTAACATTTTTTATTTGGGCCACAATTAAAAAAAAATTTTAATCAAATTATATGAAACTAGTTTAATTACGAGTATTAAAACCAAAATCATAAAGGTGGCGGTGAAGCTGAGGACAGAGTATCTGCCTTCCATGCGAATAGCCCGGGTTCAAATCTGGACAAGGGACAAATTTAATTTTTTTTTATTTTATGAATTAGTAAAAAACATAAATTAATTTAAAATTAGTTATTTTGTCTTAATAACCTAAAATATATATTTTCGTTAGTAGGTCGTAGAAAAAATATTACGGTACAACTCCATATCCACTCTTGTTGCACAAACTACTATTTCAGATTAAGTATAATTTGTCAATAAAAATAACACATTATACAGGATAATTTACCACGCCTCTGACGTTTATAGCGAATCGATAAAGTTTTAAAATAATTTCTATTTTTTAAGTTTATATGATGAGGAAAGCCACCTTTTTAAAATTATTTTAAAATATATACTTAGTATTTCCCAAAAAAATGTTGCGTATCAAAGTTTTGTGGAACGCCCTGTATTTTATTAAATTTTTAGAATCTCCCTGAATAACTAATTTCATTGATCTATCAGACTTGATTTATAAAAAAATAGAGATTTTTGAATTTTGAAATTTTATCTAGGAAATATTACGCAAGTTCTGTTTTCTGTTCGTGGGTTAGTGCAGGTATTTTGTAGATAGTATATTTTCTCTTCATTATTTTGGTCAAACCTTGTGCTGGAGGGGTATCAGTAGTGGTAAACTGGTTCCAAAAGACTTTCTTGCTGTTCTTTAGTTCACGTTTAGATTTTGTGCTTAGTCTTTTAAAGTTGATTTGGTCATGCCTGTCTCTGGTACTTTTATTTAGAGCTTTTTTATATTCCTTAACTGCAACTTTGCACGAATTATTCTAGCAGAGAAAGGCATTTTTTGTGAGCAATGAAGTATTTGCCTATATGTATGTCACTAGAAGTAATAATACAATCTGTGAATTGACTGGCAGCTTTATTAATGTTATTATGAAGGTTTAGTATTTGCCTATATGTAAGTCACTAGAAGTAATAATACAATCTGTGAATTGACTGGCAGCTTCATTAATGTTATTATGAAGATTTGTTCGGTCACTTAGTTATTTAACCAGAATGAGTCTCAGTTAGCTCTATATATTTTTCATTTAGTTATGACGGTTGTAGCTTTTGGTTCGTTGTCAAAAATAATAATTGGATAGTGATTACTATCGTAAGGCAGTCCAGAGTATGCCATGTAAGTAGGTCTACTCTTTTAGGATCACCAAGGCTAAGATCTATTGAGGAGAAGGTACCTGTCTGTACGTAAAGGTACGCACTATTTTAAACACAGGCAGTTTAAAATGTTTGTATTATAGATATTTAATGTATTTTTGAAAACTTTGCCTCGTCCAAATGTTGTGAGCATTGAAATCTCCTACTAGTATTAAAGGTACGGAAAGTTGAGTTATAAGACTCGGTATGTTGGGGTTTGGGGGTTTATAAGTACTACAAATTGTTATTTTTAAGGATACCATGCGGTTATGGTTATTGCTTCTAGGTTAGTGTTTTTAGGAAATTCTTTGTGGAATATATCAGACAAAGACAGAGGTCCCACCACTATCTCGTGAGTGTGTAGTTATGATAAAGTTATAATTAACATAAGCACCTTAAAAGTAAGATGTGTTAAGTCACATTTTTTAGAGAAAACAGTTTTTTCCACTTGTTGATTGACTATATCAAATTCTTTCTAGAGAAAAATAGATTTAACTCCCTAGTTGCATCATTTCCCTAAAAGATAAAGGAACACTTGGCAAGTCGCAAAACAAGCATTGCAAATTTGTGGTTAATAATAAGTCACACCAAAGTCAAAATTTTAGGGCAAAGTGAAAATCTAACAACAAATCAAAATAAATTGACCAAAAATTAACTTTTGCAAAGGCCCCAATATTTAGTAAATTCGCAGTTTATTTCCTTTTTTTGTTAAAACAATAAGTTTTTAGATATGGGTTGTGGGTCATTAAGATTTGTTTCTTGTAAGCAGAGAAAATCAGGGGAAGTATCGGAAATGAGCTGTTAAAGACGTTCTATCCGGAGATAAAATCCATCGCAATTACACTAAATTAGTTTAAGGGGCATTTTGGGTTATTGAGTTAATGGAAATATTTTTGAGATTTATTTATTTATTATTTATTTATTTATTTATTTATTACAATATCCTCGGGAAAGCACAATTACAGGATAAGGACAAACACAGCAAAATACAGAAAAAAATAATACAAAGCAGTATATCTGTTAAGCTATATATTAATGCTCACTAGAAAAAAAACCCTTTAGGGAAAAAAAGTAAGCACTCATATGCAGCTATGTTCTAAGATTACACACATGGGTACATATGAAATTATTGACCAAATTCTGGACATCCGTCCTTCCTACAAATTACCCCGAAGAATGGTTTTTTAATTTGAGCAGCTTTTGTCCAAAAAATGTCAATACTAGGTTCAATTGAAGAGTAGTCAATGATGAACTGATTTAACGGAGAATATTTGTAAATATTTGTCTTATGTGGTAATTCATAAAAAAGACTGTTGGTTCTAGAATTTGGTCTAGGAACTCTGAAATTTAGTGACGATACAATATTATCACATTTAAAAATATAGTTAACAATTTTATATAAAAACATAATTGAATGCATTGACCGACGACGAATTAAACTACAGCTATCAAAACGAATATAAAAGTATTCTTGAGGTGTGCCTCTAGCGGGATAAAGACCGTCCAAGATATAAGAAGCCGACTTAAAGTATCTTCTTTGCACTCGCTCCAAAGCGGAAATATGAATATTATAATTCGGGCTCCAAATAACACAAGCATATTCTAGTTGCGAACTTACAAAAGCCGAAAACAAAAGATTCAATGTAATAATATTATTAAAACATTTCGCATTTCTAAAAATAAAACCCAGCGACCGATATGCTGAAGAGATTGTTTTTTGTATATGAGGAATAAAAGATAACTTTGGATCAAAATAAACACCTAGATCTTTTAGGATATCTGGTCTGTCGAGGATAATATTACTTAAATTGTAATTAAATTGGATAGTTGATTCTTTCCTACAGAAAGACATTACGTTACATTTACTTGGATTTATAGGGAGCTTATTTCTGATACACCAATTATTAACATGATTAAGGTTTCGCTGGAGGTTCAAGCAGTCATTGACGGAGTTTATCTCACAGAATAGTTTAATATCATCAGCATATATATCTTTATCAATATCAAGATCTTCGGTTATATCATTTATAAAAATATTAAAAAGTAACGGACCCAATATAGACCCCTGTGGGACACCGGAAGTTTGAAGAAAAGGTTGAGATTTATATCCTAAAGTTTGAACGTATTGAGTGCGTTCATAAAGATAAGATTTAAATACAGCAATTAACCTGTCATCTATTCCGAATAAGTTAAGCTTATGTAAAAGTAGGCCATGATCAATCTTATCAAATGCTTTAGAAAAGTCAGTGTAGATAATATCAACTTGACTTTTCTTCTCCAGCGTTTTACAAATGAATTGGGTCACGCAGAATAGATAAGTCACTGTGGACCTACCAGATCTAAAGCCATGTTGTTCGGGTATGATAATATTACTGGCATGAAATGCAAGGTGATTATGGATTACTAATTCGAATACTTTTGCGAAATTGCTTACAATAGCTACTGGACGATAATTACTTATGTCATTTTTTGTGCCTTTTTTAAATATTGGACAAATTCTAGAAACCTTCCAACAATCAGGAAACTTCTTAAGTTTGAGAATAAGATTAAAAATGGTATACAGAGATTTACTGAATATATATGCACAGTCTTTAAATAAGAACGCCGGAATTAAATCGGGACCATTAGTCTGTTTTGGCTTTAGTTTTTTCGCAGCGACCCAGATTTCGTTTTCCGAAAATTCTCTGATTCTTAGAATATTTTGACTAATGTTTTTATTGTCTAGATGTGAGAAAGTACCAGAAGGAGTAAAGTTATTGGAGAAAAATGAAGCAAATCCATTAACCACCTCTTGTGGACCATTATACTCAACATTTTCATTAACCATTTGGGCAGGAATAGTAGAATTGCCCTTTGAGGAATCAATAAATGACCAGAAGCAATTAGGATTGGTTTTAATGTTGGATTCAAGATTTTTTGTAAATTTTTTTTATAAGACATTGATCCGTTCAAGTTATAATCTTCGTCAGATGGATCGCCCAAATTTGGTAGACTGTTTCTTTTGAATCAGGGTTTAAGTGTCTTTTGATCTTTTTCGCCAGTCGAGTTATTTTATTCCTGGTTGATCTTCCTTTAAGAGTTGGGTATATTAAGTGCAGGTTTTCGACTAAAAAATTGACATCTTTTATGAATTTGAGTGCTTCTGTATAGGGCTCATAGTTACCATGTGTGTTTTCTAGAAATGCAAAAAGGTTTTCAACGGTAAGAGTAAAGGCTTTAGGTGTTTGTTGAGAGGCTTCTTCGATAGATTTTTTTGTAGATTTTATTAGGATGCTTTCTGTAATTGTATTTTCCTTTTGAACTTTATCTTTTTTGTTATGGTACTGAAGGAAATGGGAGATATTTTGGGAGGAGGCATTTCATGGGAAGATGTTGCGGATGTTTTTTCGTCGGGGTTTGGTTGGTCATTCGGAGTTGTTTTTTCTATAAGAGGTCGTTGATTAGGTGGTAAGCTAATAGGACATTGTTGACTATTATTAACTGAGCTAGTATAAAGTAGTAAACTGGTTGTTTGTGGGAAGGTTTCTGTGATTATTTGTAACGGCTGACTAAGTCAAACATCGTCTCTGGGGTATCGGCGTAGACTAGCCACTTCACATATCCCTACAGAAAATATTAGAAAATGTTTAATCACAGGATCTTGGAGGTCAATCCACAGATTACGCAAAATGATGCGCTCATAGAATGTTTCGTTCAATAGATTCATTGTGATGCTGGTTGTGTGGCATATTGTGCTGTTTTGTTTAAATCACAACCCTTCCACATTAATGCCATTCAATTGGGGAAAAAAAAAAGTTAGTAATCATGAATGTATAGGGCTCTCCATTGAGTGTTTTGTTTCGACTCGTATTATTTTTATAAAAAAATCGATCCGTTATTCAATCAGCACACTAAACAGTGACATTTTGTAAATATAGCGGCGTCGTAATAACTTGTGGATTTTATTTATACCAAATGCGGTAATTTTTATTGTTGTTAATGTAGCCATTCAACATAAAAGTAAAACCACATTGCTGACCAAAATTTTGGACGTAGCGCACTGTAAGTTTCGCGAACTGAACCACGATTTTCGAAATAAATTTGCAGAATTTTAATCGTGGTCGCTGAAAAATGTGACATCGACTTAAAAGACAAACCTCTAAAAAGAACACCCTTTATAATAACCCAGGGTTTTTATTAATCATTTATAATCAAAGCAATTTCAATGGAAATGGCGGCACGGTGGTTTTTGTAAAAACTGTTAATATTTTAAATATGACAAATTAAATTGGTAAATCGATTTATCACTATCACCACGTATTTATAGATCTTCTTATGATATTAATGATTTTATACAAATAATTGAAACATACTTTGAAAGAAATCAAATAAGTTGTTGAAGCAGTGTTTTATTTTACTAATATTCTAGATTCCAATAATTTTCCGAATATGAAAACGTATTAAGTAAATGTGGTTATATTTCTACCATTAACAAAGAATTTTCAAGTAAAACAATTTCCTTAAAACAAAAGTAAGTATTACTATATTTATATAGTTTATTATAATAATTATTATTAATTTTTAATATTTTTTTTTTGAGAATAATTAGTTTATTTAGTTTAATATAGTTAATAGTTTGTTTTTATTTTTAAAAGAATATTTATGTGTATTTTTATTTAATAAAAATCTACTGTATCTGTTTGTCTCTCATCATCGTACTACTGTTCTACATAGTTTTCAGCTAGCAATACTTAAGTGGCTAAAAATGACTGAACAATGTGAGTGTAGAGAAAGCGTTCTGGTCTGCCATGTCCAAGGCCATTTATGTGGAAAAATTTTAATGCAATTTAACGGTGCGAGTGTAGAACGTGCACAAGGAACCGTTTATTGTAGACATCTGATTTTTTTTAACATAAATGGTCTCTAGGACTCACTGGAAATTATTCTTTAATTTGCCGCTATTAAGTTGTTAAAAATATAAAAATTGTTCTATGTGAAACTTTATTTAATTTTGACCGCCTGATCGTCTATCGGTTTATCATTACGCCATCTAGTGACAAAGTTAGAAACTTAAAAATAAATTCCAGCGATTCCTCTTGATCTGAAATTTTACAACGCAATGTTTCTGAAATACAGCCTATATCTTACAGCCATAGCTGGCGTTATTTCTTATTTGGATACCCGGTATAGTCTACCCTAAAACATCCTGTATAATGGAGACATCATAATATCCATACCAATCTTGTTTACTTACATGGAAATTTAATTTAAAACGAAGATTCATATCAGAATTTCTTTATATCGTTGCAGCAAAATCGCAAATGTAGGAGGTATTATTATTAGTACATGAAATCTCTTGAGTGGTGACTCAAAGGTTTCTCTTGCTTTTTCTCATTTCTTCGTGAAATAAAAATGATGGGGTAATAAAAAAATTACCGTAGATGGCAGATATTGCTGTATTTTAACTAATACCTCACAAGAGGTGTCTCGGTGAAACCGGCTCCGACTGTATAGCAGGAACGAGAATCGTCCTGCTTATCCAACAGAACAATCGAATTGAATAAACAAACACTCCATTCTATGGTTGGTAGTACTTTCCACAATACTTTAGTGATTAGGATTTATACGATCATAATTTCTAATGTGTTTCGTCGGAGTTGTTCGCTTCTTATTTATCGTATTTTATTTACGAAATTATGTGACAGAATTGGCAATACATACAAGGAATTACTCGATACCGATGGTAGACAGTGTTGGTTTTAGGAAGAAAGCCCTGATAAATCGCCTCCAGCGTTATTATTTCTTACAGAAGCGTAATATTACGAAAATGCTGGAGCCGGGAGTAAGAAAAGTTATATATGATTGTAACTCTCGAGTTCGTCTTCTGGCCTTTGGGGAAAAGTAGTAACTAACACTACACAGATATTTAACATAATTATTTTTTTAATTAATATAAAAATGAAATTAATTTTCATGAATAAAAGTATGTATTTCTATCACAAGTAAAAAGGTTTTCATTTCAGTAATCTCTGGTAAACAGTAAACATAACTTGGGCACCTGTGTGTCTACGACAAATGAATAATAGTAGTACTCTCCCTATTTACCCCCTAACGAGTTAATTTCAACCCCTAAAGCCGACTAAGTAACTAGTGTAGGGTAAGGGATGGATATTATTATTATTATTTGCTGTGGCACTCCGGAGCGACTTAAAGATGATTGAAGGCGCTATTTGACTTACAAATGAGGTAAACCCGGAAAACCCCACCCAACTTCATCGAAATGATAACTCACGGCGAGTTTTATAATCTGAATGTTATATCAACAGAAATTAAATTTCTTCTGTAGGATTAGAAGCCAATGTGTCTCTTACCACAAAATTGGTTGCAAATGAATGCAAGTGTCTTGGACACCTACGCCACCTACATTTTTAACAAGTAGTAATTTCAGAGAATAAACATTTAACCTGTTTTTTTTTAACTATATTGCTGAAGTCGAGTTTAAATTTGTCAACTAAGTTGAAAATGTCATATAAAAAGTATTTTTGTAGTAGAAACACACTTTAATAGGTATAAATGATTCAATTAACCATCAACAGTAATATCTTCACTTGTATTACACAGTTAATACCCACTGAAACTAAAATCACTAACCGCAAGTAAATACTTCGTCTAAACTGTTCAGTGACCAATTTTAAAATTCTTGTTATACCTAACATAAGTAAATATTTTAATTGTTCCATAAGGTACCTATAAGAATTTTTATTTGCGGTAGGCAAAAGTCTGTTAACACTAAGTGAATATGTTTCTGTATATTATTTTTTTCGTTGACCAATACCAATAGTATAGAGTGTGGTAAAATAATTAATTTATCATATGATAATTAAAATATGTTTATATGGTGTAAGAACGGGATAGTCATAAAAACCAAAATTAAAATTATTTAACAAAACAAAAACAAGAAAGTACCTACATTATCAGTTAAGAGTCGTTTTTTTTTTCTCCATATGTAATTTTGGAGAGAAACAGAATCACTTTTTGCAAAATGTCATGTCATATTTCGAACATACTTTGTTACTTTGCGGAGGTGACGATTCAAAAGTTCTTATAATTTTATTGTTTTTCACCATTTATTAGGCTTATCTACGGTGATTAGAGTTTTAGTTGTAATCCTAAGTTTTTTTTAATAATTTATTTATCATCAACCTACTACTAGCTACAAGGTTTAAACATCTACGATGGTGAGCACGCTACCAATAAATACCATAAATTTAGCCAAATTCTCTGGTTTTCCAACCAGAGGTAAGGATACTTAACGAGCCCAACATCCATGGGCTATCGGTCCTCCGCAAGATAGCATACCCCGCACTATACCTCGTACTCATTGATATAATGCCTGCCAGCTGTGGTATGCAACTACGCGAGCAGTTTGTTCGGACGTACGCTGACTTTCGTTAAGATGGTAACTTATCTAACTACAAGTACTAACTGCGCTCGGCCTGGCTAAACCTAATTATTATTATGTTAGATAGATGATAGATTCAAAATTATATTAGTAATAATTTTACAATTGTTATATAAGATCTGTTCCAACAACGATCAGAAACCAGTCATTAATACTAAGATTCTGCGTAGTTGATTATTTCGAAAGACAAATTATATACTGCGCAGAATCCTGGTGTCAGGGCCTGTTTTCTGACCGTTGTTGGAACAAACCTATAAATTTTAAAACATTAGATGGAGTGGCCATCAAAACCACACCGACCAGAGCCATGTAGGTCATTCTTAGTCTTACTCTCTTTGATATTTACACCAAGAATGTCACTCTAATGACAATGACATCCCCGCACGGTTGGAATAGAACCTGGTGTAGGACCTAGTCAGGCGGGACGTCGCGTTTCACAGGAAGCGTAGATACGCCCCCACTGCTTCAAATGAAAATGGACTCCATCTCACAAAGATATATCTTCCATAAGTCATATAAAGTTATAACAGAATAAATGGAATAGTCGGAAGTGGCAGTTATGATTCATATCTACACCAACGGTAATAAAACATAACAATGCTCAAGATGTGAGCAAGAGTGTCAGTGTATTTCAAACAGAGCTTACGGGGATTTTCATAGCAGCAAAAGCAATCACTAGAAACAGTATCACTGGAAGGAAAATGCTCATCTATAAAAATACAAGACAAGCACTACTTACCCTGAATATACCATGATTTTACTCAGGGTTAGTACTAGAATGGCACGAAGCTTTGCCAAAGTATCCATAAACAATGTGGTTAGCTTAAGATGGATCAAAGGTCATGCCACATCGAAAGGTAACCGTCTTGCTGATTCACTAGCCAAGAAAGCAGCCAACCAAATACTTTTTGGACCTGACCCTTCTATTGGCATGACAAAATCGATAGTGACAGACCTAATTAAAAAACACGTCCTTGTGAAATTCTAGGAAAGATGGGATGAAATAAGAAACTGCAGAGTTCCCAGGGAGCTTTTAAGTTATCCTGACAATACTACAGCAAACAAATACTTGACTATGACTTGACAGAACCTGCGCCTGGTCACATGTATTCTAACTGGTCATTGCTAAGTACGGAAGCATTTCCATATCATGAGACTATTAAAATCCGCACTCTGCAGGGGGTGCAAACAAGAAGATATACGAGAAACACTTCTTGGCGACGTTGTCAACTACATTAAATCTGTAGGCTGGCTCATGAGCAGTGAGGCCTAAGTTCCGTAGGGTAACCCATCCTCCGCACGTTACAGATACAGATAGAGTGGTAGAAATTTTTGTGAGCACAAGTACACGAAATATAATATTTTTTATAAGCTTCTAAAAATTAATCTACATGCATTGGAATCTGACATCTTCATAGAATATATTATAAAATGAGTACAAAAATTAAGTGAACTAATTATATTTTTTGATTTATTAATTGAGTGTCTTAAAAAATCTATGTTTTGTAGTTTCTCGGTGTTGGTTAGAGCATCTTTCATGTGTGGAACGTAATAACGATAATGTTCCTTTGCTTTAGAAAATTTTAGGCATACTTGTAAAATTATTTTAACACTAATTTGTTTCCATTGCATCTGCAGGTAGGAGGCTCTGCTCGTATTAGAAGGTTTTCGTGTATAAAGCGGGTATGTCCTAAACTAAGTTTTGATATTTTAATTTGGGCCTGTAGAATGAGTGGTGTTGATAATATTAAAGTTGCTGAGGGTTTGCTATCTTTTAATTTTGAACAAGAACTGTTCCATTAATTTCCTCCTTTTCAGAAAAAGTCCTTTGAAAAAATCTGCATATCTTTAATAATACAGAGGTTGGTAAATAACAATGACGAACAACTATAAAACTCGAATTCCAAACATTTACGGTTTGATCCAAGAAATTATCAAATTATTTATGAAAGAGTACAGGAGAGTATTTTTACAAGGATTGTTTATAATTGTAATTCAGTATTGACTAAATATAAAGCTTTAAAGTGCACGAAAGGCTTCCAAAATTACATTAGGGAAGTATATTTGCGTTCTTAATGCCAGTTATTATCAGTTTAATGTATTTTTTCTAGTTGCAATTATTATAATTGTGTAGTGTTCTGTAGGAAACTATGCCTTGCTTTATTTTAAATCCATCGGTGTAGATATAAATCGTACCTGTCACTTTCGGCCTTTTTATTTGTTCTGTTATAACTTTTTATGGCTTATGGAAGAAATATCTCGGTGAGATGGAGTCCATATTCGCTTAAAGCAGTGAGAACGTATAGAGCGCCTCCTGTCAAAGTGACATCTTGCCTCGCCAGATCCTACATCATTGTCATCTAAGTAACTTCCTTGATGTGAATATCAAGGGGAGTGAGATTAACAATGACTTCCATGGCTCTGGTTGGTGTATGATTTTCATGGTTCTTCTTATGTTGAGACATGCTGTTCCTAGAATTTGTTCAAGTTTGCTGATAGCTCTCTATTTTTGGATTTTTGGTTCCAAAAAGTTGCACCGTATGTTAGCATAAGTTTTATTATGGCCGTGTAAGCCCATGTGATAACTCTGAGGGAGATATCCAGGTACACCTCATGGTTCGGCGGCATTGCTCATAAGTAATGTATGCTATTTTGACCCTGTTTTCTAAGTGTGAGTTCCATATTAGCTTGCTGTCAAAGATAAGATCTAGGTGCTACACCTCTGTTGCAAAGTTTAGTTTAGTGTTCAGAAGTCCTGGAGGTCTGGATTTATGTCTTCTTTGGATTGATAAACAGAGATGGGTTCTTGCCCCACAGTTTTATAATTTTTAGAGCTACTTGCTTTCTTTCGCAGGGTATGTTCTCAAAATTTCCTGTTTGCAGAATGACCAGGTCATCAGCATACGCTATTGTGTAGTGACATTGTTGAGGGGATTGATAAGGGTATTGAGGACCTTGTCTCACAGTAGAGTTGATAGCACCCCTCCCTGTGGACATCCCCTCGCAACCAATCCTCACTTGTTTACTGTTCGCTTTAAGAGCATGTTATGTATCCACCCACTAACCATCTGTGGAACATTCCTGTTGGTTAGTAAGTGTTATCATGGAGAAAGTGTTTTTTTTTTGCAAAGTACCTTATATGTCCATGAAAAAATCTAAGGCGGGCTCCTAATTGTCCAGGGATCCCTCTACATGACCAGCAACTAGGTGAGGGGCTGAACCTTTATTCTCGACTTAACGGGAAAATTTTTCCATAGGTAAAAATTCCACTGCTTATGTTCCAATAGTATTATAAAACAGTATTCTTCACAAAGGTTATGAATCTAATTCCTATGGTAATTTTGATTATTAGTATATCTAACGTATGTCTGGTATTAAATACGAAAATATTGAAAACTGACAAATAATAAACAAGATATTTCATTACTCTCGAGTTGTTATGTTGGGATCATTAATTCTTGTTGTCAATGATAATAAATAAGGTCAGTGTTTGATTCTTGTTCTTTCCTTCCGTTAAAAAATTACTGTGGTGATCAATTCAACGATCGATGGATACAAAGAAAAATAAATAGGACAGCGACCCAAAAAAAATATTTTGGATCTATTATTGTTTCCATACCTCTGCATGTAGATGCCTATTTTGAAAGTCTAAATAATTTTTTAATATTGGTTTCATTTATAGATTCTAAGAGCTTTCTTTCCTCAATTGTTTTGCCACTTAGTCCAAAAATCTCTTGGGGATTTATTGGCTCTTCATACTGCTATTTCTATATGGTTTAAGTAGAGAAGTAAAATAGCTTCATCCATTTTAAAAAATAAGGTATATTATAAATAATATTATTATTATTTAAAGTTACAAGAAAATAGCAAATGTTACTAATATTCCCATTGGAAATTTGATTACACATGCCAAATAACAAGTGTATTTGCTCCCATACTTTTAGACCGTCAGATAGTGACCGATTTAGGTGCCCTATTTTCGCATACAAGCTTCGAAGAAGATTGAAATGTTCATCGATGTTAAGTAGAATAAAAGAAAATTTACGAGGGCTCCTTGGAGATAACACATGGAAAATTCGATTTTCCTTTTGAGAAAAATTTTCCGACCCCAAAATGCACTTATACATTCAGGTCATTCAAGTAAACATTTTTTCGGACTAGTGATGACGTACATTTTCATACATTCGATGGGCTTGTGTAGAAAAATCGGGCAAAATCTCGATTTTCCCTTAGAAATTACGCACTTATTTGAACCCTTTAGCCACTTGCAACATTAAAGCCTTTAGTTTTTCGAAGCCTAGTTCTATTAAATAATCATATAATGAAAACTGCTTGTGTGGAAAAACGCACAACAAATAACCTTTCGAATTTTCCATGTGTTATCCCCAGCAGTTACTCGTAAATTTTCTTTCATTCTACTTAAAATCGATGTACTTTTCAAGGCTTGTATGCGAAAATGGGGCACATAAACCTTACACTAACTGACGGACTATTTTAATAAGAAAATATTTCTCGTGGATGGGTCGAGAATACACAATATAAATTCCCAGAGGAAAATCATCTTTTTCTTCTGGGAAAAAAGTTGATAATTGTGGCCCTGGAGTGTATGCATATTTATTTGGGTATAGTGGTGTTGTTGTTATCACAACATCCCTTATATACCTTTCGCCTATACATTTCTAATGTCTTTATGGAAAACGATAAGGCTCGCATCATATTAATATGATTTTGTAACGTTTAATGTGTTTTAAACTAATGTATTATTATCAGCAACTAATATATTGTTTAAGTATTATAATATGTATTATGATTTATGATATTAATAATTACCGTTAAAGTTTAATATAAAAACATTTAATACATTAACCAACAATAAGATAAATTAAGTATGAAGCGATGGTAAAATAAAAAGATAACCTAAAAAAGGAAACAACTGACATAACAATAGTGTTAGAAGCGGCCCTGGATTCAGTTAACAGAGTAGAAAATTATTCTTCATCTATATTCACTGTATCTGTAAACCCGATGGAAAATATTATAGAAAATTCATTGCTCAAGATTATCTCGCCGTTTTGTTGAATAATTTAATTTTATTTTCATGGTATTGAAATAGCGGGAAATTATATTGCTCGATGCCGCGATCGATACTCGCGGAAATTTATGAAACTATTGGAATTTTATCGCTTCTTCTTTTATAATGGATATTTGAAATGACTGGTCCAGAGCATCTCGAGGTATTGAGATTGTTTTATTGTTATTAGAATATTAGAAAATAGCTTAGTAGATATAAGGATTGAATCATTTACCTCTTTAGTCGCGTTTTTCTTTATGCGATTCGTTTACCAAATTTTTATGCACATGACTATAATTTAACCATGTTTTAGTAGTGTTTTGGAGTGAGGGTAGCCATATGTGAGTAATAGGGATTAAGTGTAAGGGGTTAAAGAAAAGGTCCTTTATTTCTCACAAGTCAATTTAATTGGCGACCGGTTTCAAAGCTGTCACTTCATCATCAGGCACACCTTGACTATTTCCATAAAGGAAGCGCTACATAAAGTTTAACAAAACTAGTTAAAAAATTCATATGTAATACAATAGTACTGATGATGAAGTGACAGCTTCGAAACCGGTCGCCAATTAAATTGACTTGTGAGAAATAAAGGACCTTTTCTTTAACCCCTTACACTTAATTTTAGTAGTGTTTTTACGTCGATGCTTGCTGTTTTTAACAGAGCGGCGTTTGGTTATATTAGAGGGATTTTATTAATTTATAGTTAGACTTTGTTTAGTTAGACTTTTTTAGTTAGACTTTTTTTAATTAGATTTTTTTTAGTTAGAATTTTTTAGTAAGTTTTTTTTAATTAGTCTGTTTTTAGTTAGTCCTTTTAGTTGGTCTTTTTTAGCTAGTGTTTTGTAGCTAGTGCTTTTGTAGCTAGTATTTTTTTGCTAGTCTTTTTTAGCTAGCAATTTTAGTTAGTCTTTTTTAATTAGTGATTTTTAGTCTTTTTAAGTAAGTCTTTTTTTAGTTAGCCTTTTTTGTTTGGTCTTTTTCTGTTAATCTTTGTTAGTTAGACTTTTTTTTTAGTTACTATTTTTTATTTAGTCTTATTTTAGTTATTCTATTTTAGTTAGTCTTGTGGTGATCCTGGTTATTATTTGATTTTTTAATTATGTTAATATAAATACCAGCTAGCATTATAATAGTGTTTCTATATTTATTTTACTGATTTAGTGTACAGAGTGTTTCGTTAAGCTTGGCCACCGGCCATATTTCAGAATTTACTGGGCATAAAACTTTTGGGAAAAGAATGTATGTTTAAAGTGGCCTTGAGAAAATCATAAAAAATATTTTTAAGATCATTCACACGTTTGGATATACCTTTAGAAAGCTTAGATTAATCTGGATCATCTAAGATTCATTGGCGTAGCGATCTTGATAAGAGTTGGGAAAGCTATTAAGAGTGTGTTTCATTTAAATCGCATTAACTTTTAGACGAATTATCCGATTTTTAAACTTAAACTTGTTTGAAAAAGGAAGGTAAGTTCTTTTGTTGGATTGTCGTATCCATTGGTATACAATATTCCTTAAAAAATTTATAATAACAATTTTTTTATTTTATCCCAAAAACGTATATCATGCTATATAATTATGACATCATAAATGGAAAATATATAAATATTTCACTAAAACCATATGTGAAAACGGTAGTTCAATTTCTTTGTTCATTTTAGAGTTATTGCCATAAATACAGGGTTCTAGTATATTCGACCGATAACGTTTTACCCCAGAGAGTTCTCGTTAATTGATCAATTTTGATACAGGAATATGTACCCTTGAAGAGCTTAGTTACCAAGACACATTTTTTGACTTTTCTGAGAAGAAACTGCATTTTTTACGGCTTCTTCAATATCACCAGTGGTGACTCCTAAACAAAAAATTGGGGGTTCACAATAAGAGAATATAGGTCTCAGTACAGATTTAGGTAAAAAACTGTCAGTGTTTGGAAAGGTATATTATAAACACTTACAGCCGTATGCATAGTCGATCGCCAGCGACTCGCCAGAGATTCATTTCGGCGTATCGCCAGCGATTCGCTGGCGATCCGCCGGCGAAAGCCCAAAAAGCTGGCGACTCGCCGGAGATTGTCACCGGAATGTCATTTCACGCAAGTTTTTATTTTCTTTTATAGGGATTATCACCGGTATCTCTCGCATTTTATTCACGATTCATTTCTTAAAACTCAAAAAATATTGAACGAATATCAAATTTTTCCCTATAAAAGAACATGAAAACGCCAGCTTTTTGGGATTTCGCCGGCGGATCGCCAGCGAATCGCTGGCGATACGCCGAAATGAATCTCTGGCGAGTCGCTGGCGATCGACTATGCATACGGCTGTAAAGGTTTTTTACCTAAATATGTACTAAGATATTTACTCTGTTATTGTGAACCCCAATTTTTTAGTGATCCAAAAAATATATTAATTAATATTTTCTTGTAAATAATATTTTGAATAACTACTTTAAATAATGTTAATTATAAAAAATGTGACATTTCTTCTTCAACAATTTACTGAAATATTTGATTGATGAAAAATGATGGTGAATAATTTTTTAACAAACAAAATTTTATAAACAATCTTGTCAAAATTTTGTATGTACCACGTTACATAAATAGCTGTTTCGTAATCAGTTACATAATCTTCAACTTTATGTAGCTGGTTACATACAGTAGATCATTTTGACACATGCTCCAAATACAAAAAATGTCACATTATAGTTTATATGTCAAAATTAAAAAAAGTACTTTAATATAAGTTGCTCAAATACTTATTTACAAGTTTTTATATTAAAGTTTTTTTATGTCAGATTTGGATTCCTTTACATTATGGAATAAGATTCCGATAAGAAAAATCTGTCAGTTGTTAACATGACTATCAAATAGACCTAAACTACACCAGCGGCGTATCTATGAATTTTTATTATTGGTGATTGGTGATCCACTTAATTATTAACTATTGATATATCGAATTAAATTTTTGTTTGTTTACAAGTTTGAAATAAGTACATTCTTAAGAAGAACCAAGTGATTATATGACGTATATTGCGGGAACGTTCTTATATCTCAAATAATGGCGATGCTAAAGGGGATAGAACTAAGGGATAGAACCTAGTTATTATATTTTTATATTTTACGGCTCAATATAGATAATAAATTGATTTGACACTAAACCTTCATGGCTGAAGATAGATTAGCGTTCA
Source organism: Psylliodes chrysocephalus (assembly GCA_927349885.1). Classification (NCBI taxonomy): domain Eukaryota; kingdom Metazoa; phylum Arthropoda; class Insecta; order Coleoptera; family Chrysomelidae; genus Psylliodes; species Psylliodes chrysocephalus. Next base: position 29,634,760 of record OV651813.1, read on the forward strand.
ACTTTGGAATTAACCATCTAGGTTCAATTATCGATAAAAGCATATGAATAGGCAAGCCTCGTCATATTTGACCAAAGGCTGACGTGAAATCAACATCTCAAAAAACTCACATACAAAGCTACAATAGCTCTCGTAAGCTGTGAAAGAATATGTGGGAAAAACTGGGATCTAAACCCCAAAATGACTATATGGTTATATACAAGGGTAATAAGACCCATGATAACCTATGGTGCAGTGGCGTGGGTAACCAAACCTGCGCAGGCAAGTGCAATAGGCCAACTCACTAGCATTTAGCGGCTTGCCTGTCTAAGTGCTACTGGGGCCATGCGCACTACGCCGACTGCAGCAATGGAGGTATTAAATCTCACGCCATTGCAAATCTTCATACAAGGAGAAACCAGGTCAGCTATTCACATGCTAATGCAGGGACAAAACTCAATAAGCCAACTACATAGCGCCGACCACACAAAGCTATATCGGCAAGTCAAAAGGGATAACATTATAGCTATGCCTAATGATAGAGCCATAACAACATACAAATTTAAAAGAATCTATGGACCCAAGTCGAAAAGAACGATTTCGCTGAGTTTAGGAAAATATGCAATAGTCTTCCAGGCTAAACTAATAGTCATACAACACTGTGCAAGAGAAATAATAAATCAGCAAGTAACAGGCAAAACTATTGCCATATACTCTGATAGCCAAGCAGCTCTAAAGGCAATTCTCTCACCAGAAATCAAATCACGACTACTGAAAGACTGTCTAGAAGACCTGGCAGAGCTAAGTAGTCATAATAAGATGACCCTAGCCTGAGTTCCAGGCCATGACGGATATCAGGGAAATAAAAAGACCAACAAATTAGCCCGAGAAGGCTCAGATAAGGCCATGACAGGCCCCGAACCTTTCTGTGGAGTTGCTAAGGTATTGTGCAAGGCATCCATTAAACAATAGATACAAAAAGAGTTTCAGGAATGGTGGAACAACTATACAAGACTGAGACAGGCTAAACAGTTCATCAAGGAACCACCGGCCAAGTTCACGAAAAACCTAAAGGATCAACAGCGTCAAATCGTTAGAATAACAGTAGGCCTTCTTACAAAACACTGTCGCCTCAAAAGGTACATAAGTGTCATCAATACAGCAGAAGAAGCAACTTTGTGCAGGGTCTGGGAAGAAGGAAAGGAAACACCATTCCACGTCCTGTGTCAATATGAAGGACTGGCTGGAATAAGGTTTCTAACATTGGGCGAAGAATAGCCAAATGCATGCAACTACATGCGGGAGCCACTTTTAAAGCTACCAAGTCTAATCAAAAAGACCAGGCTAGACGACATAATCTAAAACAAACTGAGTCCCACAATAGATCTGAAGAGGTCGCGGTGGACAAGAACAAATAACGTCCAACTCCTAATCTAATCTTATCTAGGCAATCCATTATTCTTTAAGCTTTTTTTGTACTACATTTGATAACGGTTGATAACTATAAGAAGTAAGGTAGATATCATACATAATAATAATTAATAATAAGGTCTTGTTTACAGTTATTCATCTCAATATTTGCTGTATTTTTACAAATAACTAATAAAAACTATTATATCTATTGTAATATTTTTTGTACCCAATATTTGTCTTTGTAAATGGAATCACAATGTTTTCTGTTTCGACAAAACACTATTAAAAATAAACCTATATTTCCATAAACCTGTATTTCTATGTTTTATATTTTTTTCGTAAAATAACCTGTGTAAAAGTGATTTTTCTTACATAAGTAAAATATTTCTGCCCTCGTATTATATACATATACTATTCTAGCACTTATGTGGGAAAGTAAATAGAAAAAATCAGTTTTTCACACTAGTGCACTAGTACATCTATCTAAACTGAACTACGTCGGAAAAGTAACAAACATTTGCAGACATACGCCTAGGTGATTACATACTTTTTTACTAACAGTGTATATTGAAATAAATTATTTTCTAAATTCGACACAGCAGTTAAGTATATTCCAGTTTTCACTCAACTAATCGTAATCTGAGGAATGGAACTGCTACAAGTACAGATAGTCCAACATTAATAATTTATATATTTCTTGTGTTTATCGAGAACGCGTATAAATATGATGATTAATTTAGTAAGTAGAGGTAATTCATAGTAACATCATCGACATGTTCACACGGCAATTAAGAAGCTGCCGGTTGATAAACAACTCGTGTACCGGTTGACAGCTCCAGATGATCTTTCGATGTGATGAGAAATGCTTACCAGGGCAATTATCACAACTGGATCAACGGGGGTTCAAAATCTCGATGACATCGAGTAATTAGTCCGCTTCTGGTATTATATGTCTCGAGAACACTGTCAACGTTTAAGAAGAGTCGTTTCGATTACCAAGGCTAACCCATTACCCAAACGATATTAAAGTCATAAATAAATGATTAAAAACAGTATAAAATACTTGTCAAATAATTATACTCCAATTTGTTGCTTGACTGAAGCACCTTAAACGAAAATTTGTTAATACTGGCGTTGTTTCAGTCGAAATTAATTATTGTCGATTTCAAACTTCATTATAACCGCTAAGAGGCATTGATAAATACTTAGATATACGAGCCCTAACAACTATATGTTCGGACGACGTAAGAAAATTAAAAAAATATATTTATGTTTATTTCAAATATTTTTTTTTCGATTTTCCTGAGTGAAAAATCAAGTCATACTCTTTACTTAACATAAAATCAATTTGATCAAATTTGCCGACAAATAAATATTTGAACGCTAATCTTTCGCTAATCTTTATTGGCTTTGAATTCAGTAATATGCATGCATTTACTGATAAATCTAGTGTGCTTTGGTCAATAGCTGTCAGCTAAAGGTTTATTCGTTAAATTTTGATATACATTTTTAAGACAATGGCGCGTGAAGTTGCAACAAACAAAAAACTACGAGAAATTATAATTTCTCAGTACCACAGAGGTATATCAATGCAAAAAATTTCGAATGATTTAAATATTGCAAAATCAACGATCGGGGATATTATTCAAAAATATGAAGAGACAGCTAGTGTTGGTGTTCGTGGTAAAAGTCCAGGCCGACTGTGTACTATAACAGATAGAGAACGCCGTGTTCTGGTAAAGATTTGCAAAACCAACAGAAGGGCTACTCTACGACAAATACAAGCCCAATGGAATCATAAGGCAAAATTAAATGTCTGTAGGAAATGTTGTAGACAACGGTTGCATAACTCTGGTTACAGTTTATATAAAGTAAGTTTGTAATTTTTCGTTTCAATACACAAAAATTAATAATGTTCTGTTACACACATTCCTTATAGGCGAAGGAAAAGCCATTACTGACAGCTATTCAAATGAAAAAAGGTTTGGATTGGGCAAAATCCAAAATATCCTGGTCAACGGAAATGTGGAGTAATATCATCTTCAGCGATGAATCGAAAGTTGATGTATGCGTTGGGGGTTTTTGAAAAAGGGGAATTCGTACAAAATCCGAAGCTTTTCATAAAGACTGCTTAAAGCGTATTGTAAAATTTCCCAAGGGGGTTATGATATGGAGATGTATGAGTAGTAAAGGTGTTGGCAAATATGAGTTCATTGATGGTACTGTAAATGCAGAAAAGTATCATCAAATTTTATCAAGAAGCTTAATTCCAACAACAGAACAATGTTTTGGAAATTATAGTTTTATCTTTCAACGACTGTGCACCCTGCCATACGGCTAAAACAACGAAAAAGTGGTTTGGGGACCATAATATAAAAGTTTTATCGTGGCGTTCGAGTAGTCCCGACTTGAATGTCATTGAAACATTATGGCATCAGATGAAGAAGTCTTTGCGTAACGATCCTCAGCGTACCGTTCCCGCATTAAAGAAAAAAATTTCACAAATTTGGAACTTTCACCCCCGAAGATTGTAAGACTTTAGTAGATTCCATGTTACGACGCATTCAAGCCGTTCTTACCGCAAAAGGTGACGTTACCTCGTATTAAAGGTTGATTTAAGCTATAAAATTCAAGTTTGTCCGAATATTTATTTGTCGGCAAATTTGATCAAATTTCGTTACTTTATTATGTTGTTTATACAAAATAAAAAAGTATTTCCTACGATCAGATTTTATGTTAAGTGACTTGATTTTTCACTCAGGAAAATCAAAAAAATTGTTTAAAATAAATATCAATATATTTTTTTAATTTTCTTACATCGTCCGAACATATAGTTGTTAGGGCTCGTAATACTTTTATATATTAAAAAAAAAATATTTATTCAACATAATCTCCCTTAAGGCTTACAGGATTTGGTGCAATGTGTATGTTGTAAGTCCTTTATTGTTTGTTTTGGTTTGTTGTTTGGAGTTAGGGACAGAAGACACAAAAAAGTGATAAAATATAAACAACATTAAGAAAAAAATCATAAAACTTAAAATTATCAAATTTAAAGATAAAATGTTATAAAATAATTTGAAATATTAATTTTAAATTTAGTTATGGTGGCTACTTGATAACTGGTACTCTGGATTAGGGTGTTCGTACGGTCTAATAATTTCGCGTTTTGAGAGAAATAGTGGCACAACTGAAAAAAATTGAACATAGTATATGAATGTAGCATCAAACTTGTACAATTATAATGTCCACTTGCATTGTCTGTCGGAAATAAGCCAAGCCTAAATTGACATTTTTCCATTAATAACGTCATTTTAAACTTCGCTTATTTATTAATGGTAAGTGGTGCACACGATCCTGAATAGCATTCTATTCAACTAGAACGGAAATACGCCACTGAAATTTCATAATTAGTTTAGGTTGCACTAATAGTGACACATAATCAATATACCATTTACTTTGTTGGAGGAGGAGGAGGAGGAGGAGGAGGAGGAGGAGGAGGAGGAGGAGGAGGAGGAGGAGGAGGAGGAGGAGGAGGAGGAGGAGGAGGAGGAGGAGGAGGAGGAGGAGGAGGAGGAGGAGGAGGAGGAGGAGGAGGAGGAGGAGGAGGAGGAGGAGGAGGAGGAGGAGGAGGAGGAGGAGGAGGAGGAGGAGGAGGAGGAGGAGGAGGAGGAGGAGGAGGAGGAGGAGGAGGAGGAGGAGGAGGAGGAGGAGGAGGAGGAGGAGGAGGAGGAGGAGGAGGAGGAGGAGGAGGAGGAGGAGGAGGAGGAGGAGGAGGAGGAGGAGGAGGAGGAGGAGGAGGAGGAGGAGGAGGAGGAGGAGGAGGAGGAGGAGGAGGAGGAGGAGGAGGAGGAGGAGGAGGAGGAGGAGGAGGAGGAGGAGGAGGAGGAGGAGGAGGAGGAGGAGGAGGAGGAGGAGGAGGAGGAGGAGGAGGAGGAGGAGGAGGAGGAGGAGGAGGAGGAGGAGGAGGAGGAGGAGGAGGAGGAGGAGGAGGAGGAGGAGGAGGAGGAGGAGGAGGAGGAGGAGGAGGAGGAGGAGGAGGAGGAGGAGGAGGAGGAGGAGGAGGAGGAGGAGGAGGAGGAGGAGGAGGAGGAGGAGGAGGAGGAGGAGGAGGAGGAGGAGGAGGAGGAGGAGGAGGAGGAGGAGGAGGAGGAGGAGGAGGAGGAGGAGGAGGAGGAGGAGGAGGAGGAGGAGGAGGAGGAGGAGGAGGAGGAGGAGGAGGAGGAGGAGGAGGAGGAGGAGGAGGAGGAGGAGGAGGAGGAGGAGGAGGAGGAGGAGGAGGAGGAGGAGGAGGAGGAGGAGGAGGAGGAGGAGGAGGAGGAGGAGGAGGAGGAGGAGGAGGAGGAGGAGGAGGAGGAGGAGGAGGAGGAGGAGGAGGAGGAGGAGGAGGAGGAGGAGGAGGAGGAGGAGGAGGAGGATGAGTGATATTTCTTTCTTATGTGTTAATTTATAATTTTGAAGAAAACTCAAAAATGGATAAAGAGAGATTAAATTTTAAATAAAATTTTATTCCAGCCTCAGGTAAACTGATTAGGTTTTGGGCAGAGTCAGAACATCTGGCGGGTACTTTATAAAGATAAAGAGTCGTTATTATATATTATGGAATATGTTTGTCATTTACATTTTGAAAAGAAAATTTTATAAATTGGGGCAACAAATATTGAAATGATTTATTAAACTCATGGCGCCACAGTTAAGGAAATATTAACTGAGTATCCTGATTACACGTTGTACTTGTTTGTTGACTATAACCTTCCACTAGCTTCTTGGGCTAAGTCAGATGGGAATGGTTTTCTAGTTAGCTGCCCTCTACACTATTCTGCAAGAGCTTTGGTCAAAGATTTTTCATACTTGAATTTAAAACAATGTAATTGTATATCTAATCCACATAATGTATTCAGATCTTATTTTTTACAATGAACCCTATTCTTTAAATATATTTAAAGCTGTTTACCCTCTATTAGATGATAATAGTAACCACGTAGCTACTAAATCTGATATCCATGCTTGGGAAATTTGACCCTCTGCCTTTTGAGAATTTTTTCTACTTTATGGAATATATCTGGTATTTACGCTTGGAGAAGAAAATTAATTTTATAAAAGTTTTTTGTAATGTTATTATCTAGAATTCTTATTATGTATATAATTTCCTTAAAATTGTCCGTTTTCGAAAAATTTGACAAATTGTACAAAATTCTATTAAAAAAAAAAAGTGTTAAACTAAAAGTTGTTTGCGATATCTATCTCTATAACTCTTGTTTTATACATGATTTCTGTAAAATGGACCATAATGGAAAATTTTTATGAAAAGTGTAAAATTATAATTTCTCAGTTTCGTTGGCAATAAATATATTATATATTTAAAAAAATGTTTTGAGTAAAATGTATATGGACAATGTATATATTTAATTCATCTTCTAAACATTTACAGGAGTGATGCAATAGGTTGGACAAAATAACTGGAAAAAGTCTGTAATAAATAGACAGGATAGCCATGTGTTGGATACATTAGAATTTTTAACTATATCTTAGTATGATAGATACATATACACAAGACAAAAGTAAAAAAATACTGTTGCAAAGAGATTTTAAACATTTAATTAAATGATATAACAAAATGGTAACTTTTAACGACCATTTCAACAACTAAACATAAATCAATTTGTAATAAACGATTAACGATAAATTCTAGACTCTTAACAAATGGTTTTAAGCCCATAAACCTCAAATTTATACTAGTAGCCAGAGATAACTATTTGTTTGATGTTAGACTAATGTGTACTCATTTTCTTATCATTGCAGAACGCTTTACAGAATAAACTACTATTACTAAGGAGTGCATAGTCCGGTAATACTGCTTATCTTTTAAATTGTACCATAGCAGGTATATCGTAATGAATTTTGACAAATTGTATTGTAAATATTTGCTTTTACCAATAACGAATGGCCAATTTCGATTAAATGTAAATAATTTGATTTGTGTATGTATATAGGGTGATTATAAACCACAATGCCAAAATAATACGATAGGTAAAAAAATATATAAAAATTAAGATATTCGTTTTTTTTGAGAAGATTCAATTTGTAGAAGTGACATGAGTCTTTAAGTTATACCCTCAAAAAATCCTTTTTTTATTCTAGAAAACTAATGAATCGATGTTAATTTCTTATAAATGTCATAGGAATTATTTCAACATAATCAGTTTTTTAGTTTTTGATAGAATTCCCCATTAACTCACCCACCCAAGTGATATTTGTAATTTTAAAGCTCCTGGAGCAATGTACATGTTCCAAAATCAATTTATTGTTGGTAGCAATTAGGTGACGTTTGTAGTTTTATAAGTATTGTTTATATGAAAGCATGGTTTGAAGCTCCTAGTCGGGATAAAGGCTCCAGTTTAAGACTTACATTTTTTAAAAAATGTAATCAACTATAAAAATATCAATGAAAAATTTTTAAATGTATTAACATTTTCGCGACACTTATGGTACCTCACAGAAAGACTTGCAGCAATATCTTTTTTGATTCTAGTATTGTCACATATTCCAAAAAATATTAATAATAATTTTTCTTAGTGTTTTTTAAAGTAAATTAAACAAATTCATTTTATTTTTTATTCAGCATTTTTTATTAAAGTCAAAACATAGATAATTAAACAAATTTAAAACCGATTACAAAATACTGCCGAATTGCTAATATATTATACGCAGGAAATAATAAGGAAATTATATTGCTTAATTAGAAAAATATCAGGTCATCAACCACATAATTTTAGTTTGATTAAACTACGTATAATTTTGCAGATCGGCAATATTCAAAAAATTAGAGATTAAAATAAAACAAGGAAGTTAGTGGTAGACTCGACAGCGGAAAAGGTGGACTCAAAAAGAGACTCCACTAAGCCATCTTTTTTGATATAATTTAAAATTCTTTAAAATTAAAAAAGTAATAATTTAAGATCCTTATAAATTAAAAAAGTTTTCCATTGTGCCTTTTCGAGGAAGATTGTGGCGTGCCCTAAACTTGAGAGATGTGGTAAGTGTACCAAGATATTTAAAATTATTGTTAAAATAAATGAGGTGTGGTTAATATTAAATAAACTTTATATTTTCTTATATTTTGTATTTTCTTTCAACAACGAAACTGGTACAAAAAACACGACCTCGTGACATGGTGGAGGCGCCTAACTTCGTTCTTAAAAAATAATTCATCATAATTATTTTTAATGTACCATTAATTGTTTTTTAATTTTTTTATATTTCGTCAATATTTTTTTTTTTTAATTAGTCAAAATAGTCAGCTACTCCTCATATGTAATAAATTTACAGCTGAATAAAGCAAGGTGAAATATAAAAATTGGTAGAAAAACCGTAAATTGAATAAAAACGTAAATTCAACAATTTACAGAATAAGAATACTTTTATATGACCCAAAACCCAAAAAATTTATATTTCACTGAACTTTGCTCTAGCTGATGGTTTTAAAAAAATCACATGTTTGACATTTTTCACATTTTCTTTTTACATTTTTTGATATTTTTCACATTTTTTTTTACATTTTTTTACATTTTTTTAATTTTTTTTTATCGTTATTATATATTAGCAACTTTTAAAAAACTATCCTATTGATAAAATGTTCATTTTTTTTTATAATTTTAACATGGTATTTGAATATAAATTTATATAAAATTACTTTAAAACTTAGATTAAATTAACCATTCTTACGAACAATAACTTCTACATTTTTTTTTTTAATAACAATACACACTATTTTCTCCTGATATCACCCTTTACTGTTGCACATAACGCACTTATTTTTGTTGAGTTCACTTCACAAGAAACAGTTTATTTGGCATTAAGATAACTCATAAAACTCATTACACTTGATACAGAAAGTAAAAAACTAAAAATGCTAAAAGTAAAAATAGTTGTAGCCATCTGTTAAGCAGTACAGCCCCAGAGGCAAATAAAAAACCATGAGGAAAAAGAAACTAACTAGTTTCCTTTACGGGAATTTTCGGATAATTGTTGTTTTATCTACTAAATTAAAATTTGATCGATTGTAATTTTTTATTGAAACCTACCAGTACTAATAATAAATGACCCAATACTAGAATATTTTAAAAATAAAATAATAATTAAGTAAATACATTTTAGATGATATTGAATAAATTGTGCTTTTTCCATTTAAAATCTCACAAAGTATGGCAAATTAGGCAAAGTCAAAATTTTAATAATATTGGGGAAATTTTTTAGTTTAGAAAAAGTGCATTTCAGTGATTTAGAAAATATATAGTCATAAATTTATATTTTGTATTCTGAACTGAAACTATTTTGGAATTTAACTTATATTATTTAATTAAACTAACTAAAAAGTGAAAATTCAGTTGTTTTAGCTTTTCATAAAATAATGTTACATTTTTAGATTAATATAAGTATTCATAAAAAGTGACAAAATGTTTAAAAAACCAATAAGATATTCTTACAACAAAATCGTAAGACAAATAAAGAATGTCTTTATTATTATATTAAATATTAATGCAAAATAAACAGTTTTATAATGGGTCAGGTGTCTGAACAGTAATTTACGTAATTAATTTTACAAAAGTGCTGAAGATAACAAAACTTAAAAAATTAATTTTTAAATGAAATAATCCATTTAAATCAAAACTATTAGAACTTTTTTTTTAATATCACATCATTTGTAATAGAGATTTTTTAATAATGATAGTAGAAATAATTTAATAATTTCTTTTAACATACTAGTCAAGTAATTTAATATTTCATTTGTTTACTGTGAAAAATTTCGCACGATTTGCTTACTTAAAAAAGTGTCTTACCAAAAAATTAATTTTAAGAAAATTTTGGATTTTAAAATATGTTTTTCGTCTATATGAATTTCAATTTCCGAATAATAAACAAATATTTTACTATGGTATAATGTGTCATAAATCACAAAAATGACAGATACTTAAAAAATTAATTTTTTAAATTTTTTTTTTTTTATGTTAAAGTTGAAATAAATATAAGTTCATTTTGGTAGGAACTTGTTTTATTATAATTCATGTAGATTATCATTGACATTAATGTGGCAATAATGAAAAATAAAATAATTAATAAAAATATTCTATCTATATTTTATGAAAGTATTATTAACTGGAATTATTTTTTTTTATATAAAATTCAAAAAACAAAAATAATTATTTTAGCAAATGAAATTAAGTGTATATGTAAAACGCACTAAAACTTAAAATCTGCAAATATTTTAAGGAAGAGATAGTTTAGGTAGGTATATGCATTTTAGGTATTTTTTAAATTTTAATCGGGGTAATGTAGAATATGTCTGAATTAATAGATGTGTTTATTTGTTTTAAGAATAGGTAAAGGATAATAAAATGAATACTTATATTAAAATATAGAGTATAGAAGTATAATTCGTGATAATTAAAATATTCTGATTGTTCTACTTAAGTGATAGTTAATTAAATATATTATCATTTTTTAAGTTTAGGAACTTAGACTTTTTATAAATATGATTGGTCAAATTTTAGGAATATATAAAAACCACATAAAAATAAATAAAAAATATATTTTCATTAAAAATTAAGTACAATAAAAAACAACATTGCCACCCGGCATATACATTACCCTCTGTCCTCTGTCCCACCGTTATTTTTATTTATTCAGTATTTTTTTTCTTTATAAATAATAAGATGTTGATCATTAAAGATAGTAATAACTGAAAATAAATTTGCAAAATAGAATAACTCCCAAAATAATACATATATACTTTCTACACAGGACGCTGATTGTATTATGTGCCCTTAATAACATCCCCAGCCAGGGAAATACACAAAAAGTAGAGGTGACTGCTGGTGGTTTTGGAGAGCGTTACCAGATGTAGTGGCATACGAAGCCACAGTACCCCTCGTTTATGAGTCACAATGGTATGAGCCGAGTAAAGTTGAGCCTCAGAAACAAAACCTGACTTGTAATTTAAAAATGACTAAGGAATGCATCCTTATTAATGAACTAAAAAATTTACGAAACACTTACAAAAAAGAATTTCAAAATCTCGAGGAAAGCTGGAGCCCCAGATTCCTTCAAAATTTAACTCTAGAGAAATATCATCTAAGAAGTAGAAGGGCCCTAGATTTCCTAAGAGATGAACTAGCTTGGTGCTGTGGAGTCGCGACCCAACACTAGCTATATTCTTTAGAAATACATTAAAAATAATTGTCAAATAGAATTTAGAAACTAAATAACATGTTGTAATCAACTATCATAGTAACAAAAAATTCAGAAGAGTTCAAAATTATAAAAACGATGTTTCCGAGGCATTCGATCATACTTAGCCTCATAACCATCCATAAATATTCAGTTTATTTTTTATAAAATATTTATTTTATTTTTAGCATAGGTACTTAATTACTAAAAAAATTCTTGATATATCTGCGCTCAAGATATAATTTAAAATTCTTTAAAATCAAAAAAGTAATAATTTAAGATCCTTATAAATTAAAAAAGTTTTCCATTGTGCCTTTTCGAGGAAGATTGTGGCGTGCCCTAAACTTGAGAGATGTGGTAAGTGTACCAAGATATTTAAAATTATTGTTAAAATAAATGAGGTGTGGTTGATATTAAATAAACTTTATATTTTCTTATATTTTGTATTTTCTTTCAACAACGAAACTGGTACAAAAAACAGGACCTCGTGACAGTATAAGCTAGGAAATGAAAAAGAAAATGATTAATGTTGATGAAAACAAAATTACATTAACTAAAACAAAACTTGACATGATTTGATTAAAAGATATCAGTGATTTTATCACAAAAAGATCGTTAGAATTTTTTGAGCAGCTGGAGTTATCACCGGACGTTTCAAATATTGACCTAGAACATTGGACAGGAGATAATTCATACAAATCATGTTCCGATATTGTTAAAAACATCAAATGTGTTAATCTTTAAACGAGCTATTTCATTGATACAGAAATACAGTCGAACTCAAACAAAAAATGAGGAACAAAAATAATTTATCTTACAAGTAGTGCATTTACATCGTCAGCAATATCTTAATTGTAATAAATTAAATTTCATTATGAAATAATTAGTTGTCAACAAGAGTATATAAACGATTTCAATTGTAATAAAAAATTAATTAATAAACACATTAGGTTTTCTGTTGACAAATCTAGATTATTAACGATATTTTTCAACTATTTTATATTATTTGGAGTGAGGGTAGCCATATGTGAGTAGTAGGGATTAAGTGTAAAGGTTAAAGAAAAAGTCCGTTATTTCTCACAAAGTCAATTTATTGGCGACCGGTTTCGAAGTTGTCACTTCATCATCAGGCACACCTAAATGGAATATCAAGGAGTCAGTTGTAATAAAAACAATTATAAAAGCATGAATGGACTTTAACATATACAAAATAACCGAAAAAACACAAAAGAAAGTTAAACAATAACCTTGACTCACCTTGACTAATTCCATAAAGGAAGCGCTACAAAAAGTTTAACAGAACGAGTTAAAAAAGTCATGTGTAATAAGTATTTTTTTAAGTATTTTTAAAAAATGTTTTAAATGTAGGTTAAGTTAAACCACCAGATGTCTTTTTGAATAAAATAATTAATTAAAACACATTTAAGACAATTATTAACTAAACAACACAAAATAGTTTTACAAGCACAAACAGTTTAAAAATTTTTTAAGGAAATAATGTTAATTACTGAAAGTAAAAAGTAAAAAAGTAAAAATTATCAGACTGTCAAGACATCTATCTAGATTTTTAATGAATCAATGCAGTAAACTGTAAATTTTAAATTAGCGGATAAATAGTTATTATTAGTACTATTAGTACCCCAACGTTCTCTGCGCTTATTTAAATTATTTTCAGACTTTTACCCCCACTCATTTGATCTTCAGTCAGTTACTTACCACAATTAACTCTCCCAATTTAGATTTTCTTTCCATTAATTTTACCCATTCGCATCTTATTAAAAATTTTTTAGCTTATTCAAATTCTCCCACGTGGTTGTCATACGCCAAAATCTGACTTTCCTCTCTTTTTTGACATTCGTACTGTCAACCTATTTTCCGTTTCCTGTAACAGTAATTTTCTTTTTGATTATCTGCGTCAAATTTTCCCTTTTTACATATGAATTTTCATATTTTCTTGTTTAGTGTTCTAATTTTCTTGTTAGTATAAAAAATTTTTTGTTTTCTCATTCTCAGTTTAATATATTTGACTTTCAATAAATTTTGTCATCGCCACCTATACTTACTTTCAGTAAATAACACCTCCGTTAGTACACTATTTATCCGCTAATTTAAAATTTACAGTTTACTGCATTGATTCATTAAAAATCTAGATAGATGTCTTGACAGTCTGATAATTTTTACTTTTTTACTTTTTACTTTCAGTAATTAACATTATTTCCTTAAAAATTTTTTAAACTGTTTGTGCTTGTAAAACTATTTTGTGTTGTTTAGTTAATAATTGTCTTAAATGTGTTTTAATTAATTATTTTATTCAAAAAGACATCTGGTGGTTTAACTTAACCTACATTTAAAACATTTTTTAAAAATACTTAAAAAAATACTTATTACACATGACTTTTTTAACTCGTTCTGTTAAACTTTTTGTAGCGCTTCCTTTATGGAATTAGTCAAGGTGAGTCAAGGTTATTGTTTAACTTTCTTTTGTGTTTTTTCTGTTATTTTGTATATGTTAAAGTCCGTTCATGCTTTTATAATTGTTTTTATTACAACTGACTCCTTGATATTCCATTTAGGTGTGCCTGATGATGAAGTGACAACTTCGAAACCGGTCGCCAATAAATTGACTTTGTGAGAAATAAAGGACTTTTTCTTTAACCTTTACACTTTATTTTATATTATTTAAATCCAAATTTTTGTTAAATATTAACATTTTTAGTCAAAAGACACTAAAACTGAATATTTTGATTTTTTCACTTTTCAAAGCTTTCAAATATACGAATTTTTGAATTAAAAAAAATAATCCTGGCATAGGTTTTTTAGCAAATTTTATGTTCTATAAGAATCTTTTAAAATTGAGCAAAAAATCCTACCTTGCAGGAACTTTTTTTTCTCGGTATATAGGTTTATTTTAACCCATAAATTCAATAGGTTAGTTTTATTGGCTCACCCTACTCTACCAACGATTTTTTATATCATTATATAAAAAAAAATTACAAGGTTTATTAAAAAAGAAAACTAGAGAGCAATGTTAGTTATTCTAAAACAAAAGCGAAACATACATTTTTAAAATATTTAATTTTTTTATTTTATTTTTTAAGTATCTACTTGATATTTATATCCCGCGTCACAACAATTAGCTTTCCTGAATCCTGATAAATAGTTCTTCGATGTAGATATTTCTTTCTTAATTGGTTATCAGCTACTTCGCTTTTGAATAATTGCCAACAAGCAATCGAACGTTTGATTTATGTATTCGCGGATTTTGATTTACAGTAGGCAACTATTCCGAGCTGAAAGGGAAAATCATTTTTGCTACTTGGTTTTGAGATAATGAGGAGTTTTGGAATAAACATATTTTAATTATTTACATATACGACCTAATAGGTGATTAAAATACTGTCAATGGATTTCTTAGAAATAATCTGTTGTCTCTTAATTAATACTCGTTTCAAACCAATGAAACCGTTTTGGAAAAGTTCATTTACTTTAATTTATTCTTTCTGCTTAATTTTAGGGTACAAAGTAATACTTAAATTTTTTTTCTTCGATCACTATCCAAAGTAGGCTTTTGTGCTTCGAAATTCAACCGCAAAGTTGACGTTTTCCGCGAACTGACAATAAGTGACAGTATGAAGACTAGAGATAAGGAGGCGAATCGGCCTTGGTCAAATTTCAAATTTCCGTCCATATTTTTATGGAGTTCCAAAAAACTACTGTAGTTGGCGGGTGGCAAAATAACGACGTCTATTTTCTATACAAGTCAATGGGAATTAAAGTGATTTTTGTAAAATTTAATGAAAAGAATAAAAATAAGCTGATATAAATAACCTGACTACAATTAACAATGAGTACCAAAAAATGACAAAGCAGGATTTGCTTCGTTTCGGGTTGCAAAACAGGATATAAATCCGATCAAAATCAAAAAAATCACAAGGAGATAAAAATCTAAGTCTTTTTAAAGCTCCAAGTGTAAGTTAAAAATAATGTATGTGTTTCTAAATAATATATATTTATTGTAAAATAGTCGCAAGCCGTATCTTACGGAGTGTAGTTTATTTAATTACAAAATTCTATAACAAAAAATAAAGTCATAAATCCTGACTTACAAACAACAATAATTACACATTAAATTTAACTTACTAGAAAAGAATATTTGCTTTTTTTATGTTTTTTGATGTTTGATGAAGAGTTACTACTGTTATTTTTCTTTATTGAACTCCAATTTAGTGATTGCAAATATTTTTTATAGGATCCTAAACGTTTAGAATAATGGCAACATGTGATTCCTAGGGCTGATAAAGTACTGTCTAGTTATGATTCTGTTTGCGAGCGACACTTTTTAGAAGATGATATTTTAAAATTTGATGAGAATATTATAACTAGTGGAACTGTTAACAAAATAAAAAGGGAAACGCCGAGATTAAATAACGAAGCAATACCATGTATATTCCCGAATCTCCATTCATACTTGTCCAGTATTAGGAAAAGACGAAAACCACCTGATTTAAAAGATCATGACTAAAATATTATAAAAAGCTCTCCAGTTATTTTATCTTACGTTTCTGGATACATTGCAAGAAAAGCTACCAGATTTACAAAATGTAAAACTTGCATTCGACAATTAAAAAGTATTGAGCCTCAGACTAAAGATCAATTAATTACGTTAATAAGTAAAGGGTTTTTAATTTACCCTTCTCATTCTCTAATTTCTTTAATATCAATGCTGGAATCGACTATCTTAGAGGTTTTATCAAGAAACTCAGTTCATCAAGAAACTCGTTTTGAAATCTTGAATAAAATTGAAGAAATGGGCATTTTATTTATAGGGTGTGAAGAACACAAAGAAAATATTACATCTGCAATGATTCACTTTTACTAATCAGTAGAATGCATTTTATTTGTAAACAAATTAATAAAACTGATGAAGCTAAAAAATAAATTATGAAAATGAAAAAACCTCAACTCCCCTACGAAATTATTACACACTCATATCCCCAAAGTGACTAAAAATTGAAAAAGCTGAGAAAAAAAGAACATCTGCCTACACGACCGGATCTTTTCAATTTTTCTTAAATTTCTTTTCACTTTGGGGATATGAGAAAGTAATTTTCATAATTTTGTAAGGAAAATTAGAAATTTTTCAATAGTTATGTTATTTAAGCGTTTTGCCACTTTTAAGAACAAATTAAATGCCACCATTGTTAGTTGTCGATTACAAAATTACCACAAAACTGTACTTACCAAATTTCATCATTCAATAAACTTTTTCAAATTTGGTTATACCTACTTTTCATTTTATTTAGATAAAATTAAATAATGAATAGTAAATAATATTTAACATAAAGACTCATTTATAATTATTAATACCAACAGTATTTTCTGTATTTTAGTTAACAATTAAAACAAAGACTTATTTACAATAATTAAAATCAACGGTATTTTCTGTGCTTTAGTTAGCAATAAACAATTTAATTATTATTATTTTCATAAAATTTTGTTAAATCCTTAACTAAATATTTTCATTTAAACCGTGTCTTAGTATGCCCTCAGCCCTATTTAGCTTTAATTAAAAAATAATTAGCCCTATCCATCAAATTTCAACACTTATTATCAATAATTTGCATTTTACTTAAATAGGAATAAATAGTAAATAATGTATCAATTAAAATATGTAAGACTTATTAAGAAATAAATACAACAGTATGTTCTGTGCTTCCTTTAGCTATAAACAAGTTTATTTTTATTATTTTGACAAAAATATGTATAATTCCCATAAGAAGCCATGTATTTTGAACTACGTAAACAGTATCAGCGCCCATGCGGTTAATTATAAAAGCTCAATTGACGTGTGATTTTTGGGACCGTATTTTGAGCATGCCGATTCGCCTCCTTATCTCTAGTCTTCATAAGTGACAGCTTGGTCAAGATATTTGTACTTAGTTACATGTTTTTGCTAATGTAGACTTTCAATACCAACTCCTTTTTTTTTATTAACATAGATATAGGCAACACAATACACACTACTTATGACAAATTTGCAGTTTTTATATCTATTTCTCAAAAAAATGTTAGCGAAAAGTTCGTTGCCGCTTTCGACAGATTGCCGCGCTTCGCTACTAGTCGCATGGGCAACTTTGTGTCACTTTTTTTATAAAAAACATAACTAACTCACCCAACCTGTACACTCTAGAGCCGCTGCGGTTAGCCTCGTAAAAAAATAAGAGAAAAACTTAATTAATTTACCTAACCTGTGCTATTTAAATTTAACTGATTGCTCTCGCACAAGTTAGGTAAAATAGTTGTTTCTTTATTTTTTTCAAATTTTATGTTAATTTGGTTTTTTGATAAATTTCTTTTTCTATCGAATCTATTTTTGATCAATTTTAGTATCATTGTTCTGTTCGATCAGTTTTTTTATTTCAATCAATTGTTATTTGATAAAATATTTTTTCGATCAAATTCATTCGATCAAATGTTTTCGATCAATTTTGTACCACCCATGCTTTTTATTTATAAGTATAGGGTAAATATTATGAAGTAAAGTAAATCATTCAATAACGGATATGCTTATACTTGAAGGTGATAAAGATTTTATTCAAATATTATGGGTACAAACTGAAGGATATTCTTCATATTCTGCAAGTAACAGCGTTTTCTTTTAAGTGAGTACTTATCATGGCGCAGAATGAATAAAAGTTGATTATTCCGGTCCAAATTCATAATCCAATTTAGGTATTCCTTTCAGTAGCTAGTTAAGATTATCATTACTTTATAGATTATCGTCGTGAGTATAAAAAGTGTAATTTACGTCAAAATTTAAAAAAAAAATTAATTCATAATCCCATTAAATATTGTATGTGGCACCTACAAACGAATTAACACAGTGAAAATATGAAATTTACGTTTTACCGTTAGATTTCTCCATTTATCTTGTCCAGTATAGCGATCTACACATACAGCACACGTCAAAAATGATATTTATCTAAAGCGATTATCTTACGTGTAGATCATTGTTAGCTTTTAACACAGGCACGACTTCTCAAAAAATCTCTGACCCGCTACAAATGATACATAAATATTTTCAATGAATTGTGACTTGATACGTTCCAATAAATTAAATAAAGAAACTTAACTGTCACTGCGCATTTGTGTATCTGATTTACTTGTAGAAATCAGTATTAAAATGCTTACTAGATGTTCGTTAGAGTATTTTGAGTTGTGGTGTCATATCCGTTGGACCAAATAAAGAAGATATAAATCGAAAGTTATTAACAATAGTTGTGTTAAGGATAAATATGATTAATCAATTTGAAATAGATACTACATTAGATTAACAATACATAAATTATTATTCTCTAACATATTTTAAGACCGTTTGGTTGGTACATTTTTTTTATCTTCATGGTGCCAGTACAAGGACATCTAGTATTTTATTTTGACTTGGAAATGGAAAAAATGCTTTTTCTACAATCATGCTTTTCCGCTTCGAAATTCAACCGCAAAGTTGACGTTTTCCGCGAACTGACATTAAGTGACAGCTTTGTCACTCGCCTAGCCGAAAACGTGACAGCTTTTCTGCTCACCCAATTTTAAATTATAATCAAAGAGGTTAGAAAGGGTAGAGGTAACATAGGAAGCATTTCTCGCTGCGCGAATTTTGCCAAAACCGAAAAACTGGGTGGAAGGAGTAGGGAGATGTTCTGGGCCGGACTTAAATATTTGTATTGTAGTACCTAATTTTGGTGGGTAATTAAAAGATGAAAAATTATGAGACGTTTGTTTGTCTTTATTTTTTAGCACGATTCATGTATGATGAGGGCAATAACACTTTATCAATATATAACTAGCTAAGGGCCGATTCCACCGTTGTGTTAAACGAAGTTTAAATTATTAAACGAAGATTAAAATGACATTGTTAATGTAAAAATGTCATTTTAAACTCCATTTAGTAATTTAAACTTCGTTTTTGATAATATAAAAATGTCATTTTAATCTTCGTTTAGTATTTTAAACTTCGTTTAACAAAACGGTGAAATCGACCTTAAGTAAAAGTTTATAAGTACTTTTTGCTCGAATTACACACAAGATTTTTTCTACGATCACACCAAAATAAAATAAATAACTAAATTTTATTAGAAATGGGTTACCTTTTCGTTCGTTATAATATTTTAAGTTTATTTGACATATGCCTACTGTTCTAAGAGAAAAAAATGTTTTGGTACTTATATCCTGGTAATTATTTATGATTTAATTATTTACGGAAAATACCGTTCAATGAATTAAAATATTAGAAAGTCAATTAATAGTTAATGTAACCAGTTACGAAATGCCTTATTTTGTGTAACGAGTAAATATTTGCAAAACGAGCGGAGCGAGTTCCCGCAACATGAACGACTTACACAAAACGGCATTTCGTAACGTGTTTATATACAAGAATTTTTCTAATTTTGACTTGATTATTTATAAAATTGTGTTGAAAAATGATTCATCATCATTCTTGTGTAGGTACTTCCAATCAAATATTTTAGGAAATTGTTGTATTTGATTGCCCTACGACTTTTTTTTTTCAATAATAATAAAAATAAGGGACATGTGCAGTGTTGCCGATCTAATTTTTGACATTACCCGCGAGAAATTTGAAAAAAAAAACATTTTTACCCATTATCCTTAAAGAAGTACGTCAAAATTTTACCCCCAACATTTCTGGGCAGTTTTCAATAACGGTGTTATTTTAAAAATTAAACGCAATTTACAGCTTTTCTTTTTTTGTTTTCTTTTTTGTTTTTAAACGTAATGTCATATTTTCAAATGTGAAATGTCACTATTCATTGCCTCTTTTTCGATATTTGGTTTTTTCGATTTTTCGTTTTTTGGATTTTTCTATTTTTTATTTTTAAATTTTTCGATTACTCGATTTCTCAATTTCTCGATTTCACGATTTTTCGATTTTTCAACTTAGAAACCAAAAAAGAGGCAGTTTTATTTATTTTCATTTCGTAACTGGTGACATAATCAACTTTTCGTAATCAGTTGCATAATGTTCTACTTTATGCAAATGTCCATATAAATATTCATTAAATTTATTTAAGCCAAAAATTATTGCAAGGACCTCTCTTTCAATTTGGGAATATTTTTGTTCGGACTTTGATAAGGTACGCGAAGCAGAAGCTATACATTTTACAATATTTTTTTTTTAAAACATGACATATCATGGCCCTTATTCCCACATTTGATGCATCTACGAATAATTTAATTGGCAACTGAGGCTGAAAATGCACAAGAGCATCATTTATTTTTGATTTATTCCAAAGATTCCTTGCAAAAATTATCCCAAATCCATTTCACCCATAAAAAATTAATTAAAAAAAAGTCCTAAAGCAAAATCATATCCTCCTTCCTGTTAGTGACTTAAAAAATTACTTCCCAAAAAACGGTCCTCAAGCCAGGTCCCTCCATTTTGTGGCGATAGTACTGTTTTTTTTATTGTGATTATTTTCTTCGCGGAAACTTTGGCTTTACACTTTGAGTAACACTGTTATAAAGAATTACTAAATAAATAGTTTTGAGAAAACTATTGAAACCAGTTGTGAAGTTTGAAACGAATAAATTGGCAATGAAATTGATATTTTTGTATTTGATTGTATGTTTCTCTTTTCACTTCCTAAAAAAAGATTCCCTATGAAACAAGAAATAGTAAACAGTTTATAATAATAACCTTTATTTGCTACTTATAACATGTACCAATGACCAAGTCCGATTCTGTTTATTTTCAAATCAACAAATATGGACGTCGACAGAATCTTTAAAAATTAAATATCTCACCGAAATAAATATAAGTTTCTTTTATCTCCGTCACATTTCACAGGTTTATTATAAATAAAGCTTTTTACAACACATCTTGGCATTTTCAACGTTAATTTCCAAAATTTAAGTCACTAAAATACCAAATTAATTCTCGTTGACACATTAAATTTGGATGGACAACGGTCTGACATGTGATGTTCTCAACTGTGATTGGTGGTTGTGAATCATTTTGAAATGGGATTATGCGCAGTGTCTTATGTTCCATCTAAGGTTTGTATAATCTAAGATTATAATATACAAACCTTAGATAGAACATAACACACTTCGCATAATCCCACTTCGAAATTATTCACATCCACCAATTACAATTGAGGACATCACATGTCAGAGTGTTGCTCATCTAAATTTAATTAAAATCTGTTGTGTCAACAATAATTAATTTGCCATTTTAGTGACTTCAATTTTGGAAATTATTGTTGAAAATGCCAAGATTTGTTGTAAAAAGATGAATTTATAATAAAAGTGCTAAGTGTGACTCTAATAAAGGAAACTCACATTTATTTCGGTAAGTTATTTAATTTTTAGACATTCTATCGACGGCTTTATTTGTTTATTTGAAAATCAGCAGAACAGGACTTGCTCAATGGCATAAATATTACAAGTTGCAAATTGGATGGTTTTCTATTGTAAACTGATTACTATTTTTTGTTTTATGGAGAATATTTTTTCAGGAAGGTTAATAGTCTAATCAACAAGTTCAAAAGCGTGTTTTTGGGACATACTATTACGAAAATTATGTTCAATAGCTCGTTCGATTCGGAATAATGACTAGATCAATGTGTGAAGAAAAATTTTGCAGTGCATAAAAAATTGCAAAAGTTATAAACAATTAAACACCTCAAAAACATGGTGTTTGGTTTTTCGCCTATAGTTTGTAAACTATAAATATTTTTGGACTTTTCAAAAAAGATCCTTAAAGAGGAGGAAATTTTCTATAAATAAGTTCTAAATCCCGGAACTGTACCTCCATTATTTATAATTTTAATTTAACGCTCAAAGTAGCCTTCCGCGCGCCATGTTTAGGTTGCGCGCACGGCGTCGAAACCGAGTACGTCACATAAAATAATTTTTTTTATTTAATTAAATTAAATTCAAAAATTTTAAAATATGGCGGTGTATTCTAAACACTTAAAAGAATTCATTCCCGTTGGAATTTTTCATAAAAATTAATTTTCCAACAAAGTAGGTTATTGTTAATTAACAAAATTTTTAGAATTTCTCTCATCATTACAAATTGATAAAAATATTAAATAATTACTGTAAATTTTTTTTGCTCCGTGGAGCTCTTTTTATATACATATAAAACAAAATAGCTTCATAAAAGTTTAAAAAATGTTAATACTTTGTTTATAATAATTTTTAAAGTTTACAAAAACAGAAAAGTCACAGAGGTGCTATAAAATTTTTTTTTTCAATTTATTATATTACTGTTTTTATGTCGAGAAAAGACATTTATTAATTAAAAAAAAATTTTTTTCCTCCATTTGTTTATAAATTTTTTATAAACAAATGGAGTATTTCAATTTTTTTCAAATTTTTTTTACAACTTTCTAGACAATTGCCAATTATGATTTTTAAAATTTTTTTTTCTTAATTATAACTTTTAATTGTTTATAATCGTTTTTTTAATATATCTATTGTTTAAATTATTAGTTAAGAAATGTGTTTTTTTTTAATGATAATTGACAGTCCTCTACAAAGTGACAGCAAAAAAAATTTTTTATTAATAATTCCATTGTTTATTAAGTTAACAATTTGATTTAAACAAATTGCCAACTTTGGTTTATGTTTTTCCTGAAAGAAATAAAAATTCCGAAAACGACTTAGTGCATTTAAATTACAGAAAAAATTTTATTCCATTTTTTATTAAACTTTGAACATATACGTACTATCAAAGTTGCAGCAGCTGATCCATTTGTTGACTTAATAGTTGATATAACTTTTAAACTATTGGATATACGACAATAAACATTCGAATCATTTTTGTAGGCAATGAAATTATCTCTCAGATAAGTCATTTGTCAATTCCGTACCTATTGTCAATTTGTTGTTTTTTATATTTGTTTATAAAAATTGATTTTTTTTAAGTTTTTCGAACTTTTGCGGCTTGTAGCTCTGTAAATAATGCAAATTCGGTTATTGAACTTCAAGGCAATTCTTTTAAGCTATTAATTATATAACATTTGCAATTGTTTATTTAATTTTCAGTCAATTTTTGTATAAACTATTATCATTTTTTTACTGAATCTTTGGAAAGTTTATGCATTCATATTATTTTTAATTTTTTACATAATATTGCACGGTGTTTTTGTTACAAATCTTTAAAATTTAGTGAGACTTTTTTTACTGAATCGTTTTTGTCTTTCGCTTCGAGTTTTGTACGTTTCAATGTGCAGCTGCGTGTTTCATATTTCATTTCACGACTTTTTTTTCAATTATTTATAGAAATTCTTGCATTTTTTTCAGAGGAAAAATAATTTTTAATATTTTTGATTGAAGATAGCCAGAGAATAGTAAATAAATAGCTAGAAGTAAAAAAATTTCCAAAGATTTAGTAAAAAAATTATAATAGTTTATAAAAAAATTGACTGAAAATTAAATAAACAATTGCAAATGTTATATAATTAATAGCTTAACAGAATTGCCTTAAAGTTCAATAACCGAATTTGCATTATTTACTAAGCTATAAGCCGCAAAAGTTCGAAAAACTTAAAAAAAAATAAATTTTTATAGACAAATATAAAAAACAACAAATTGACAATAGGTACGGAATTGACAAATGACTTATGTGAGAGATAATTTCATTGCTCGTTTTTAGAATTTTTATTTCTTTCAGGAAAAAAATAAACCAAAGTTGGGAATTTGTTTATAACAAATTGTTAACTTAATAAACAATGGAATTATTAATAAAAAAAATTTTTTGCTCTCACTTTGTAGAGGACTGTCAATTATGATTAAAAAAAACATTTCGTAACTAATAATTTAAACAATAGATATATTAAAAAAAGATTATAAACAATTAAAAGTGTTTAGAATACACCGTAATTTTTTTAAATTTTTGAAGTTAATTTTATTAACTTAAAAAAATTATTTTATGTAACGTACTCGATTTCGATGCCGTGCGCGCAACCTAAAAATGGCGCGCGGAAGGCTACTTTGAGCGTTAAATTAAAATTATAAATAATGGAGGTACAGTTCCGGGAGCCAGAACTTATTTATAGCAAATTTTCTCCTCTTTAAGGATCTTTTTTGAAAAATCCAAAAATATTTATAGTTTACAAACTATAGGCGAAAAACCAAACACCACGTTTTTGAGGTGTTTAATTGTTTATAACTTTTGCAATTTTTTATGCACTGCAAAATTTTTCTCCACACATTGATCCAGACATTATTTTGAATCGAATGAGCTATTGAACATAATTTTCGTAATAGTATGTCTCAAAAACACGCTTTTGAACTTGTTGATTAGACTATAAAGAATTATACAATCAAATATAAAAATATCAATTCCGTTACCAATTTATTTATTTCAAACTTGATAACTGGTTTTAATAGTTTTCAAAACTATTTATTTATTATTTTTTTTAACCCTTAGGTACTCGCGCCAAATTATTCAAACTTTTTCCCACGTGGTGTACTTTGTACACCACCCTAAATTTAGCTTGTTTTTAAACAAAAACGCTATTTTTTGGGTGACGGTAATTTATTCAAATATTAAAAATAAGTATAGTTTTTGCGAACAAGTTAAACATTTTAAAAATATATAGGAACATAATATCAACGAACAAAAAAAAAACAATAAACGAAAAACTAAATTAATTTTAAATACCCTCTTATCTTCTTCTGATTCTTCCCCTTGAACTGAATTATAGCAACTTTCACATTTTATTACAGTTGTACCCGAGCAGCAAGATGCCGTCATTATGACGTGATTTTTTGGATTTACTCGTCAGAAACGTCACTATCCAAATTAATGACGTTACTTTGACGTCGTTTTTGCAACGCTAATTAGACGTCAATACAGACTCGTCATTATGACGTAATTTTTTAGTATTAATTTATCCGAAATACAATATCCTAATCAGTAACGTGTATTTGACGTAGCATTGATGACATAGAATAGACGTCACTTATAATTCGTCATAATTACGTTATTTTTTCATATATTTCTGGCAATGTCATATTGTCAATTGTCATTATTATTTCCTGTTTCCTCCCTCTTCATGATTCTCGTGAGTGACACTCGTGACCTCGTGAACTTGGTGCATTTTTAAATTGTACTTTATTTGATAAGATGTTTTAGAAAAAGGCAAAAAATAGAATGTAACAAAATAATAAAGTATATTAAACCGAATTTAGTATTTTACAGATGTATTATATTGTTGAATTTGAAAAACCAGATGATGACGGTCTGGCGGTTGTGAGGTGAGCAGATAATGACTGACGCTGCGTAAAAAAGTATTTTAGCCGCGTTTATAAAGAAATATATAAAGACATATACTATAATATAAGACTGGTGAGTAATGTTATACTTTTATTTTTTGATTATGAGTTCTTTCATGGTATTTATTTAATAGTTTATTTAAAAATAAAATATTTGTAGGCGGTCACTTGAGTTAGATACCTTTTATCATCTCACACAATACATGATCTTTTTTCTTTATTAACTTTTATTATAAACTCAGACTATATGTATACCTCTGAATAATAGTTATTTTATTTTAGATGGTAATAATACGTGATGTACCAAATTAAAAAAAGTCGAAGTTACCTCAGATCTACATTCCAAGGCTGATGTAGTACCTACTAAAAGAAAACAGGTGCCAACTAAAAAGCTGTCATTCGATGATACTGAAGATGATGAAATCGTAAAGCATGCTCGCCCACCCCCAATTAAAATCAAATCTACAATTTTAGGTATGTTATGTCAGTTCCTCTAATATTCTTTTGTCATTTTATTTTGGTTTCTTGCTCATAACTTTTTTATTTACCAGTGCAATTTATTTTTTATAATATATTTTTCATGTTTTTTCTGGATTAAATAAATAACTTTCATCTGCTTAGTATTTTTAATAATTCTATTCAACCTTGGGGCACCCAATATAGACGTCACTTTGACGTTAGGTAGATTCGTGATAATGACGTCAATTTTCCTAGCCTAGGACACCCTATATACATTTTACTTTAACGTGATATCGATTCGTCAAAATGACGATATGGAATGACGTCATTTCGCTGGGAGATTCTCACGTTACCATAAAGTTATTTTCACGTCATTAAATGACGTAACGCACACCAAAAAATCACGTCATAATGACGGTATGGTGTTGCATGGGTTACATGTTCTTTGCAAACAAAATTTGGACACGATGTACACCTCATTGCAGTCACTTTGTTTTTAGCGCGTCCACATAATGCGCAACGACTCCTTATTTTTCGTGGTTACGTTTTCTTTGGCTTGGTTATACTTAGATAAAAGAAGCTTGATCCTCGCTAGTAAGATTTTTAATTTTGATCTTTCGCCAAGGTGTTTTTCCATTAGAAGCATGGCCATTGATTTCAAAAAAGTTCTTCGATTTTTTGCCGGGTTATTAGGATGTGTTCCATTATATAGAATTTGTGCGTTTTTTTTGGTTGGGCACTTGCCATTTAGCCAGTCGCGAAATATATTATATAAGTTTAAATTGCATTATCACTCTTAATACATACATTCAATCATAGACACGTTTGTCCTAAGCAAGAAAAGAAAAAAAATATATAAAAGAAGATAAGGCAAACAAGCAATAAACAAAGGAAAATATTTCTTCTTGTCTAGGGGCCCGTCAAGACATTTTTTTTAAACACAAAACTAGGCCACGTATAGGTAGGTATATAACAACTGGGTTAGAACATAGGTTGCAAGACTAATATTAATTACAAGCATACTTTACTTTCATACACAAATTTTATCAAGAGCTCGTAAATTTTCTTTTTTAAGTGAGAGGAGATGGCAAATGTTAAATGGAAGAAATACATTATTTTTAATTAGATCTTGTATCAGATCTTGAGATTGTTGGGTATAGTTTGCACAACTAAAGAAAATATGATTTAGATCCCCTTTCTCTTGACACATAGTACATATCTCCGAATCTATTACATGGATTTTGAATAAATGTGCTGGATAACATGCATATCCAAATTTCAATCTAATGATAGTTGTGACATACTTTTAAGGAAGTGAATAGTTTTTAAACCAATGCACATTCGGAATTTTTGGTTGTATTTTTGAATATTGAGGTGTAGTGGTTTTGCAAAAGTCTTTCCAAGAATTTCTCCAATTTTTCATTTGACGTTGTTTCTCAATTGCAAAAGCATCCAAATTGCACAGCTGATAACTTGTCGGTGAGCCATTGGTAGTTGCGCTTTTAGCCAAAACATCTACATACTCATTATGTTTGAGCCCTATATGTGCTTTAACCCATATTAATTGAACCGTTTTCGATGTGTTATGGATTTCGAATAGTATCTTCTTAATGAGCAAAATATAGGCAGTTGATGAATTGAAAGGAATCTTTGGACTTTGAATAGCAAGTAATACAGATAGAGAATCAGATAAAATAACTGCAGTATTATTATTAGATATTTTAAAGTATTTTATAGCTTCATATATAGCAATTGCTTCTGCACTAAATATTGAAAAATTTGATGGTAACTTAAAAACGTTCTCTGTAGATGTAGAAGGGATGAAAAAGGCACATCCTGTACCAGCGTTAACTCCAGACATGTTTAGCAAATGAAAAAAAAAATGCATAGCGGCCATCTATTGATTTTACGCGAAACTGAGTAATTCCCACAAAGCTGATCAACCGTGTCAAGTGTCAACACCTTCTTTAGTCTCATTGTAGAAATGAATTACTTCTGGCTTCTGTGAATTTGGGTTTACTGCAGCATCATCGTGCACGGTCGAAATCAATATAACTACCTTATTATTTTTTTTTTCAGTGCACAGGACACCATCATCAAGTTTTTCTGGAAACCAAAAAGAGCTGAATTTGTAGGTCTACTTTTATGCGGCTGAAATTCAATTGGAATATCAGCCTTGTTTTCTTTATGAGTTTCTACAAGTGTAACCTTTTTTTGCAACAGTTCAATTACAAGTGCACAACTGGTGTACCAGTTATCACAATTACGGTGCGTTGCTTCTACATGATCTAGAAGTCTTATTACAATATCGTGTGGAGAATTAGATACTTTGTAAGGTCCATCTGGTGTCTGCCGCAATAGATTTCGAAATTAAAAGTATAATACGTCTTGGCATCGCATAGTGCAAACAGTTTCAATCCATACTTTGCCTGTTTACTGGGTATGTATTGAATGAAACTACAGCGTTCCGGTATTGGTACTAGCATTTCATCAATAGTCAAGAACTCACTATGACAATATTTTTTTTTCAGTTGCTTACAAATTCAGTGAATATATCCTGAACAGCCTGCCAGTTTATCTGATTTTCTCCTTTCATACATAGTTTCTTTATCTTTAAATCTAATTTTAGACAGAATAAAAAGGATAGATCCTTTTCCAT
This sequence comes from Psylliodes chrysocephalus, assembly GCA_927349885.1. Lineage (NCBI taxonomy): Eukaryota > Metazoa > Arthropoda > Insecta > Coleoptera > Chrysomelidae > Psylliodes > Psylliodes chrysocephalus. The sequence continues at coordinate 29,663,801 of OV651813.1, forward strand.
CTTGCATCCAGAGTTCGTGAAAATTGATACGATTGACTTTTTTTTTAATCCGGATGAGAACAATAAACCAAAAAAAGCCAAAAGTTCGTTGTTGGTAATTAATTTAGCATCTCGCTTTCTGGAATAATTTGGTTGTTGGCTCCCAATAAATTTATTCATGTTTAAAACAATACTATCGATCAATTCATTTGTAAAAAATTTTTGGAACGCGTCAAATTCATTTTTTATACTTATTGCACATCGGTAAGGACCTGGCAATATTTTTACAATATATAAGAAAAACTACATCAGCACTATCATACCCATCACTCTCACTAGAAATCTCATTTTCATGGTTACTGCCTTCCAGTTTTGACATACTGTCATGGCCACTTTGAGTAATTACTCACTGTTCAAGGTCATCTTCCTCACCGCCTAGAATTTCTTTATTTGAACTTCCAGCCTTCAAGAAGACCCTCATTTCTTTTTCTGTTAGGCATTGAGGATTTTTTTATGGGCATATAAGACCTAAAATCATAAAAATAAAATAAATAAATAAAAATCTATTTAGCGTAACTAGAAGGGGGAACACACTTGCAGATGGCAAAAATACCCATACATCACATAGTTACACAATAAAACAAACGTTTTTATATAAAATATTGAATACTTACATAATTTACAAAATTTCCCGCGCGGTGTATTCTAGGCACCAACGTGACAATGCATTAAAATGTGTGTAAAAACCTTAGGTAAAAACTCACAGATCAGTCGGGCGGTTGTCGCAAGAGTCGCAAGACTGATCCATTACATTCCGGATATGTTAGACATAGATTAGATGGGGGTCTGGTGACACCAAAAAAATTATACCTTTGATGGAGGCAAGAAATTTGGCGCTGGTGTACAAAATACACCAGCGCGAGTAATTAAGGGTTAATAATATGTTTTTGTTTAGTTTAAAGGTTATTATTTATAAGTTAATTTCCGTCAATATAAATACTCTCTTTATACAAGGTGACCCAACGAAAACTTAAATTTAAAGAGAATTTGGCAATATGACTATTCATTGCATTACTTTTGATTTTTACGCCCGCTAGCAGTATACAGAACTGTTACCTATCGTAAAGTGGGGCACTTCATTTGTAAGCTAATTTTCTTCGAAATTTGATACGTAGCATGTAGTAGAAGTAGAAACCTGCTAACATTGTAGGCATCTTCAATACCGACTGAGTAATAGATGGTTAGTTGGACAAATCTCTCTCATGTAACGGTGAAAACATACTTGTTACATATTTTTACAAAGAAACGGTAACCCTTATGTATCCTTCCTTCATGCTAATAACACAAACACAAGACTGGGAAATTAAAAATAATCTTGTTCAACCAAACGCTTTACTGAAAATGCGCACAAGCAGTGATTTTCATTATCACAAACAAACCTTTTTTATACAACACTGCTCTGATATTTTTGTTTTTTAGATTTTCGAATAAAACCTCGTATATTTTTATCCCTTTTTGCTCATTTTATTGCATTTGTGTAAATTGTTCCTTTTATAACAACAAAAATTTTAAATTGATTAGTACGATTTCACGAAGATGCTCATCAATGCCGTTTTCTTTATTTGGGTTCGCCTACTCTGCACAATCGCATTCTTCTTTAGATCTGCGGAACAATGTCACGTTACATAATTCTTCGATAGCCACACTGCTACCTTTAAGGTGCCTTATAAAACGCCGGGTTGTTTGTTTTAACGTTTACTGTTTTAATGATACCAATAACTGATCTCACATCCTCTTGTCTTAGTCTCGATCCGCGCGAGGAAATCATTTCCTTTAAAGTTAGACTAAAAAAATACCAGAAAGAATATGTAGGTCGTCGAAGAATAATGTTTCTCATGATTAAGTGTTTACGGAAATAAGATTTATCTAAGGATTTGTAGTTAGGTGGTCGTTTGAAACTAAACATTCATAAATTTAATTGCGTTAGGGTGGGTATAGTTGTGATCATCAGAATAAAATTGTAGCAAGACAATAACTGTTAAAAACTTTCAAATCTGGCTCATAAGAAATATCTGTAACATTAATATTCACAATGTTACCCACTTTTAAATTCTTAAATATAGAAATGTCAACATAAATTCAGAGAAAAAGTAGAGTAGAAAGATTGTAACATTTTAAAAATCCATTTAAAAATGTTATTTTAATTGTGTGACATCCTGTTTAAATTAGTATCAGATTGATTAACCATTTAATTATCAGCGATAGCAATATGCTTAGAGAGAGAAATTTCTCTAGGTGGAGATCTGGCTGGCTCCCATTTTTTAAATCTTTTCAGTAAAATTCATTTCTCATCTGATAACTTGAACTAAAAGTTGAGCGCTTGGACTGCAAAATATAGTGATAAGTTTTTTTAAAGTCATTTTAAAGATATCTCAGTAAAAATTATATTTCTACTTATTTTTATTGTGATTTATTTTGAAAGTCAATTTAAATTTATTAAATATGCTTTACTCAGTTTGTGAGCTGAATTTACACATTGTCTATATTAATTAGTTTTTTGTTATCTGGATTTAATTTAAAAAAAAAGTAAATGTTTAAAGGTTAAATTATATATCATACCAGAGCCTCGTGAAAAACAGAATTTATTTTTGTTTAGGAAACGAATGTAAGCAGTCTCTTTCTCTTTTTCTCTCACGTTATAATTTTCTCCTACATACCGAAAATTCACTGCTAGATACTGCTACTTGAACAGAAACTATGTTCAAATTCTTCAATTGTATGTTTTGGAGTTAGAGAGGCTACCGAGGCTATCGTTGATGGCGACATTCCTAACTACGAAGATCTACAGATATCTACATAGCGGTAAATAATTCACGAGGCTATTAAAGAACTATTGATTTTGGTATGATACGAGTTTTAACTTTATAGTGGTTTGTACTAGCATGATAAAAATCATTATCTAGAAAGTTTCAGTATTTTTTTTATTTGTTGTGAATTTAATTCATGTCGTATAATTAAATAAACAAATTCATTTATATCTTAAATCTTATTTTTTTAAGGCTACAACAATTCTCTTTTACTCAAATTAAATTTTATATATGTTTTTATTAATTTCCTTTTGATAAAGCTAGAGTTTATAATTCTCACTAGCTTTCTAAAAATAAAAAAAGAGAATTATTGGCGCCCCACTCTCCCAGAAAATTATTATCCCAGAGGTGTCTATTAGAAAAGCCAAATTCACGACTAAAAAAACTATGGCCAATGTGCTCATTTCTTTTTTAATTTTTAAAGGTAAGCAATGTTTGCTGTTAAATTTCTATGAGCTAGTCTAAATTTCTTATTAGAGTTTTAAAATTAACTTTTATTGCAAGGTAACACCTTTCTATTACAAGATGTATTTGTGGGTATTCCCTACAATTTTTTTATTTCTGCAGGATCTAGGTATATACAATCTCGTAAAGCACAAGATACCATTATGTCCTCAAGTAACACTATATAAAAATAAAACCAATCCAATAAATACCGAAAAATAAAACACAGACCACAAAAATGACATTAGGATGATAACAATATGGCGCAGGTGATACCATTCCAGTACACGCGTAGCGACTCCTCTCCCTACTCTCCATTCATGTGAATTTTCCAACAGTAATTAGAAAATAGCGAGTAAGATGAAAAAATAAAAAGGAAACTACCGATAAAAATAAAGAACTGGAGTGGAATATTGCACATAGGAAACAGAGAGAAAAATTGAAATAGTAAGAATTAACATAAAAAGCCCTGTTAACTCACCAGGAAGTAATTAAAAAACCCTGAGGGCAAATCGTACAAAGAATGCTGTGTGCCCAGTTTAGGACTTTATTTTTTAACTTTTTAATGTACATATGTCATTTTTAAAACTTCGTTTAACAATAACCTATTATTGTACAACGAAATTAAGGAAAATAATTCTAACTCAAATGTGATCAATAAATAAAATAAAATAAATAAAACTAAAAACAATATTACATAATTACGAGCGACCGTTTCCCTTTAGAAAACAACTACTCCTTTAGCTAATACCGCAACAGGTATTGAATTATATCCAAAGGAAAGACATCAGAGATATATCTTAATTTTCAACGCTCTACCTTTGATTTTGCTCACTAAGGAGAACGTTATTTTTTTACCGGTTTCGTCCTTATTAGGACTCTTCAGCAAGAAGTAGATAGGTTCTCAATTCCAGTCTCTTATGGAATTAACAAATGCTACATATTTTACGTCTTGATAACATTTGAGTTGGAATTATTTTTCTTTTCACAAATTGCTAGCCTGGTTTTTTTTGGTTCCACCTAGTCTTCCAACTTTGTACTACTAGCGGCCTTTGATTTTACTTACTAAGAACAGATGGCGACACCATTTCACTACTTGAATTCTTATTCTTTTCGTAACTAACTTTATTGTATACTGGTGAAATGTGTAGCATTTGTTAATTCAATGTCAAACATGAAATTAAAATTTATTCATAAAAAAATAGTTGCAATAGTCTAATATTTTTGAATTTAATTTATACTTGTTTTCTTTATTTTTAGTATGAAAGAAAATAGAGAATTAATTATTAATAAATAAGTGTTTTCCAACCAGTCAGACACAAATTTGCATTCCAGATAAAGACTATAATCGAAGGCAGGTACCTACGTTTATTTCTTTGATTCAATTTCCATTTTACTACTGAAAATTTATACAATTTGCAACACAGCATCTCCGGTTGCTCATTGTGTTGCTTTTAACTATTTTTTTTTAATAAGTAAAATATATACACATTAAATTAGTACACCAAAATTACAAAATATCGCCCTTAAATGCACAAATTGTTCGCAGCTAGCAATAGTATTGCTTTTATTTCCCCTACCAGACTTCGCACGGGGCTATGAAGACTAGATATAAGGAGACGAATCGGCATACTCAAAATACGGTCCCAAAAAAACGCATGCTATTTGAGCTTCTATAATTAATCGCATGGGCGCTGGTACTGCATACGGTGTTCAAAATACATGGTTTCTTATGGGAATTATACATAATTTTGTCGAAATAATAAAAATAAACTGGTTTATAGCTAAATAAAGCACAGAACATACTGTTGTATTTATTTCTAAATAAGTCTTGCATGTTTTAATTGACAAATTATTTAATTTTATTTATATAAAATACAAATTAGGTATGAATGACCAAATTCGAAAAGGTTTCTTAAATGCTGAAATTTGATAAGTACAATTTTGTGGCAAAATTTTTTTTGAATTGATCCAATATATAGTTTTGAGAGTAAAATAAAACACAGTTAACAGATTTTTTATTGTTGTAATACAAGTATAAAGGGAGATTTGGGAATGTACATGGTATTACCTCATCCTTTAATTTCAACTTTCTCCTTTTTATTTTGCTAACAGTATACCATCAGTAAAAATGATCTTATATTTGATCATATCTTCTAAAAAGTATAGAACAGCATCATCTCTAGAAAATGCTTTATCGGCACTAGGAACAATATAAATGCTGCCACTGTTCTAAACGTTTATTATCCTATAAAAAACATTTACAATGACACAATTGGGGTTAAAAAAAAATAACAGTACATCTCTTTATCTAACATTAAAACTCTATAAAAAATTAATTTTCTTTTCTAGTAAGTTAAATTTAATGCATACATTATTGTTGTTTGTAAGTCAGCATCTACAACTATAATATTTTATATTATAGAAACTTTTAATAAAATAAAATACACTTCGTAAGATACATATTGTGACTAGTTTACAATAAATATTATATTTAGACATGAATACATTATTTTACTTACATAAGAAGCTTTAAAAATACATTGAATTGTTTCTTCTTGTCTTTTCTTTAGTTTCACATTTGATTTTTATCCTGTTTTACAATCTGGAATGACGTAAATCTTGCTTTGATGTTGTTGGTCACTTATGTTACTCATACTCAGGTACTTTTTTTCACATTATTTTGATTCTTTTCACCAATTTTTAAAAAAATCACTTCATTTTAAATCTACTTACATAGAAAACTGACTCCGTTATCATTAGACATGCCAACTACAGTCAATTTTACGAACTTTATCAAAAGAAGGACGGAAATTTGATAATTGACCATTGCCGATTCGCCTTCTTCTCTCTAGTCTCCATACTTTATAAATATTGTTAATATTATGAGTTAGAAAATGAAATAAAAGCAAAATAGAAGTATCTTTAGTTAGAATTTGTTTGGTCAAACCGAAGATACCCAAAGTAGTCTATATCGACCTCCAGGAGTTGATGATGAAGGGGCCCATGTGAGCGAAAAAAAAAACAAGAATTGGGGTCTATGAGATGTAAATGGGGATCCATGAAAGTAGATTACATTTAAGCAGGTCGCGACTTTAATTTTAACTTTCCATTACTAAAATTACCTTCACACAAAGATAATTATATTTCGGTCTCATCTCATAAATAATAGAACAAATGTAGTACCCCCGGTATGTATGGAATCACACAATATTCAAAGCTTTACGCTTTACGAAAAAAAAAAAAAAACCCTGTTATCGCCTTTCACCTGCGGGCCTCTGCCAGCTATTATTGTCATTCTCTGTTGTGTGTGGAATCAACAAACACGGTGTAAAAATTTAAAATTTTAAACTCAGTGATTAAAATATTGTGCGCGGTGCTTTACGTTTCGTTTTAGGTGTTAATATGCCGAAACATAAAAGAAAACACAAGGAAAACAGTTCAGAAAACACTGAAAGGTTTAATAGACTGGAAAAAAGCATAGAAATATTATTAAAAAACAGCCGCAATCCTCTCTCTAGAAAAAGAAGGCGCATCGAATGTACTGAATCTAGCAGCGATAGTGACAATAGTAGAGACGATGTTAGCCAGTCTTCAATGGAAAAAAATGAGAATTTGGATATCACGCACAGTAGTGCTGACTCCGATAAATCTATATGTGAAGGTACATTATCCTTTTATTTCGTTATAGTAAAATTAAATTCAATTTTTGCTCATTTTATTTTCTGTTTGTGATAACAGAAAAATTCTTAGCTGATGACAGTTATAAATTCCGATTGTGATGTCGGAACAATTTAATTCTTATAACAATACATGTCCTGATTGTGATGTCAGAATATAAAAATATAAAAGGGAAAAATGCTTAATTTTTCAAATAAAAAAAAAAAAAAAAAAAAAAAAAAAAAACAATTTCTGATTGTGATGTCAGAGTAATGCTATTTGAGGGTACTATAATGTGTAGTCATAATACTGGGAATACCGATTTGAGAATGTATATTGGATATAATATATACAGGGTGCGTACTATATCATTTTGTTTCATGATAATAAATATATTTTTTTTTACTGATTTTGAAATACTTTAATGTACTGTTATAACATCGGGTAAACACTTATTCGATGACTGTTTTAAATTCTGGTTGTGATGTCAGAATACAAAGATAAGAAAAATTTATATTTTCTAAAACATTTTGCTTTTGATGAGATACGTATCATTTCTGATAGTGATGTCATCTTATGACACTGCAAATAATAATAGTCCTTCCTTCCCCAACACAAGTCAGTCAGCTTCAGGGGTTGAAATTCACTCTTGAGGGGGTAAATTAGGGAAAGTATTATTATTAGTATGAGAAAAATAATTTTATTTGATTTTATATATAAAAAAAAAGGTAGGGCGCATCTACATATAAAAAAAAAAAAAAAAAAAAAAAAATCTAAAACAAAGCATTCTTTACAGAAGATAATGCCCAAATTGATAATAATCAAAAGCAAACCATAGAAGTCAACCAAAGTAGTCCAACATTGAATCAAGAAATGTTATCATTGCTTGGGAAAGATTCAATTAAAGAAAAATTAAAAGGACCACCCATACAAAAAGATCTAGCGTCAAGATGAAACAATGTCTTAATAAATGGTATGACAGAAGATGAGAAAATGGAACTGCTTGAAAAATACCCCACTCCGGAAAACTGCAACAACACAGCTCCTAAAATAAACAAATTAGTTGCGGGGCATCTTCAGACAAGCGCTACCACATGGTACTTCGCAGAGATGAAAAAATAGCTGCACGACAAAATCAAATATGCGCCAGCATAACTGCAATAGGTTCAGTCCTATCAGAACTATTGGAAAACGAGGGAGATAAAAAATATATTCAGGCCTTAAGTGATGCAGGAAGACTTTTACTAGACGTTATCAATAAAGAGAACAAGTCGAGGAAAGAACTTATTTCAATTAATTTAAATTCAAAATTAAAAGAAACTTTGGACTCCGCTAAGACTGATGAATGGTTGTTTGGTAAAGATCTAGAGGAGATCATAAATTCCTCGAAAAGTCTAGAGCAGTCTAGCAAAATATTATTAAAGCAACCCACTGATAAAACAAGTCAGCAGTTAAACTTCAGGAGTCTGCCCCGGTCAATACAAGGAAATCGCCAGACCAGACAACAAAAAACCAGAATTCCCATGCAGAGTCGCTACAAGCAGTACAAGGACACATCGAACCGATATCCCCTCCAGAATCGGTATCCCTCCAGAATCGGTATCCCCCTCAGAATCGATACCAGGCAGGAAGGGAACTCAGATGAAAAATTTGAGGAGGAACTAAAAAAAGTTAGTGTCACAGCCGGAAGGTTAAAATATTTTTCTCGAAAATGGCAAAAAATAACAAATGATAAAAAAGTCCTATTGTGGATTAAAGGCTTAAAACTCCCATTTATTAAAAATCCAATTCAGACAGTAGTGCCCAATGAACAAAAATGGTCATGTTCAGAAAAACACATGATTATAAATTCTATTAACCATTTATTAAAAATGGGAGCCTTCAATCCATCAATACCTTTCAAATATTTTTTTTGAGACCCAAACCTGATGGATCCAAAAGACTCATCCTAAATTTGTCTAAATTAAACAAATTTATCAAAACAAACCACTTTAAAATGGAAGATCATAAAACGGTAACAAAACTCATAAGTCATAAATGATACATGTCTACTATAGATCTCAAGGATGCCTATTTTTTATTGCCCATTGCAAAAATACATAGAAAATTTTTAAGATTTCAGTTCGCAAGAAAATTATATCAGTTTAACTGCATGCCATTTGGCCTTAATTGTGCCCCACTAGTGTTCACAAAATTAATGAAACCCGTAATTAGAAAACTAAGAGAACAGAACTTAACATCAGTTATTTATTTAGACGACTTCTAATTGGAAAATCGTTTTCAGACTGTAAAAACAACGTTCAAACAACCATAAAGTTACTGGTTTCCTTGGGATTTATAGTAAACCATGAAAAAAGCAAACTTCAGCCAAAACTTCAGCAAAAATTCTTAGGCTTCATTTACAATTCAGAATCTATGACAGTTTTTTCCTCCGTCAGAAAAAAGAGAAAAAGTTAGAAATCTTGTTAAGCAGTTCAGTTCAAAAAATCAATGCAAAATAAGAGAATTTGCCAGTTTTATAGGAACTCTAATTTCTATATGCCCGGCCATAAAATATAGTTGGGGTTATACAAAGGCATTTGAGCGTGCTAAGTTTGTAGCTCTTCAGGAAAATAACGAAAACTATAACGCCATTATGAAAATCCCATCTGATTTGCAAAATGATTTTAATTGGTGGTTAAATAATATATCTGCAGGGTACAACACATTAAAACCTTTAAAATTTCAGCTAGAAATTTTTTCAGACGCCTGCAAAACCGGATGGGGCATTTGTAGTGGATCGGTAAGGTCACACGGATTGTGGAATGTTAAAGAAAAAGAATTACATATTAATTATCTAGAACTCCTTGCATCATTTTTTGGACTGAAATGCTTTGCAAATCACATAAAAAACTGTGATATATTATGCAAAATTGATAACACCACTGCCATATACTACATTAATCGAATGGGTAGCATTCAGTACCCACAGCTTAACCATCTAGCAAGAGAAATATGGCAGTGGTGTGAGGCGAGAAATAATTTTATTTATGCAAGTTACATAAATTCAAAAAACAATTTTGAAGCGGATGACGAGTCACGGAAAATAGAAAAAGAGACTGAATGGGAAATTAAACAAACAGAATTTCTTAAAATAATTAAAACATTTAATAAACCAGACGTTGACTTGTTTGCTAGTAGAATAAACAAAAAATGTGAGAAATTTGTATCTTGGCGGAGGGATCCAGAGGCCTGGGCTGTTGATGCGTTCACACTAGATTGGAGCAAATTTTATTTTTATGCATTTCCTCCTTTTTGTTTAATTTTAAAAGTATTGCAAAAAATTATAAATGATAACGCATCTGGTATCTTGATAGTCCCAAATTGGACAACTCAGCCATGGTATCCTCTCTTTAAATCGCTACTCACAAAAGAACCCATTCACCTGAAACCAAATAAATCTTTACTTCTTTCTTTTGATAGGACTCCTCATCCGCTGTGGAAAAGCATTTCCCTGGTGGTAGGGCACTTATCTGGGAAGCTTTAACCCGAGGAGAAGTTCCCGAATCAGCAAGGGACATTTGTATGGCCAGCATAACTGAATCAACAATCAAGCAATATAATACAGGATTAAAATTATGGTGGTCGTTCTGTCAACACAAAAAATGGGACACTTATATGGTGTCAGTTCCGTTAGTGCTGCAATTTCTCACTCATCATTTCCATAACGGGGCAACCTACGGAACACTAAACTCTTATAGATCTGCAATAGCTCAAATTGCAGGACCAGAATTGGCATCAGATTTCAGGGTCAAAATATTTTTTAAAGGTGCCTTTAACAAATCGCCAACAAAACCAAAATACACCATTACTTGGGATCCAACAACGGTATTAAATTATATTAAAACACTTAAAGAACCGCTAAACTTGGAACAACTTAGTTATAAGCTTATAACATTACTAGCAATTGGAACGGGACAAAGATTACAAACCATGGTACATTGAAATTGTTAATATTGTTAGTGATTCGAAAGGAATTACAATTAGAATTACAAAGAGGATAAAAACATCAGGCCTAAATAAATTGCAACCAACCTTACTTTTACCATTTTTTAAAGAAGATCCTTCTATCTGTGTGGCCAAAACAATGTTAACCTACTTAGATAAAACGGAAAAACAATGCTAGCAACTTATTCATATCATTCAAAAAACCTCACCAAAACGGTACTAGTCAAACACTAAGCAGATGGATCAAACTAACTCTTGAAAAGAGCGGCATTGACACATCTATATTTTCCCCTCATAGTACAAGACACGCTTCTACTTCTGCGGCGGCCAGAAAAGGGGTAAATATGGATGTAATAAGATTGACAGCGGGCTGGTCTGATAACTCAAAAACCTTTGCAAATTTTTATCAGAGACCATTAAAACCTACCAACAACTTTTTACATGCAGTTTTTACTGAGTAAAAAGAAAAAATTGTTATATTGTATATTATTATTAATGTTAGTATAAGCCTATTATATTATTTTTGTTCTCATTTACCATAAATTATGGAAATATAGTTACTCATTTTGTTGCATCGTTAATAAACTTTAAACAACTACATTTGTTCTATTATTTATGAGATGAGACCGAAATATAATTAAAAGATCAAACGAACTTACCTTAAGTGAAGTTCGATCTTAATTATATGTAGGTCTCATCGAAATAAATAACACCCTCCCTGCCCAAACTATAACCTTAAGAATATTCCCTTTTCGATGCAACAAACAGCTTTAAAGAAATGACAATAATAGCTGGCAGAGGCCCGCAGGTGAAAGGCGATAACAGGGTTTTTTTTTTTTTTTCGTAAAGCGTAAAGCTTTGAATATTGTGTGATTCCATACATACCGGGGGTACTACATTTGTTCTATTATTTATTTCGATGAGACCTACATATAATTAAGATCGAACTTCACTTAAGGTAAGTTCGTTTGATCTTTTAATTTGTAGTTTTTGCCCAAAAAAGTAACTAACAGACGAACGACGATTAGTACTAAAGTGTACTGTTGTAGATTTATTTATGATTTAGCTATGATTCATAACAATTATATGATAAGTGAACGATAAAATGAGTATTATCTCTATCAGTTCCATTAAATTTATTGACGTTAGAAGAATATTCACGGGTACGATGTTCAGTACTAATTAATTTATATAATACATAGACACTAACTAAACAATTCTAATTTATTTATTACAATTTAACTTTTTATTCCAATACTCAATACTAAATTGTCTATAATCAACTGACTTCCGTCTTCACACTCGCGATATTTATATCAAGCTAACTCTGTAACCATAATTTTCGAGAAGGTGTGGAATGTCCTAAACTTCCATCTCTATGACTCAAAGTCACGTACCTACCGCTTGTTCTGGTATATTCTAGAGACGTCTGATTGTCTCTATATTGCCAGCGCACCGCTAGACTCCATACCGCGGGAGGGTAGGCTTTCGCGCGACATTGCCCCCTCCTTAAGAAATAGTTCCTCCTGGAACTAAAACTGAATGATTGTATCTGCAACAATTTCCAGTTGCATGGAAGTAACAAGGGACTGTCTTCGCTGTAACCTGGACACTAAGCGAATGGCTGCAGACCAGTATTTGGACTCCGGTATCTTGAAAGATTACTTCCACCATGTTCCTAATGATTCTCCAATCCAGCTGAGTTCCTTCTATCTTCAGCATGACTAGTTTCTGTAGATTGGACATGATCCCTTAGACTGAGTAATGCCTCCCATACATCATGATAGGTGGATCGATCTCGGAAGGTGTTCTTTGTTATCAAATAGAGAAGATAACGCGATCCATATTGAAGTTTTAATGCTTTTCCAGGGGATGGTAACTGATCTTGAAGTTCTAGCAATCGACCAAACTTCTTCCGGAATACAGATGCCAGACCTAGAGCGTCGTAGATGTTGGCGGAAGTGCTGTGGACCAGCGATTAATCTTAAGGAACCGTGAGCAGGTCTTGTTGTTGCTCTGTTGTAACACCATATCTTGCTTTTCCGGTAGCTCTATAAGCACCCATAAATTCTTCAAAGATAGGATCAAGTGTTTCTTGGAGCTGGTTTACTTCTTATTCCTTTTCATGATCACCCTTAAATAGCTCCAGCCGCTTTTGGTGCACTACCCTTGGTTTGCCGTTCGGGATCTTACTTATACGGTAAATGACATCATTGATTCTTTTCTTGATGGGGTACGGGCCTTCCCAAGACCTTTGAAGCTTTGGAGAATAACCCTTTTGTCTTCTTGTGTTATGGAGCCAGACTTTGTCGCCTTCCTTGAAACATCCTTCTGTGGCTTGGGTAGCGTATCGCTTCTTCATTCTGTCGCTGGCGATTTGAAGATGCGAGCGGACCAATTCATGCATATCGTCCATTTTTATTCGTAACTGGATCACACAATCTTCACCAGCTACATCTTCTCCAGGTCGGCATCCAAACTTGAGGTCGCACGGTAGTCTCATTTCACGCCCAAACAGGACCTTTGCTGGTGTTTGGCCTGTTGATTCATAGACAGCGGATTTATAAGCCATTGTAAAGAGCGAAAGATACTGATTTCAATCTCGCTGATGGTTTGAAACCACTTTTGACAGATATTTTCCAATGGTTTTATTCATTCGCTCTACCATTCCATCGGATTGTGGGTGTATTGCTGTGGTTCTGGTTTTCTTCATGCCTAGTCTGTCACAGATTCCACGGAAGAGTTGGCTTTCAAAATTTCTGCCTTGATCACTGTGGATCTCCAAGGGCACTGCAAATTGACAAATAAACTCTTTTATCAACACATCTGCAACAGTTGCGGCCTTTTGATTTATAATGGCGTAGACTTCCACCCACTTCGTAAAATAATCCATAATCACCATTATGTATTTATTACCATTCTCGGCCATGGGGAATGGTCCAGCAATATCTCGTGATATTTATATCAAGCCAAGTCTGTAACCAGAATACTCGAGAATGTGTGGAATGTCCTAGACTTCCATCTCTATGACTCAACTGGTATATTCGAGAGGCGTCTAATTGTCTCTATGTTGCCAGCGCGCCGCTAGACTCCATACCGCGGGAATAAACAACAGACAGGCAGTATTGTTTCAGTTTATCAGAGTTACAGAAAGCACAAGTAAGTTTATAAATACCTAATTTATAGAGAAGTGGAACTTTGTCTTTATTGTTGATTAGAAAGCTACCAATTGCATTGTTAGTTTTAAAGGAAACTTTAATCATATATTTCCTAAAGATATAAACTAATGTATACCTATTAGATAGGATCGACAGTGAACTTGAGAATAAATTAGTATCTGACTGAGAAATCTTTATATGAAAACTTAGTTTAAATTTAGTGAAAAATGTATAGTTTTAGTCAACAATTTCAAGAGGAAAATAACTATTAATCGATAGCTGTTGAAAGTATTTTTTGACAAAGGGATAGCGAAGGTCCTGTATAAATTTTCATCCTCATAAATTTTATAAAATTGCTTATGTGGCCAACTGCATGAAAGCGTAATTTGCTAAAAACAATTGATCAGAGAATTGGTTATAAATGCTAAACAAAATCAAATATCAAAAAAGGCTAAAGGCGTTCTTTCTTGAAAATATAAGAGGTCTTCAGATGCAAGTTCCAATTACTTGATTTTTTTTATTTTTGCAAGTCGCTTAAAGTAATTTTTATTTCCTATTATTTACCCTGTATATTGTTCTAATTTAATATTGACATATTTTAATTAATTTTATGGAAACCTAGACTTTTGTGAATAATTTTTACAAATTTGGCGAAAAAATAATTTTAAAAATTAGTGTAATTTAATTATTTGAAATTAATTCTGATGCCTTGGTAGGATTCCCCACTCGACCATTCACTGTTGGGTTCTAACTAACAGTGCTGTTACTAAAGTGGCGCTGGGAAACAGTAACAAAGCCTACACAGAACACGAGGCTAATGGCCCTAGTAGTCGACGCCGATGACACCAAATTAAAAAAAAAAAATTAGTTGTTCGAAAAACAAGACAAATGTGCTCACTTTTTGGCTCACCACGTAGAATATTAAATTGAATATGGTTAGATTCAGTACATATATCCAAAATTCGCTTGATTTACATCAAAACCTATTCTCTTTAATTTTGAATTTATTATTTTAAATCTATAGTTTCCTGCAAAAAGTTTTCTCATTACTTTTATTTCAGTATACCCTTATCATCGCTAGAGGTTTCACGAAGTGAAAAACAAAAGTGAAAACTTATATTCTCCTGCCTCGAATATAATGGTGTGAAAAGAAAAGGGCCTAATAAACATTGATGGCACACTAATAAATATTACATACAACGATCGGTACCAATATCATACCGCGAGTTACCAATTGGCTAAGCTAACTACCGCAATGTATCACCGTTGGGACATCCGTAACACAATAAGCCGTATTTTATACACCATGGAAAACTAGTTACTGCAACGTTTTACAAAGTATCGCTTACCGATGAGACGTGGATACTGTTCCGTTCGTGGAGAGTTTGAACATCAGATTTTCGCTTAAAATGTTACAAAAAAAGTGTATATTTGATTTTTTTATTTCTACTATTTACCTAAAAACATTTTGAGGAATAATTTACTCATAACAATCTATACATTAGAAATGACCAACGGGTAATTTAATTCTAACTTAATTGACTACGGTTTTAAAACTTTTAAAACTAAGGTCTAATAAATTAATTACACTTAATATTTTATTTGGATACTTTTCCACTATGTTTACTTTTATGTAAACTCAAACTGTTTAGTCCTCTTGAGTCTCCTTACTTGGTTTGTTTCGTCTAGCAGATCAATTTTTGAAAAAATGTTTGCATGTTCATGACTTCCGGCGAAATTGTTAGTAGTTCCATTGACATACTCCATTCCCAGGTACCGGCAAAGCCCAAAGTTGTGACAGTACAGTGATGCATCTATGATGTTTCTTAGTATCTTGTTCTGATGTTGTTGAATTACTTTGATTAAGCTTTTGCTGGCACATCTCTGATATGGATGTTGGTAGAATAGCCACTACCAAATCTAATATGTATATAAGACAAGTCACTGTCAATAAAAGCTTCTTCGACGATAACTCGATGCAGTTTGTTTACCCAAATTAACCTAAAACCACGCTCCTATAATATCATCACTTCAAATAAAAATTAAGTTTAAAAAATAAGTAAAACATAGCGCAGTCATTCGTAAAAGTTGATGATTAAGTAATTGAAGAAAACAAATTCAAGAAAAGTTCCAGGATTACTTAGATAAAATAACAATTAAAGTTGAAAAAAAAAACAGCAGCATGCCAATCAAGAAGACCGTGATGGTACCAGCCTCTTCCAAATTAGGTATGGATGGAGATATGGCAGCAAATTGGCACTTCTTTAAACACAAATTTAAAATTTATTTGAACGCAACAAAAATGGAAAATGCAGAAAGTTCGTATTTATGTGTTCTTTTGCTATCCAATACTGAAGACGATGCATTGCGAATTTATAATAATTTGAATATTATTGAACAACAGAAGCAGAATTATTAGGTGGTAATGACCATTTACTATCTCTTGGAATCCCTAGAGGACGGTTATCAAGTACATGCTGTGTATACAGATTTTAAAAAAACCTTCGATAGGGTTAACTATAAAGTTTTAATTAATAAAATGCAGAGTTTGGGAATTCAGGGGAACTGCTTGAATGGCTATTTTCTTACCTTATTGAAAGAATACAGATGGTGCATATTCAGGGCTTCCAGTCATTAGGAATTAAAGTATCATCAAGTGTACCTCAAGGTTAACACTTGGACCCTCTTCTATTTAATTTATATGTGAATAATATTGCGTCCTGTTTTGTCTTTGCCCTATTCCTAATGTTTGCAGATGATTTAAAATGATATATGAGAATAAAGAACGAATCTGATTACATAAAACTGCAAGCTGATTTAGATCGTCTCAGCAACTGGAGTAAAATCAATGGAATGGAACTTAAAGTTAAAAAGTGCCATCAAATTGTCTTCAGTCGTAACAGAAGTCCCACAGAACAAATAATCTACAATATTAATGGTATTAATCGGTATCTCAAGTTAAAGATTTGGGTATAATCCTCGATTCCAACTTATCTTACGTACCCCATATATCAATGGCAGTCTCAAAATCACTTCAAATGCTAGGCTTTATTAAACGTTGCGCTAATGCATCATCCATTAAAATATTGTTTTGTTCACTTATGAGGCCCCATTTAGATTACTGTTCATGTGTCTGGTCCCCCTAACTACAATGTTTATATTCAAGCAATTGAAAAAGTTCAGCATACATTTTTAAGATTTATTTCATTTAAGGACCACCGTGGAGTTGAGGATATTAATTACTCAAATATTGAGAGTTCTCTTAATATTACCACTCTTGAGATCAGACGCATGCACAAAGATCTTACCACATTCTACAATATACTGCTCTCGTATAGATTTATTCCAGAGCTCTTGGGAAAATTAAATATTCATGTTCCTTCTAGGCAAACAAGGCTTATTCAGCCCTTTAATATTAGACAACATCGAAATAACTATGGACATAATTCTTTTCTATCAAGTTCGGGTAGATTTGCTAATCAATATTCTAATAGATTGGACTGATAATAAAAAGTCTTTAAATCCCAGCTTAAATCATGCATGTGATATTTTGATGTCTAGATAATTTAAGATAACTTAATTTAACTTATTTGCAATTATTATCTTGTTTGTTTTTTTCTATTTAATTTTTTCTTGTTAATGTTTATGTTAATTTTATGGTAATGTGTGTTTCTTTGTTTCAACATTACCTAAGTGTAGGTTAGATTTTAAATTTTCCCTTTTATTAAACTTTTATTTTAATTGGATAAATAAATAAATAAATATTTAACATTAGAACGCAACAAGATTTTCAACAGAAATTATCTTGAAAATGAGAATTATGCGAGCTTTTTCCTTGCTGTTGGAGGCCTAGGTGAAAACTGTAAATTTAAACCATTGTCAGATTCACTTATTCCAGACAAAATTGTCTAAGGTACAAAATATATCACTGTTAAAGACAGGTTACTGAGAGAAGCCGATTTAGATCCAAAAATTTTATGGATATCTGCAGAGCAGTTGAGTTTTCAAAAGAATAAATCAAGACCACCAATGGAGGTTGACCAAATTCAAATAAAGAGACCATTCCACTTCTAGTTTTAGAGCAGCAGACAATCCCAGGATTCTTCGAGATGTCCACATCAGCAAAACATAAAGTTATGTTTTATTTTTAAATCTCCTCGATGTTCTTATAATCATAAAACTAATAAATATCCTGCCAGAGGAAAAAAATGTGAAAATTGTGATAAAATTAACCATTTTAAAAGATGTTGCCTATCAAAAAATAAAACTGATGTAGTCAGTTACATGAAAGTGTAGAAGTAAATAATGATAATTTGTATATTGGCATCTTAAAAAATATTTATGTAGTAAATGAAAACTAATCAATACAATTTTTTATTAAGTGATAAATTAACAGTCTCACTGAAATTGGATACAGGTGCAGATTATAAATAAATATATTGGAAATTTAATAGGTTATTCTGAAAAGGTTATAAATTCACTGGGTAATTTTACAAAAATTTATTTAGGAAACGAAGAAATTGATACATATGAAGTGCTTCATATTGTTGATACTATAATGGCAACTTTAATAGGGCTGAAAATATATATAAAATTTAAACTAATTAAAAGAAATTAATTGAATACAATAAAAAGAAATCAAATGAAAAGTTACATTATAATAAAAATACTGGGGACTTGCCTAAACTTAATAAAATAATAATATAAAATTTTAATAATAAGACATGGAAGAAAGGTATTGTTTTAGATGTTATCTACTATTAGGAAACAGAATTATAATTAGAAATAGAAAAATTTTAAATAAAATAAAAAGAGAGGAAGTATTATACAAAAACGAAAATGTTTGTAATAGTAATGTTGATTTTAAAATTAATGATGTGAGATTTTAAAGATAGTGATATGTTTTATAATGTAATTAGATATAAGAATAAGAACAAAGCTCATGATATTGTTAGTGACAGAAGTTCTGATAGTGCTGTTGACGGCTCTTTAGTTGTTAACAATGTCATTAACCTTTCCACTTCTGAGGATAGATGGGAAAGCCCTCAGAAAAAAAAATAGTTTTTATTTTGTTCAAGTTAATACAAGTATTAGTTCTAATAATTTTCTGACTTCTAGATCACATAGGAAAATAATACTAACACAAATTTTACACATTTAATAAAGATGAACCAAAACTTAGCGTCGCCACGGAGGCAGTTATAGCCGCTATGAAGATGCATCCAAGCCCAGGGAAACTAAACAAGAGAAGGTTTAGTGCGATGAAAAAATATAAAAGATAAAAGGATTATTGGGCAAATACCGCAAAAAAATGAAAAAAGGGCCTAATATTTTCCTAGTAATCACTGGGAATGTTAGCACAGTCCACAAATGTGTGTTTGGCTTCTTGAGTGATCTCCTATTGATTTGATTTCATCGCTAGTTCCATTCTCTTTTGAACTTGGCTGCACCGTACTGATGAAGACCAATAGTCAGAAACACGTGTCTACGGTTTGCCTTTTAACCTATAATATCACTTCAAATGACAATTAACTTTAAACAATCTCCAAAACTATATGCCAGATGTTCAGACAGGTTTTAGAATTTGTTCGTAGAGAGGCAATTTGTTTTATGCATTGTCCTATCAGCCAGTACATTTTTATATATTTTATTTTCATTTCTTCCCGTGTCTTTTTGACATGTACTCTCCAGCGGAGCCTAGCTTCTAGAGTCATATCTAGGATTTTGCTGTATCATTAAAAGGAATCTGAGTATCGTTTATTCTGATTGGAACGAAAAAGACAATTAATAATATACACAGTGAATTGTGTCAAATTTATATACCCATCCTGCATTTAAAATAAACCTAAACGTAGCTGTAAACTTAGTCACGGCTCTAGCAATATGCATTAAACATGGAAACGAGAGCTTCATCTCGCAATATTTTAAATCGAATTGTTTGATTTCGCCGCCAGGGTGCTAAAGGCGCACCTCTTGTGAACCACTGGTGCGATTATTTGAATTCAATGTTTATTTTATGCATGTCCATTTGAAAGGAAGTTCAAGCGACAATGAGCTACCATTTTTTTTCTCACACAAAATCAATTTCTTCACCCATAACCAATAAATATTTTCCAGAACTACTGATAAGTGATATGTAGGGCAATTATACACACTTCTCGGTAATAACCTTATAGAATTTTAGTGTTTGGTATACTAAAACTTTCATTACCTTATTTTAAAACACATTTTTGGCGAATTAGGTAATTATTAAGTCACGCAAAAACTCATTTTTGTTGCAAAACATTTTATTAAAATCAGATTTGACACTAAAATAGAACACGTTACTAAGCAGCGCACTGGTAATTTTTTTGATGAGTAGATTATTTTAAATGTACTCGTTTATCTTCAAACTGTTTTGCTAATACAGAATAGAATTTTTTTTTTGGCACATGTGAGAACAACTGACATATTTGAATTTAAAGTTTATTTATTTCTCTTTTTTATTTGTTTCTCTTTTTTATGTTTCTCTTTTATTTTTCTATTCTCTCTATAGTCTAAATAAAAGAGGGGTGCAATAAAAGAGGAGTGCAATAAAAGAGAGAGATATCGTCACATTCTATAGGCGTACTTTGCAAAGTAGGTTTATATAAAATGAATAAGATCACGGCATATAAAATGGTATATACGCACATCGTAGATTAAATTTTGAATGAAAAAAGTTAAATTATTTACAATAAATAAAAATCTGATGTGTCCAACACATGACTTTCCTATCTAGTTATTACAGGCTTTTTCCGGTTATTTTGTACAACCTATTGCAGCATCTCTATAAATGTTTAGAGGATAAACTAAATATATACATTGTCCACATACATCTACCGCGAAACATTTTTCTATAGATATTCATTGAAAATGAAAATACTGAAAAATTTAAATTTAGCACTTTTCCTACAATTTTTCCATTACGGTCCATTTAAAAAAAATCATATATAAACAAATATTATAGAGATCGATATCGCAAACAACTTTTATTTCAACAATTTTCATAAAAATCAGAATTTTGCACATTTTGTCAAATTTTTCGAATACGGACTATTTCAGGAAATTTTTACATAAAGCAAAAATTATAGATAATAATATTAGAAGTAACTTTTATTTGAACAATTTTTTCTCCAAACATAAATAACAGATATATTCCATAAAATATAAAAACGGCCTCCCATAAAGTACCCCCCCAGATGTTCCGACTTTGTCCAAAATCTAATCATTTCACGTCAGGCCGAAATAAAACTTAAGTTTAAAATTTAATGTTTTTTTCTTTATCCGTTTTTGAGTTTCCTTCAAATTTCGAAATTTACACATTTTCTCAAATATCTTGAATACGGTCCATTTTAGAGAAATTATCTATAATATAAAAATTATAGAGAATTATATTGCAAACAACTTTTGTTTGAACAATTTTTATAAAAAAAAATATTTTTTTACATTTTATCAAATTTCGAGAATACGGACCATTTTAGGAAAATTTTGTATATAACAAAAATTATAGATAATAAAATAAGAAGTAACTTTCATTTGAAGAATTTTCTTCCCCAAACGTAAATAACAGATATATTCCATAAAATATAAAAATAACTACCTATAAAGTACCCCCCCAGATGTTCCGACTCTGCCCAAAATCTAATCAGCTCATTAGACGCTGGAACAAAGCTTAAGTTTGAAATTTAGTGTTTTTCCGTGTATCGGTTCATGAGTTATGCGTTATACAGACACACACACACACACACACACACACACACACACACACACACACACAGACAGACATCATCGCGAAAATAGTCAAAACGGATTCAGGGGACCTCAAAACGTAAAAATCCGTCGAAAACTGGAGGTCGAAAAAAATCATGATTCCTATACTTTCCTTATATCTGTATACAGATAGGAAAGTAAAAATAAACCTTTTGCTTCTGACAAAATTGTTGCACTTTAACGTTAAACGAATTAAATGTAACCAATAAATAACAAGGAGGATTATATGTTGTTAATAAGATTAAACTTATTTTAATCTCTTGACATTAAAAGTAATACTTCAGTACGTAAAAGAAAAGATTAATAAAAAATAAAAAGTTCAAGAACTATCTTTAAAAATCATTGTCTTTACTATAGATTAGATTAGGAGCTGGACGTTACTTGTCCTTGTCCACCGCGACCTTTTTAGATCTATTGTGGGACCGTCTTCACTATAACTACTGGTATCATTATCATTGTCTATTCTAAGGTAAACCAAATGAATTTTCCACCTTTTTAATATGATCAATGCATTTTCTTCAATGTTCTCCATTTATATCTGCAACTGCCTTCAAAAACAAATTTCTCACCTCGGGTAATTTTAATTTGTATTGTATTGGTTTCAGAAACATAAACTTTTAATTGTGAGCTGATAAGTTCAATTGATTTAACCCTGCCTGGTAAAGAGACAATATGAGAATTTCAGTTCCCTTTTCTCGGGCCATCTCGTCTATAATATATTTTTTGAATTTGTTTTTATGTTGCCTTGCTACGAGTAATTCTGCCTTCGATGATTTAGGAGAACTGATAATATTTTTAAAATGAAGCCATTTTTAAATATCTTCTTTTTTATCTTGTTGTGGGTAGTGACTCCTTTATTCGACTGTGATAGGATGTATTATCCAAAACAATAACGGAGTTGGCTGGAATTTTTTTATAATGATCTGAAACCACTTTTCAAACATAGGGCTATCTATTTCTACATGGTAGTCTTTTGTTTTTTTGACTGAAACATTAATATACCATCTGACAAAATCCATCGTTGCTTCCAATGTGGGTTATTATTAAACGATTTCCTTTTTCTGTTGAATTTTTTTTATCCACAAGAGACCTCTTCCATAAAAGCTCGTTTTTTAGGTTTGATGGAGGTATCTTGCCAAATTTTTGTTGTCTACCATTAACCTATGTCTCATCTAAATAAAATACCGGTTTATGCTGATTCGTTGCGTCCGCTATTGTCTCTACGCAATCATTTCGTCTTCATTTATTAAAAAGCTGTTATCGTCATGATTTTTGTAAAGAAAATTTAATTCATGTAATTATTTTTTGCAGATGAAAATATGATATATTTGTAAGTGCAAGAATGTACCACTTGTCTTATTACATTCTTTCAATAAAGGTATTGTTTCTTCTTGGGAGCTTTTTTAAAAGTGAGACTTCTCCAATAACTGTATCTTCTTTAATAATGTTATACACTGTCCGATTAGATACTCCAGAATAGGTCTCACATTTAGTGGCTATTTCATCCACAGAAAGTGAAATAAGGTCTTTTAGAAGATTATTAAATACATTAAGTACGATATTTTTTCTGTTAAAGATAATGCTTTATAACTACTGGGTCGTTTACGAGTACTTGTAATATTTTCTAATGCACTCGCCATTCTTATATGACTGTAAAAAAAGTCTGACTTATCTGACAAAATAAAAGGTTCATTACAGTAAAAACCATGGCAACATGATTAAATATAAACGAAAACTTT
The DNA here is from genome assembly GCA_927349885.1 of Psylliodes chrysocephalus. Taxonomy (NCBI): domain Eukaryota; kingdom Metazoa; phylum Arthropoda; class Insecta; order Coleoptera; family Chrysomelidae; genus Psylliodes; species Psylliodes chrysocephalus. The sequence continues at coordinate 29,687,426 of OV651813.1, forward strand.
TATTAGACCGATCAAATGTGTTAACATTTTCATTTTAACTACAAATAAGCATCGAAGGATGAGGTACAAATAAAATTTCTACCTCTTGAACCTGTACTACGTGCAAATTAAATAACTGCTCTCCTTGCTTCTCTAAACCATAGTCTATTTAAGATTTTAATCGACTTAATTTTTAAAAACCAGGAAAGTACCTATATAACTAGCGGTCACATTTTTAAACAAGCTCACTGTATATCTACCGACTTCACCCATTGGTAGTTGAATATTTGCATTTACCGAGAATTTACGAAAAAGCCTTTTAAATGCGCACAGAATATGTTAATTGGAAATTCCAGGTAACGAATCTCAAAAAGATATTCTAAAAGAATTTTAAACAACGCATTGAATACACCACGGGCACATATTACACGTTGGTAATGAACTTGAGGCATTCAAACAATGAATAAGAAGCGTTAAAGTGATACATATAACTATATTTCAGGGTTAGTTTGTTTATTTCTGTAGCGTAGCTATGATTTTTTTTAAGAAGGGAATGCAAATGAAAAAGTAGGAAAAATACAGTGTGACCAAACGTAAACGTAGCAGATTTATTATCAGGAACTGCGTCAACATTTTTAGACAAATGAAAAGACCCGTAAATTTGTGGTTAAAGGGAGACATTTTTCTGTAATATTTTTATCTGTCATATGTCATTCCCCTCCCATCACTCTTATAAATACAATTTAAATAGGGAAAGTACAAATTATGACACAGAGCCTTCTAGTGGGATAAAAAATATTACGTATTCTCCCCTGAAAAATATATGATAAAAGAAACACCCTACCAAATTTTTGTCTTTTAAATGTTCTAGATAATTAAAATTAGAAAATAAAGTCAACTATTTAAAGTTTATAGCGCTACGTTTTACTTTGGACATTTGGCAACTTTGTAAGGTTGTTTTTTAGGGATTCATTTATTCCGTTCAAGTGCCATACACGGAAAATCGCTTCCACCCGTTTCTCTCATGTAAGAGAAAGGGATAGTCTAAGATCCGAAGTAAGGTCGACCTTCACTCATATGTTTAATGGATGAAAGTTTCTTTTTATTAAATAAAATGTGTTTATAAATATACCGCAAATGGGTTGCCTAAGAAAATACGGTCCAGACTATTTATTTTCTTAAAGTAAAAAAAAAAACGACACCCTGTAAAGTATTTTCCAGATGCTTTGACTATACCCTTTAATTAGCTCACCTTAGGATGGATTAAAGCTTAAGTTTAAAATTTGGTGTCTTTCTCTTTATCCGTTTTTGAGTTATCTTCAAAATTCGAAATTTGCACTTTTCCTCAAATATCTCGAATTAGGTCCATTTTAGGGAAATCATGTATAGGAACAAAATAATAAAGAATGACATCATAAGCAACTTTTATCATGATTCCTATGCTTTCCTTATCTGTACACAGAAAGGAAAGTAAAAAATGGGCGTGACCGTATTTTCCTAGGCAACCTATTTGCGGTATATTTAAATACATATTTTATTTAATAAAAAAAAACTTTTATCCATTAAACAGATGGGTGAAGGTCGACACTACTTACGGATCACGGACTAGGAGAGGGATTTCAGAATAGTTCGGATTAATTACAGATCGCTGTATTTGTATCAGTTGTCAGTTATGTTTTGGTTGTTCTGTTTTAGCCTCTTTTGTGTGTTTATATTTTTATCGTAATTTTTAGTGTTTTTACAGCAGTTTACTAATATAATAAATTTATAAACTATACATAAATAAATGTATCATTACCCTATTTATATTTATATTTATATTTATATTTATATTTATATTTATATTTATATTTATATTTATATTTATATTTATATTTATATTTATATTTATATTTATATTTATATTTATATTTATATTTATATTTATATTTATATTTATATTTATATTTATATTTATATTTATATTTATATATTTATATTTATATTTATATTTATATTTATATTTATATTTATATTTATATTTATATTTATATTTATATTTATATTTATATTTATATTTATATTTATATTTATATTTATATTTATATTTATATTTATATTTATATTTATATTTATATTTATATTTATATTTATATTTATATTTATATTTATATTTTATATTTATATTTATATTTATATTTATATTTATATTTATATTTATATTTATATTTATATTTATATTTATATTTATATTTATATTTATATTTATATTTATATTTATATTTATATTTATATTTATATTTATATTTATATTTATATTTATATTTATATTTATATTTATATTTATATTTATATTTATATTTATATTTATATTTATATTTATATTTATATTTATATTTATATTTATATTTATATTTATATTTATATTTATATTTATATTTATATTTATATTTATATTTATATTTATATTTATATTTATATTTATATTTATATTTATATTTATATTTATATTTATATTTATATTTATATTTATATTTATATTTATATTTATATTTATATTTATATTTATATTTATATTTATATTTATATTTATATTTATATTTATATTTATATTTATATTTATATTTATATTTATATTTATATTTATATTTATATTTATATTTATATTTATATTTATATTTATATTTATATTTATATTTATATTTATATTTATATTTATATTTATATTTATATTTATATTTATATTTATATTTATATTTATATTTATATTTATATTTATATTTATATTTATATTTATATTTATATTTATATTTATATTTATATTTATATTTATATTTATATTTATATTTATATTTATATTTATATTTATATTTATATTTATATTTATATTTATATTTATATTTATATTTATATTTATATTTATATTTATATTTATATTTATATTTTATATTTATATTTATATTTATATTTATATTTATATTTATATTTATATTTATATTTATATTTATTTATATTTATATTTATATTTATATTTATATTTATATTTATATTTATATTTATATTTATATTTATATTTATATTTATATTATATTTATATTTATATTTATATTTATATTTATATTTATATTTATATTTATATTTATATTTATATTTATATTTATATTTATATTTATATTTATATTTATATTTATTTATATTTATATTTATATTTATATTTATATTTATATTTATATTTATATTTATATTTATATTTATATTTATATTTATATTTATATTTATATTTATATTTATATTTATATTTATATTTATATTTATATTTATATTTATATTTATATTTATATTTATATTTATATTTATATTTATATTTATATTTATATTTATATTTATATTTATATTTATATTTATATTTATATTTATATTTATATTTATATTTATATTTATATTTATATTTATATTTATATTTATATTTATATTTATATTTATATTTTATATTTATATTATATTTATATTATATTTATATTTTATATTTATATTTATATTTATATTTATATTTATATTTATATTTATATTTATATTTATATTTATATTTATATTTATATTTATATTTATATTTATATTTATATTTATATTTATATTTATATTTATATTTATATTTATATTATATTTATATTTATATTTATATTTATATTTATATTTATATTTATATTTATATTTATATTTATATTTATATTTATATTTATATTTATATTTATATTTATATTTATATTTATATTTATATTATATTTATATTTATATTTATATTTATATTTATATTTATATTTATATTTATATTTATATTTATATTTATATTTATATTTATATTTATATTTATATTTATATATATTTATATTTATATTTATATTTATATTTATATTTATATTTATATTATATTTATATTTATATTTATATTTATATTTATATTTATATTTATATTTATATTTATATTTATATTTATATTTATATTTTATATTTATATTTATATTTATATTTATATTTATATTTATATTTATATTATATTATATTTATATTTATATTTATATTTATATTTATATTTATATTTATATTTATATTTATATTTATATTTATATTTATATTTATATTTATATTTATATTTATATTTATATTTATATTTATATTTATTTATATTTATATTTATATTTATATTTATATTTATATTTATATTTATATTTATATTTATATTTATATTTATATTTATATTTATATTTATATTTATATTTATATTTATATTTATATTTATATTTATATTTATATTTATATTTATATTTATATTTATATTTATATTTATATTTATATTTATATTTATATTATATTTATATTTATATTTATATTTATATTTATATTTATATTTATATTTATATTTATATTTATATTTATATTTATATTTATATTTATATTTATATTTATATTTATATTTATATTTATATTTATATTTATATTTATATTTATATTTATATTTATATTTATATTTATATTTATATTTATATTTATATTTATATTTATATTTATATTTATATTTATATTTATATTTATATATTTATATTTATATTTATATTTATATTTATATATTTATATTTATATTTATATTTATATTTATATTTATATTTATATTTATATTTATATTTATATTTATATTTATATTTATCATTTATATATTATATTTATATTTATATTTATATATATTTATATTATATTTATATTTATATTTATATTTATATTTATATTTATATTTATATTTATATTTATATTTATATTTATATTTATATTTATATTTATATTTATATTTATATTTATATTTATATTTATATTTATATTTATATTTATATTTATATTTATATTTATATTTATATTTATATTTATATTTATATTTATATTTATATTTATATTTATATTTATATTTATATTTATATTTATATTTATATTTATTTATATTTATATTATATTTTATATTTATATTTATATTTATATTTATATTTATATTTATATTTATATTTATATTTATATTTATATTTATATTATATTTATTTTATATTTATATTTATATTTATATTTATATTATATTTATATTTATATTTATATTTATATTATATTTATATTATATTTATATTTATATTTATATTTATATTTATATTTATATTTATATTTATATTTATATTTATATTTATATTTATATTTATATTTATATTTATATTTATATTTATATTTATATTTATATTTATATTTATATTTATATTTATATTTATATTTATATTTATATTTATATTTATATTTATATTTATATTTATATTTATATTTATATTTATATTTATATTTATATTTATATTTATATTTATATTTATATTTTATTTATATTTATATTTATATTTATATTTATATTTATATTTATATTTATATTTATATTTATATTTATATTTATATTTATATTTATATTTATATTTATATTTATATTTATATTTATATTTATATTTATATTTATATTTATATTTATATTTTATATTTATATTTATATTTATATTTATATTTATATTTATATTTTATTTATATTTATATTTATATTTATATTTATATTTATATTTATATTTATATTTATATTTATATTTATATTTATATTTATATTTATATTTATATTTATATTTATATTTATATTTATATTTATATTTATATTTATATTTATATTTATATATTTATATTTATATTTATATTTATATTTATATTTATATTTATATTTATATTTATATTTATATTTATATTTATATTTATATTTATATTTATATTTATATTTATATTTATATTTATATTTATATTTATATTTATATTTATATTTATATTTATATTTATATTTATATTTATATTTTATATTTATATTTATATTTATATTTATATTTATATTTATATTTATATTTATATTATATTTATATTTATATTTATATTTATATTTATATTTATATTTATATTTATATTTATATTTATATTTATATTTATATTTATATTTATATTTATATTTATATTTATATTTATATTTATATTTATATTTATATTTATATTTATATTTATATTTATATTTATATTTATATTTATATTTATATTTATATTTATATTTATATTTATATTTATATTTATATTTATATTTATATTTATATTTATATTTATATATTTATATTTATATTTATATTTTATATTTATATTTATATTTATATTTATATTTATATTTATATTTATATTTATATTTATATTTATATTTATATTTATATTTATATTTATATTTATATTTATATTTATATTATATTTATATTTATATTTATATTTATATTTATATTTATATTTATATTTATATTTATATTTATATTTATATTTATATTTATATTTATATTTATATTTATATATTTATATTTATATTTATATTTATATTTATATTTATATTTATATTTATATTTATATTTATATTTATATTTATATTATATTTATATTTATATTTATATTTATATTTATATTTATATTTATATTTATATTTATATTTATATTTATATTTATATTTATATTTATATTTATATTTATATTTATATTATATTTATATTTATATTTATATTTATATTTATATTTATATTTATATTTATATTTATATTTATATTTATATTTATATTTATATTTATATTTATATTTATAATTTATATTTATATTTATATTTATATTTATATTTATATTTATATTTATATTTATATTTATATTTATATTTATATTTATATTTATATTTATATTTATATTTATATTTATATTTATATTTATATTTATATTTATATTATATTTATATTTATATTTATATTTATATTTATATTTATATTTATATTTATATTTATATTTATATTTATATTTATATTTATATTTATATATATATTTATATTTATATTTATATTTATATTTATATTTATATTTATATTATATTTATATTTATATTTATATTTATATTTATATTTATATTTATATTTATATTTATATTTATATTTTATATTTATATTTATATTTATATTTATATTTATATTTATATTTATATTTATATTTATATTTATTTTATATTTATATTTATATTATTTATATTTATATTTATATTTATATTTATATTATATTTATATTTATATTTATATTTATATTTATATTTATATTTATATTTATATTTATATTTATATTTATATTTATATTTATATTTATATTTATATTTATATTTATATTTATATTTATATTTATATTTATATTTATATTTATATTTATATTTATATATTATATTTTATATTTATATTTATATTTATATTTATATTTATATTTATATTTATATTTATATTTATATTTATATTTATATTTATATTTATATTTTATATTTATATTTAATATTTATATTTATATTTATATTTATATTTATATTTATATTTATATTTATATTTATATTTATATTTATATTTATATTTATATTTATATTTATATTTATATTTATATTTATATTTATATTTATATTTATATTTATATTTATATTTATATTTATATTTATATTAATTTATATTTATATTATATTTATATTTATATTTATATTTATATTTTATATTTATATTTTATATTTATATTTATATTTATATTTATATTTATATTTATATTTATATTTATATTTATATTTATATTTATATTTATATTTATATTTATATTTATATTTATATTTATATTTATATTTATATTTATATTTATATTTATATTTATATTTATATTTATATTTATATTTATATTTATATTTTATATTTATATTTATAATTTATATTTATATTTATATTTATATTTATATTTATATTTATATTTATATTTATATTTATTATTTATATTTATATTTATATTTATATTTATATTTATATTTATATTTATATTTATATTTATATTTATATTTATATTTATATTTATATTTATATTTATATTTATATTTAATATTTATATTTATATTTATATTTATATTTATATTTATATTTATATTTATATTTATATTTATATTTATATTTATATTATGTTTCCTCATAAAAAATGGTGTATACTGTAGCGACAATTATTGAAGTGTATAGTGTGAATAGTATTATATAAACTCCTGGACCAAAGACATTACAACATAGAGACAAAAATGTTTCATTTACAAATCCCATACAATTGCGGACTGTTTTGAAATTGTTAGTGAGAGGAAGATAAATTTCTTAGGACCGGCTGGCAACGTTGTAAACATTGTACATAATATGCTCGCCAGTGGCGTTGAATTTTAAACTTACCAGTATTGTCAGAGTAGTATGTTAAAAAAATACGTAAATAGGTGTGTATATTTTTTTAGTAATATAATTATGATTTTTTTATGTAGGTAAATTCAAGTACAAGTAAATTCAAATACAATAGAATTCAAGTTACCTTCCGATTTTTAATATTTATTGGTTTATAAAATATTGGCATTTACTATATATTTGCCTGGTATGATGTTAACCAAAATTATTTAAAATTTTAAATTAACATTAGGTAGGTAGGGGTATCTAAATAAAACACTGTCATATATGATTTTTTAATTAATAATTACAAAAAAACATGGTGTGGCAAAAAATATCGTTTTATTAACTAAAATTTCACTTAATTTTTTTATGCTTAGTTATTAGTCTTATTACTTAGGGCAATGCTTTTTTTGCAGCAGGTGGTGTTCCAAAAACAGTTGAATCAGAACTAAAAACCCATACATTAGATATACATGCATAAAGGTAATAAATGTTTAGTTAGAGGTAAACAAAAAATTAATATTTTGTTTTTTTACCTGTTGGATAAGTGATTCAAAAATAGAAAGCCCTCACACTGTCTGGAGTTTGCATCTTTTCTGATATATTTAGCACCATTTGCTCGTACCAAAACATCTTCAGGAAAAAAAGTGTTCTGAACACAACTCTGGATTTTTACGAAGGGGCTGATTTTCAAGGATCCCTACTAGGGAAAACCAAAGTTTTCTTTTCTCAGGATCTTGCTGAAACCTAAATAGAATATTAAAAAATATGTATAGGTGCCTAATAGGTATTTTATATTTTAAGTTAAATTTTTTTTGCCACTATTCAATAGTTATTTATTGGTATAAGAATTATTTACTAATGTATAAAAGGAATATCATTGTAAAGACTGTTTTAGACTACACAAGTTTCTGATACAATTTCTTGTACAATTTAAATTGTATATTATCAAACCTGCAGTAAATTGTCTGAAAAATTAGATTGGATAAACATTTTTCAAATAATTTACTATGTGATCCTATACAATTTAAATTCTATAAGAAATTGTATCAAATCTTGTAGAAGAAATTTTAGAGTCAAAACAGTCTTAAGACGGAGCGCTACTCCACTGGTTCAAATGAAAACAACATATCTTAACCTAAAAATACTTACCGATGAAAGGATAACTTTTAATTTAAATGATCTAACTTATTGAACACTACACATACATATACCATAATTCTTTATATTTCTCACAAAAGTTCACAAAAATAGTATTTTATAAATGAATAAATCAATAAGTCACAAAGAAACTGTCAGATACTGTGAGAAACACAAAATAGCTGTTATACCCGATTGGCAACGTTGCGGCTGGTTACGGTAACTACATTTCATTTATAAAAATATTTACTAGTTGTAAATTCGTAAAATAAGATATTCAGCGTTGCCGTAATATTTTGTTTAGATTAATATTGATTTTTAATAAAAAATTTAGCTTATATTAAAACTTTAAAGAATAATTTGATTAAAAACATATTTTTATTTATATAATATAAAATTATAGTTATAGGATACATCAAATTTTATTTTTCGAAAGTAATTTCGCCAAATAATTTTTACAAACTGATAAAACCGGCAAATACGCAATAAACGAGAATCTGATGGGAATAATGATTTGTCACATAAAAATGAAAACAATTTGGTCTCTTAGTTGTAATGGCTTTGTCCTGGACATAATTAACGCAACATCATAAATTTGCCACATTTTTGCTATTTTTTTTTTAATTCATGATCCGATTTAAATTATTTTTTTTTTGCAATATAGATTGGTTCCTTGACAATGTCATAATTTTCGCTGTTTATGATAAAAAGTTCCTTTTCCATTTATACCGGGTGTACTAAAAATGTAATGTTACTTTCCGAAAATTCGTATCACTCTGTAGAGTATACTAGCAACTGAAACATATAGCAGTTGACATTAAACGGTAGGTTCATCTTTCCCCAACATTTTCTTTTTTGGTTTACTTCATTATCTCTGTTATTAATAGACTTTATTATTCAAAACATTCTTTGTTGAATGTTTCCAAGTAGGCTATGGACCTTTTCTGACTTTTCAAGCGATGTGTCAACAGATGTTGAGTTTTAATGTTACAAGGTCAAATAAAATTCGCCATACTGATAAAAACTATTTAGAAACTGATTATTAAACGTTCGTTTTGTATGCCCAGTTGCCCGACAAGTATTCTAGTCTTGAAAAATACCACGTTCCAAAAAATTTATCGGCAGAAGAAGCAGTAAGAGTCTTAACTTTGGTAGATGAGGGCTATTCGATGTGTCATAATTCTAATGTGATAGGAAGACATAAGTCGTATGGTTGAACGATTTAAAGAGACAGGATCTTATTCTCGAAGATCAGCACAAGGACGAAAACAATGTACCGATCCAAGGGATGAACATTTTATTAGACAAACTGCTCTAAGAAACAGGAAGATCACTAGTACTAGGCTAAATAGTGAGCTTAGAACTGCTCGCCATCATACAATATCGTCTCGAATCAGGAGACGTTTAAATGTGGTTGGTTTAAGCAACAGAAGACCGGCAAAGAAATAATTACTCACCAGAGTTGCAAGATTGCGTTTTGCCAGAAATTATCAACATTGGGCTGTTAATGATTGGAAGAAGGTTTTATTTTCTGATGAAACGAGAGTTAGTCTCAATTTTTCTGAAGGGCGTGAACGTGTTTGGCGAATGGCAGGAGAGAGATTTGCAAATTGCAATATCTTTCCAAAAGTCCCGTTTGGTGGAGGATCTGTAATGTTTTGGGAGGAATATGCTTCAACGGACACACAGAGTTAGTCCCTATACGTTTAAGATCAATGAACGCCAATTATTATCTAGAAAACATTGTGATTGAACATGTAATGCCATTTGTTCCTTTTTTGGGACCGAATAGTTTATTTATGCAGGATAATGCTCGTCCCTACGTGGCTAGAAAAGGTATAGAGTACATGAACTCTGTAGCTATTCCGTTGATGGAATAGCCACCTTGCAGTATCAAATTAGATCCCATAGAGCATCTTTGAGATGCTCCTAAAAGAAAATTTCTAAGTCGCAATCCAGTACCAGTTAACCACAAAAAATTGGTGGCTGCAGTAATTGCCGAATGGGAGGATATTCCCCAAGATGCAATTAAAAATTTAATTTCCATTATGCCGAGGCGTGTGAATGCAATGATTCGAAGTAGAGGTGGGCATATACGTTATTAACATTATAAATCCATTAATTTTAGTGTTTTTGATTTTTGTTTTTTTCATGTTCCACACGTTTTCAAAAAAAAATTGTGTTTAATAAACTCACAATTATAATCTTAATTTTCCTTTATTAAATTAAGTAACTCGTTAATTTTGTTTTCATTTATCAAAGCGATCAGAAATTACACAGTTATACAGATAACAAAAAATGTATTCGATATTGACACATCGCCTAAAATGTCATAGAAGGTCTACAGCCTACTTGAAATCATTTAACAATGAATGTTTTGAATAATAAAGTCTATTAAAAATGTTATGCTATAAAACGGCGTATCTCCTTTAATAACTGAGACATGAAGTAAACCAAAAAAGGAAATGTTGGCGAATGTCAACTGCTATATGTATCGGTTGCTAGTATACTGGTGTATGCTAGTGTAATGTGATCTTATTATTTTATCAATTTTTATAGTGTTTTAAGCTCTACGATTTTAGGGAGTGGGTTAGGTTATTAAACAACTCATATGACTTTGAAAGAGAATATTGGACGCCACTATATTTAAAACTTTCTAAACTTGACAATCGATCAGTGATGAAGATATAGAAAATCACTGATCTTTATGATACTATAATTAAATAAGGCTACAAGGAAAAAGGTAAAAATATAAAGAAAGGAGCCGGAAAGAGTATATAGGAACAGATAAGATGCTTTTTACTATCAAATGAACAAATTAAACTATTATTTGAATAGTTACACAGAGATTAGAATTTAATAAAAAAAGAAAAAGTCTTATTTAACATATATAAATATAGTAAAGCATATTATCTATTTCTAATAAAATAATATAGGAAATTATATAAAACATATGATTTCTTGTGATTTTCATGTTGAAGTTATGTTTCAAATTTGACATTTTAAATTCAAATCTTGTACTAAATATATATTTTCAACAAAATATCGGTAGGAAACTTACCTTTTTAAATTCAGATGGTCATTAAAAATATTTAAGATAACTAGTACATCGGATGTCCCAGATAATAGGTAATTAAAATTCTATAATCAAGTTGCTTGTCGACAGATAAAATGAAAATGACAATCCAAGTTTTGACACTAGACATAAACGACAAATGACGTTTGTTTAGAGATGTTGGTTTCAAAATAACGAAAACGGGCCTGGGTCAAATAACGAAAACGGTTTTAACCGTTACAAGGGTGATACGAATTTTCGGAAAAAACATTACATTTCTATTACACCCGGTATAAATTGAAAAGGAACTTTTTATCATAAACAGCGAAAATTATGACATTGTCAAGGGAGCAACCTATAATGCAAAAAAACATTCAAATCGGATCATAAATTCAAAAAAAAACATCAAAAATATGGCAAATTTATGCTGTTGTGTTCATTTTGTCCAGGAATTTAGTTTTTGTGAATTCATACAGCGTAAAACTACAATTTTCTCTTATTCAAGTCCCTGAGACAAATATAAATGTTTTTTTATTCGTTGAATTTAAACAATTTGGTACAAGAAACTTATCCAACATGTAAGTATTTTATCTCACAAAAAGCAACAGCACTAAATACAATATACTGAACGTCTATACTTTAAGTAAAGGCATTTATAATTATATTTTAATATTTTTATTTATATGTATACCATTGTCGAGCGGAATATAGGAAATTCCTGTAATTTTAAATGGGGTCAATTATTGGTTTCCCTAAGTATTTTAGAGAAACATTTTATTTAGATTTATTAGAGTACTAAAACCCACATTCAAAATAATAACTAGATATTTTTAATTAGCCCGTTTACGAGCTTTCCCTAATTTATTTTTAAATGTTTCCCAATTCGAAAAAATTTATTAAGGAGGTCCTTTCGCCACACCTCTCGCCTCAAATGTTAAAAAAAGTTATTAGATTATAACTAAAATTAATTTTTTTCTAATAGTTGAAGTCCTTATTTATCTAATACTGAACTTTTAACTATACCTTACCTTACCTCAACAACAATTCTCGAATTATACTATTATTTATTGATTAGATGGAGAAGAAGAAAACTAAAAATAAAGTTTTTGAAATATTTAGATTTTGTTTTATACAATAAAATATATATAGTAAACCGTGGAACTTATTGAGAAATTAATATTAAAAAATCACTAAAAATTTTCAAGTAACCTAGTTGAAAATTTTTTGTGATTTTTTAATAATAATTTCTCAATAAATTCAATAGTAACCTATATATTTTATTGTAAGAAACAGAACCTAAATATTTCAAAAACCTTATTTTTAGTTTCTCTTCTACTCCATCTAATCAATAAATAATAGTAAAATTAACTATAATTCGAAAATTGTTGTTGAAGTCTTACTTTCTCATAACTGTACAAACACACATTTTTAAAAAAAAAATTTCTCAAAAATTTGCACGGTAAGGTATAGTTAAAAGTTCACTATTAGATAAATAAGGACATCTACTATTAGAAAAAAATTAATTTTAGTCACAATCTAATATTTTTTATTTAACATTGGTGGCGAAAGGACCTCCTTAATCGAAAATAATCGGTTAATAGAAGAAATCGATTATAAGAAAACAGCGATTAATAAAAAAAATCGATTAATCGAAAAAAATCCTTTAAACAAAAAATCTATTAATAAAGAATTGATTATTTAAAAATCGATTGATTGAAAAAATCGAAATATCTCTGACATTAAATATATTTGACAGTTAAATATTATACATATAATCAAGTATGCGAGTTTCTGTCAACATAGGTGAATATCAAGCACCAGGCATGGATAGTTTAAAATAGTCAGTGAAAATAATCGATTTATTTGGTTCTGATCGGTTCTAAAATGTCAAAGTTGACAGGCAAGGGAAATAATCATTTAAATTTTAATTTAGTTGTCAGATATAGTATGTACATTTCTGTAGTTTGTCAAACAATAAATTGTTAAAGCTTTATTTTTATTTATATTGAATAAACAGGGTAGGTATAATCTCTACATTTAGATAAATCTTACCGCTAGTTATTTTGTACTATTTTGATAAGACAGGATAATCTTGATTAATAAAAGAATGTTCGTGTTTGGAGTTGTTCATCTTATTATGTATTACTTTTAAAAACTACCCAATAATATTTTACTTTTATTACAGTATGACAGTATTTGAAAACGGAATCATGATGTTTTTAATTTCGACAAAACACTTAAAATTACTCAAACCCAACAAGGCATATGAAAAAAAAAAAATAAACCTTGAATTAGCCATCTTGTTTAAAACTCCATAGCCAGATTTCCTGGTTTTACATTTTTTGAGGAAATAATTTTTGGTCGTAGGAAAAATATTGTATTCCACTGGTAAAAAATTAATTTTTCACGCCATTAACGTATTAATATACTTTTATTTGAGCAGTTATGTACTGTAAGTGAAAGTGGATAAGTGAAAATAATAGTCTTAACGATAATTTTTGACATCCTTTAATGAACTCCAGAATGAAACTCGTACCTGAATTTGACCAAAAAGGGCAAATTTAAGGGACACAGAGCCCAAGTATTTTAAAATGAACAGACAATTGGTCCGAATATTTTTACATAAATAAGCTTAAATGATAAAAGGCACAAATATTTTTTCATAATTTGTTCAAACAATTTACGTGGTCTAGCCTAAGTAGCACCAATGCTTCACGAACCTGAAAATTAAATGTCTTAGTACTTCTCATCGTTTTTCGGTCTTTCGCTCAAAATCTAACCGTTTCTCGTTTCAGGTTTGCTCTGAGTTTGTGCGTGGAGGGCCTTAGTCTTGATAAGGTAGAAACCATCAATTTAGCGTTTCTTAAATTTTGCATTATACGATTACAAAGAAAAGCTTACTTTAAATAGTAATCATACAAAAAAGTATCACTAGTTCTAGTTTTTATATATACTTAGGTGATGATACTATTGTTCACGATTTCCACTTCTTTTTCACTCTGAGCAACTGAAGGTCGCTGTTCTTTCAATTTAAATAAATTTAGATCAAGCGGAATTCCTCGAGTCGCGTCTTTTAAAAAAGATCCTTGTTAAAACAGACCCGGTACCTAATTTATGTTTATGTTGGAATATGTTTCTTTATTATGCGCCCGCAATAAAATAACTACAACCGAAACATCAGTACAAAAAAGTATAAGAGAAGAGACCTTCCTTCCAAATTATTTTTCGAAAAGACAAACAATAGGACGGTTTCGATTGCGAAATTTATGTGGCCGCCGCGGTCATTCAATGTAAAACATGATAAAACGTAAAATTGTAACGCGGTTAAATACGATTTTACGTTTGACTTTCTGTCGGTGGAATTTAATGATACGAAAACGTCGATGGCTTATATGTTTTTAAATGGCATGCCTACGAAATTCCCTAATAGTACGAGTTCCGGCAATAAAAAGTTTTTCTCCAATCTGTTATTTTGATTAAATACGCAAATCAAGTTAAAACGATAACAGTAAAAGCCACTGCTGCTCATTTAGCCAAAATTGGAATAAATCTGACTTCCAAATATTCTTGTGGTAACTCCTGATCTGAACCACTCAATATGTTCTTGTAAAAATCACACCAATGAAATAAATAAATTTCTAGAAATAATTATTAAAAATAAGATTTTCCTGCCTACAAATTTAACTCATCTATTAGCTTCAAATAATAAAAATATATTTGATGGATTAGTACAATTATTTAAGAAGGCCAACATTTAAATATAAAAAATATTGGTCTCTTACATAACTTCTGTGGCCGAGAACCATGTTCCTGATGCCGAAAACTCACTCTCACACACACGGGTGCAAGTACTGATAATATCAATTACCTTAAAGTTTATCGCTTTGGGAAGGAGAACTAAAATGGTCATAGTGCTCTTAAAGTTGTCTTGAAATCTCCTCGGAACGTGCACCAAGTTATAAAAAAATAAATCAATATTGGCTGTGAAAAAATATTTTTACACTTGGACCAGACTATCAACCAGAAGAAAACCCTGGAGACTGTTAGACTTAAGAGATTTAACTATAAAATATGTCAACAATACTCCTGTAATTATTCAAAAAAACTAGTAGAATCGGACAAGCTGTATATTTATTATCAAAATGTAAGATGCCTTTGAACCAAACTATCTCAGTGTCGCAATGTCTCAAACTGTTCATACGATGTATTTATTCTTAAGGAAACATGGCTTACTGACGAGATCACCGATACCGAACTTGGCCTAACGATTACAATATCTACAGACAGGCACCTTTAGCAGAGAAGATGGTATTTTAATAGCTGTTAGGAAAAAAATATCAACTCAAACCCATCAATTAAGCAACTTTTTATTCAGGAGGGAAAAGGGCACACCTTGTTCATGGTCCGATTTTCATTTAAGAGCAAAAAAGGTACTCTCACGTATTACTGGGTTTCTTGCTTTTAATTTTTTGTTTGTTTGCTTACTGAACGAGGGCACACAGCCTAAACGAAAGCCCACTGCTTGAACGATGAACGAGGGCCTACCGTTTTTTTGACCGGTAGACCGACGGCCCAATTCGAGACTGTCTGGACCAAAGTAATGGCAAACACATCCTAGGGACCAAATACATTCCTCCAAAATCTCATCCTAACCTATATCAACTTCATTAAGATCAACTATTAGTCCTAAATGAGCAATATCTAGACACCCAGTTTTACCTGTTTGGAAATCGTTATCTACCTACAGATATATGGAAAATTAAAGATATATGTTCTTCATCTACTGCTCATTCCACATCCTTATTGGCTGCACCGGGTGTTCTCGAAATAGTCTTGAATATATGTGCGTTGTGCAACTTCTTTCAGTCTTACAATGTCTTTATTTTTGACCTCGTTTGTCCACTGTTGAAGTAACAGTGCTTCTCGTCGATGTTTTTTTGATCTCACCTGATGCGCATCACGCTCCTCTAGAAACAATAGTACAATTTGGGTCGAACACAAGTGATATTCCCGGTGATTAGTGTTACTATGATTTTCGCAATACCAATTTCACGGGTATAAGTCAATCATGGGCGTCGTTACACAATTCTGAAAATTTTGAAAAAAATTAGAATGTTTATTTGTTGAAAAACAAAGAAAATGAAAAATAAAAAAAGAATACAAATTAACAACAGTTTCTAATAAATAAAATAACCCAACAAAAAAGACAAAAACTAAAATAAAAAACAAGAAACTTAAAACACATATTTTTAAAAAACAAACAGAAGGTGTGAAATAAAAAAAAAATATGAACAAGAAGACAGAGCCATACATAATATTTAAAAATAAAATATTTATAGAAACACAAAAACAAAAAAACTCACTTAAAGACGTTGACGAACACTAGGAAAACGTACATTTTTAATTTCTTCTTCCTTTACCTAAAGTAATTGATAACTTTTTGATTATTTGCGATTATTTTTCGATGTACGCTCATCATGCAAAGCGCAGTCAGCCTATTTTTATAATTTATTCGCTCTGTGCGTGACAGCAGTGCCAACAAATTCATGAACTAAAGGACGATATTTGCGTATACTAACAATACAATTTTTAATGGAATTCGTAATTGAAAAATATATATGTTGATTTTAGTAAAAGTAAATGGATCTGTAAAACAAGTGACAAAATTATTATTATTATTAATATTTTATATTTTTATTACTTCAGCTAAAAATAAATGTATGATATGTTGCCTAAGCCTAATAAGTTGTCATTGAAGAATAGGTTGAATAATGTGAAAATAAAAACATAATCATTATATAATAACGAAGTATCAAAACGTATTAACTAAAATAATTGGTAAATTTGCGATTGTAATTTATATTTTGTTCATTTTTAATTCGAAAGAACCCATAGAAATTAAACAATAAAATTGGTTTCCTATCAATAAGTCACAAGATTGCATTTCAGCCACATACAATAATCAAAGGAAGAAATCTAATCTTTGCTGAACATTTAAAAGTTAAGGGATGTTGAACAACATTGTAAAATAATAATTTATTGTTTATTTAAACCTTTCAATTTTTTGATGTCTACTGTTTCCAGTATTACTGTTATTATTACAAAAATAAAGGTTTTCTTCTTTTTATTGTACAGCTATCCATTTATTTCTTTGATTTAATTTCCATTTTGCTACCGAAAATTTATATAATATACACTGTTTTTTCTGCTAGTATTTTTACAATTTACAACACAACAACTGCTACTGCTTCTTGTTTTGTTTTTATCTGTTATAGAAAATAATGTGGAAATAGTTTGGTGAAAGGTTTTTATTAACGAATAAGTATTTGAACAAACAATACTAGAATTAAAAATAGCAACTCAGGTGCGCACATTCGTTGGTTAATTTACATTGACATTGTAATTGATAGACGACAATACAGATAGTCATCATTATACAACAAAAGTAATTTAAACAGGGTTGCCAACTATAATAGATACGGGTATTTTAACATTACCTACTTTTAAAAAAAAGTACAATGTATAGGTACGTGTAAGATATGGAATAAATATATTCAACCTATAATATTCGTCAACTGTATTAGCCTGAATATTATTTTTATGGGATTGCTGTCCGTAATTCGTGGCATTTAGATTTCTACACCTATCATGTTTACCTATTTCTTCTATTCCCTTAAACAATATGAGCCAGTGCCAGTTGTGTAATTGTGTTAGTTACGTAATTTTACTGTATACAGCGTTGTCAAAAATTAGTCTGGCCAATTGGCAATGCCAAGGCCATAAATTTAAAAAAAAGCGTTGTCAAGCTGTGGCAACTACCTAACGAAATATCAGTAATTTATATACTAAGGCTGTATGTTACGATACTAAATTAAGTACTAAATTTAGAACTAAATTAATACATTTTTTAAATACTAAAAAAATCACAGTGCAAACAGCAAATTTAGTATTAAATTTAGTACTAAAAAAATTAATTAATTAATTGGAACTTCCTCTATTTTCTGCTAAATTTAGTATTAAAAATGCGTTGAAATGTTGCGCAGAAGTTTTTCTCAGAAAAAGTTGACACAACGGTCTTTTCTGCATCATTTTGATTTTGGTTAGCGACAACTTTGCATTATAACCTTGGACAAATTACGCTTGTGTTTGACTTTGTAAATTTTATTGTTTTTTCGTGGTTTTTAGTAGCATTGCTGCATTTGGTTGTTGTCAAGTCAACAAGTGTCAAAGTCATAATAAAAACATCTTTTAATTCACTTTTCTCAGTTACCCAGAATGTTTCATTTCTGTGCTAATTTCACGTAATATTACGTCAATGCGCGTGCGCCTATACTTGATTTAGTACTAAAAATTGGTATCGTTACAAAAGAAAAAAAAATATTTTTAGTTCTAAATTTTAGTACTTAATTTAGTAATGTGTCATACAGCCATTACGCGCTGTAAAGTCGTAAAAGCCAGGGGGGGCAACTGCCCCCCTTGCCCCCTCCAAACGACGCCCATGAAGTCAATGTTTGGAAAAAATGGATTGGGATAGGCTTTTTAGAGATAAGGAACTTTCTGAGATGATGTTAATTAAATTATTTATTCCCTTACAGAAAGTATTTACGAAAAAAATTTTCACACTCGTATTCCTTGCAGCTTAGGAGCTTGGTTGAGGATAAAAAGGTTGCTCATAGGATTTATAAACATAATAGGACTCCCCAAAACTTTGAAATATTTAGTCAGTTAAGAGCACAGTATAAGCTTCTATCAATATAATAATGCTATTCAAATTATAAATATTCTGTTAAAACCTCTGTTAAGAGTAATGTAAAAGCATTTTGTTATTTTGCAAAGAGTAAAAAAGCAAATAACTATATACCAGATAAAATAAATTTGGGGGACACCTTTTCTTCAGTTTACATCACACATATCCTAAATTTAAACGATGACCAAATTTAATCTAAAGTTAGCGGTTTCTCATACTGCATACCAATTTTGACCATTTATGATAAATTGTCAAACACTGATACAAAAAAAGGCCAGGTCTTAACATTATTCCTCCCATCCTGCTAAGAAATTGTAGCTTTATAATGCCTCGCCCTCTTTTCCATATTTTCAATGAATCAATTGACACTGGATAATAATAATACAATATTGTAATATTATAATAATATAATAATATAATAATATAATAATATAATAATATAATAATATAATAATATAATAATATAATAATATAATAATATAATAATATAATAATATATTAATATAATAATATAATAATATAATAATATAATAATATAATAATATAATAATATAATAATATAATAATATAATAATATAATAATATAATAATATAATAATATAATAATATAATAATATAATAATATAATAATATAATAATATAATAATATAATAATATAATAATATAATAATATAATAATATAATAATATAATAATATAATAATATAATAATATAATAATATAATAATATAATAATATAATAATATAATAATATAATAATATAATAATATAATAATATAATAATATAATAATATAATAATATAATAATATAATAATATAATAATATAATAATATAATAATATAATAATATAATAATATAATAATATAATAATATAATAATATAATAATATAATAATATAATAATATAATAATATAATAATATAATAATATAATAATATAATATTATAATAATATAATTATATAATAATAAAAATAATACTTTCCCTAATTCCCCCACTTTTGAGTGAGTTTTAACCCCTGAAGCCCGGGACTACTTAAAGATGAGAAGGCGCCATTTGACTTATACGTGACAAAAACTTGGAAAACTCCGGCCCACTATTATCAAAAACAGTAACGCATGGTGACTTTTATAATCTGGATATTCTATCAACCGAAATTAAATTTCTGCTAATACGCTATCTATAAAATCCTATAGAGAACCATGCGAATAAATAAAGATAGTGTTCTGCAGTATTCGAATCCTGGTGTCTTTCTATCACAAAATTGACTCGCAACTGAATGCGATGCTGTAGACACCTACGCTACCATAACGGCATAGCCTCAATCATACGTCGAAATTAAAATAAAAAATATAGTCAGGGTTCGGGGAAAAATCAACTATTGAATAAGTTAAACGGTAAGGTCCATATCTAGGACTGACTCGTGGTTGGACTAAAATTTAACTCTTACTATCCAGTTATAGAAAATTATTTCAAGGACCAAACAAGAAAATTACGAAATCACTGAGTTGCAAAGTTGGAGCTCGAAATACAAAACGCGGCTAACGCCTAAGCCAAGGATGATCCAATCATCATCACTGCTCTCTCATCCAAGAAAATGACGCTAGTTGGTGAATGTCCAAATTCGGAAATTAATTTGAAGACAGAAAGGAAAAAAGAAACTACGCTCGCGAATAGTACCTTAACCAAGAATGATCCAGCCTTCATAACGGCTCTCTTATCCAAGGAAATTAAAATATATCAGTTTTACTCCAAGCCGAATTCATCGCGAAGCTTAACCTGAACTTTTGTATACTTGTAAATTCTGGAATTCACTTTATATAAAAGAAACAACTTTGATCACGGATAGCACCTAACGCAAGACTGATGCGGTCGTCACGACGGCCCTCTTATCCATGGAAATGATATTATATGAAACCCTATTAAAGCCGGGGGTTTGGAATTTAATTTCTAATAAAAAAACTGTTATCGCGGATAGCACCACCAAGAAGGATTCGGTTGTCATCACGGCCCTCTAATCCAAGTAAATAATACTAGCTGGTATTTTCCTAAAGTCGCCAATAATTTAGAAAGTTTTATTAGAAATTACAGGTCGCCTCAAAAACTCTTTTCCCAAAATTGATAGTTCAACGTGTTAAATCATAGAGTTAACTACTATTTATTCAGAACCTAATTCAATAGCTAAAGTTAAAATTTGGAATCGAAAAAAAAAAAAAGAATTTAAAGTTAGTTTGATAATCGCGGAACAAAACTAAACTAAATATAATAAACAAATCAGTGTGTAAGAAACTTATTAAAAATTCGGACAACGCGTGATATTTTAAACTTTCTACTAAAAGTATTTAATATTATTCAATCACATTATATTTGAAATGACCGTGCTAAAAAAAATAAACCAAAATTCGGAAAAACGCAAAATATTTTAAAAAATATTCCTGGCGATAAAATGAATCGGCTTTCATACAGCGGAAAACGAAAATAAAAATATTTTGCTCTGGAATAAAAACCATTATCTAAAAAATCTTAAACGGTACAAACGAATACACCTTCACACGCTGAAACAGAAAGATGGGGTTTCTGTTAGTTTAAAATTTTTTAAACTTTTTGTAATCGTCCCCATGTGTGTTTTTTTTTTAAATTTTGACTGCAACCAAATATGGAAAAAAATTCCAAAACATATGTAGTTCTGTGCCAAACGATAGAAAATATGAACATTACCAAATAAACTAAGACAATTTTTATTTATATAAAAAAAAGAATTAATTGGAACTAGCTAATTCCGGTCTATACCGGGTGTTCAACTTAAAGCGTTACAGCTATATACCGCTTTTTATAAAAAAAAAACGTTTCAGACGAAAGTTTTATAGTTTTGTGGGGAAAAACTTTTGGCTAAAATCGTTTTTATAGCTAACCATAATATGGCCAACTTTTTTTTCGCGCAGCAACATTTTCAAGTAGCTGTTACTCAAAAAGTAAAAGTCGAATAAAAAAAATATTTTCCTCAAAAGTTTCTTATTTTTTATGTACTTTAAGAATATGTAAGAAAAAAATGGGATTCCCATTTAAAAAAACAAAGTCCACCTGGATATGGCCATATTATGGCCAACTACAAAAAAATGAATTTAGCCAAAATATTTCCTCTAAAAAACTATAAAACTTTTGTCTGAAACTTTTTTTTCTAAAATGCATATTTTCGGCGTTATTTGACTGTAACCCTTTAAAATGAACACCTGGTATAAGTTTCAGCGGTGATCGTAAATTACATGGAGGAAGGATAATTAAGAGTTGCCGTTTCTTTGAAGAAATATGGCAACAGGTTTGCTTGCAGCGCCACCGGTAAGGGATTTGTCCAACTATTTCTCAGTCGGTAATATAGATACTTGCACATTTTATTTTATTTAAAAATTAGCGGGATTTTGTTTGTAGCTCTACTTTAATTAGTATAACTAAAATTTTGCATTTTTATTGGCATTTTTTACAACACAGACAAGGTGCAAGATGTAACAAAATGCCAATCAAAATGTAAAATTTTATGACCCATAATTTTAGGAAGGGTAAAATAATGTAATATAAAATAATAGTATTATCTATTATATCATTAAAACTAATTTATAATAAATTTTCTAAATAAACAATATTTTAATAAAACAACTAAAACTTTCTGTAAACTTGGGTAGGTAACAAAACACATTAAGGAGAACCATCCATATAATCTGAAACAGAAAAAATTCAAAGTAGTATTTTAACTTCATATCATTTTGAATCTCTTTTTTCTTTTAGACATTGTCACAGTTTTATACTTTCATTATATTTTATAATTAATAATGGTAGTCCCTTCATCTTTTAATTAGATGTAGTACTTTTAAAAAAACAGATGTCTGCGGGATCAAGCTTTGAGGTCCTTCTTTGATTCGCAAATTTTACTTTGCTGTTTTCTAATTATAAAATAGAGTTTTTTCTCCCTTGGAGCTAACCATTCACGGGATTGATTTAAAAATCCAAGAGCTAATTATTGTTTTTTAGGTAATAATTATATTTCATTGGATGAAATTTTAATCGAATGTAACTTTCTTTTCACTGGTAATTTGTTTGACGGTATGATAACAATATTACTTTAGTATTACTCTTTACTGTTAATTTAGCTTTCAAGGGTACCAAAGGTAAAGCCAATTTACAGTCTTGTAACCTATAAATGGTTTTTCGCAAGTGGAATGATGAAGTTTATGCGGCATCATTTAGTTCCTTGCTTAATATCGGAAGGAAATAAAAAAAATGTGTTCTTAAAATATACAGCATAAATTGGACAGTAAATTGTACTATTTGCCTTTATAAAAACAACGCTATTAGATACAATTAGATATTATGAATTTATTACGAACAAGACCTGCTAAACACATGTTAAAACATCAAAATATATTTGCTTAATTTTAAATTTAACATGTTTAACTAAAACTAAAATTAAATAAAAGTAAAAGTGCTTACCACGTTTTATTCAGCAACCATAACCATATTGTTTTGTTCAGTTTTGTTATTGTATCGGTTCGAACGGGTGACAATCCCAAAGTCAGATTTACATTGTACAAATAATTGATTAATTCATGTTTTTCAAATAATTGTAGTATTTATATAAATATATAATTTTAAAACAATACTTACCGTGTATTACTTTTGTTATTAAGCGAAATATATTTGAATTATTCAATTATTCAGTGTACTTTAAATTTAAATATCATTTTATTATTGTAAAACGGACTGATATGCGCGGATGTGTTGCGCACTAACCTGTTGATATAACGCGCATATGTTATAAGCCCCCTTGGTAAATTAATTATGGAAAAGCAATAATCTGCTTCGGAAGCCATCCGAACATCCCACCACCAGCTAGTGCTACCGCGCATCAATCAGTCATTGAGACCCGCGCAAATAAGCCAGACGTGATACCGCATCGATACACTTCTTCGCGCGGTAAAACTTATTTATTTAATTGAAATATAATAATGAAGAATTAAAAATTACTTCATTACAAGCTGGTCGTCGGTTTGTCTATGGTCCGTTATGTTCGTTAATCCTCTGAAATGGACCAAAAATTATTAGTATATACTTATCTGCATTACTTTATGCATGCGTTGATGAGGAACTGAGGCGAATTTTTGAATCTTGTATTTTATATCCTGGTTATTCGTCCTCTTTAGTGGTTTCTGCTCGGCTGTCTCCGCGTAACTAGTACCAGGGACATTATGAACTGTCCTGGTAATAGGTTTTGGTATCCTTTAGCATCCTCTGCAGTTATCCAGGTGATCTCCTGGGCAGTTCGCGCATGTAGATTTTACATTTTTTGGGCATCTCATACATGTAATGCTGTGACGTGTGATGGAAGCTCTGACATCTGTAGCATTGTGATTGCCATGTTGCTGGTCTTAGCGAATATTTCTATACCACTAAAATTTGGCATCTGTTATAAAATACAATCTAAAAATTTAAATATAAACATGAATTGGACTGTGAGCAATAGTTCCTCTGTAGATCAACTTAAACTCAAGGGTATGCTCATAACAGCAAAATATTTTATCAGGATATCTCTGGAAGGAATATGTTCATATAGCAGACAAGCAATAATTATTATCCTGGATAGATCATGAATTTCCTAAGGGTTAGTACTAGAATATCACCAAGCCGTGGCCAAACAATCTATAAACCATGTGGTCACCTCAAGATGGATTAAAGGTCATGTCATATCGGAAGGTAACAACTTCGATCGTGACAAATCTAATTAAAGTACATTTATTTGTAAAATTCAATATTTGGCAGAATGAAACAAAAAGGTGCACGGTTCCTAGAGAGCTTGTAATTACCGTGACAATACTAGCAAACAAATACTTAATTATGACTAGACAGAATGTGCACCTGCTCACATGCATCCACATCATTAGACTGTCAACCCACCACACTATCTCAACATAGGAATAGAAACAAAAATAGAATACAGGAAAAAAATTGAAGTTTTAACAAAAGAAATTGGATCAACTTAGTTCGAAGAGTATAAAGAATAGCGTTTAAGAAACATCAATTATACATAAATAAAAAAAGCATAAATAGGAAGAAATAGATAAATGCAAATATTGATAAAAGATGAGGTAAAATTGAAATAGAAATTAGGAAACCATACATTAAAGAAAGAAATTGTGTAATTTCACTTGTATTTGATTTGGTGGTTATACTTGGGATAAAAGGAATATTTTTTATATCTTTATCTTGAAAGATATAGATTTTATTTTTTATTTATATGCGGTACTATAGTTTCTAGTTTCTAAATAATAAAGGACTCAAAACAAATCCTTTTATAAGTTATCTAAAATAGTATTGGTTTGTTCTCTTATTTATTGAATTCATATTTTTTCTTCTCATTTATTGATGAAAATTCTCATGAGTATAATTTTTCGTAAAAAAAATTACATGAATTCTGATTACGGGTACAAATTTAAAAATCCTCCGCTCTTAACGTGTATTTATTATGTTGTCAGCGAGGCATTCAGAACTTTCTGTGTGTTTTTGTTAACGTTCACACATCGCTATCCGGTACAAATGTTTCGACTACCAAAAACACATTTTTCTGGCCTGGTCTCAAAGCAACGCCGTATTTTTGCGGATAAAAAATAAAAGATAATTGAACGACGTACAAGAGTTTAACAAATTAGCTGGCAATTGTTGAGAATGCTTGGAATACAAGAAAAAAATATGGAGAATTAATCGTTGATGGTTGGTAAATTAGCGAGGCATTTTGAAACACAAGAAATAATATATGTGGGCGATTTTTTAAAACTGAAAGAAAAATTAGTTCGTATACTACAAATTAAACTGCTCTTAAGAGGAATCAAC
The DNA here is from genome assembly GCA_927349885.1 of Psylliodes chrysocephalus. Classification (NCBI taxonomy): domain Eukaryota; kingdom Metazoa; phylum Arthropoda; class Insecta; order Coleoptera; family Chrysomelidae; genus Psylliodes; species Psylliodes chrysocephalus. Next base: position 29,714,533 of record OV651813.1, read on the forward strand.
ACAGAATATTATCTTTAAATCAGTATGGTAAATCATCAGGAGAAAACTTATATTAATTATGAATGAATTAGCGGCATCAATGATATCAAGAATGAGAATGTGTAGAACTATGAATACATTTGGAATAACTAAAACAAAAAATAAGAAACAGAAGAATATAGAACCCGTAAAGGATTATTTTATAGCACACTTTTTAACATAAATCGAAAAGGAGGGACTTAATGGTACACATGGAGTTGAAATAAATGAAAGCAATGAAAATAACAAAATACAACATTGATGAACACACGATTGTAAATTGTCAAAGGACTGAAAACAGTGAATATAAGGTAGTAGATCATTTTAATGACCTGCTTTTAGCAGTGCCTTTTACTATTAATAAAGGCCTTTCCTTTTGTATATAGATTTTATTTCTGACAAGACAATTTTATTATTTTGACAAAATCAATAAATTTTTTTAACGTTTGCTAAATAAACATCTTGGGTTATATGAGAAGAAAATTTTTCAAAAAAGTTTCTATCATTGGTCATATGACTTGTGCAACCTGAGTCAATATACCAATCAGTTCTAGATTTACAAAAATAACTTACATTAAGACACATTTCATCAGAAGTATTATTTGCATTATTATGATTACCATCATTTTCATTTTCTTCATTCTCTTTTACCTGATTTACCATATAGTTTTATTTTTCTGAAATTTCCCTTTTAGAAAATAATAATCCTTTTTTAAATGACTTTGTTTTTTTGCAATAGTGACATACCAGATTTGTTTTTCTTTGAAAATTTTTCACCTTTCAAACTTTTTCTTCGTTCACGATATATTCATGATTTTTTTTTCGCTTCCTAAATTCTTGCAATAATTTTTCTTTTACGACATCTACAGTTTTACTATTTTTATCTCTATTTTCTAAAGCTGTGTGACTGAAGAATCATAACTTTCAGGCAAACTGCATAATAAAAAAGCTACTACCAGATGATCCGCTATTTCTTCTCCTAGAGTTAAAGCACCAAATCTAGCATTATATTTATATGTATTTCCATGTCACTAGTTTCTTTTATCCTCATTCTGCAAATCCTCTTCAAGAGATAAACTTGTCAGTGATGGTTTATTGTAACAATGTTTCAGTGAGTCCCATGCTTCTTTTGCAGATTGTGAATTTGGTACGTGTATCACTTGATTATCCTCTATTAAGAGTCATATTGTTGCTCTGGCTTTTCTATCCATTTTAGTCCATTCATTGGTTACCGGGTTGGGTTTTTCTTCATGGATTACATCCCACAACTCGTCTTTTATTAGGGGCATTTCCAATTTGTACTTCCACATTTGGTAGTTTTGCCCATTTAGTTTTGCAAAGTTTAATCTTGTCAAATCTATCATGCCTTTCAGTATAATTAAAATTTTGGAATTTTATAAATTCAGCTTTCTTCCTTCTTCTTATTTATATTGTACTTTTCACAGTGTATATAGATTTTATTTCTGACAAGACAATTTTATTTCTGACGAGACAATTTTATTATTCTGACAAAATCAATAAATTTTTTTATACAGGATGATAAACAACAACTATAAAAATAAAATATATTTTCTTTATTGCTATTGACTCTAACACCTACCTGGTAATTAAAGTCTTAAAAAATCAGAAACCTGCACGAATAAAGTCACATAAAAATTCTTCATTCCAGTAAGACCATTATTACAAGGTATTGGAAACATTAGAGGAGATAGAGAAGACCAATAGAAATAAATGTAGAATAGGGCAAGATGATGATCATAAATAAAAGAAGATCGGGTAAACTCATACATACTCAAAAGGAGACATAGCAAACAGTAACAACTTACGAATATCTCAAAAGTATAAGACCAGAGGATGGAAAAAAGAATTTAAAACCGAATAACTTATATTATTCTTAAAATAATTAATATCATAATGGGGAAAAAGGCGGTAGGACATAATTAAGAATTGACCTTTGATAATACTTACCCATCTTGCACCATCTAATTTCCTCTTTTAAACAGCTATCCATTTTGTTTATTTTTATTATGTTAATTTCGCTATTTCTAACATACCCACAAAAAATTATGTACGTGTTTTTTATTAAATAAAAAAACATGTTCGAATATTCCGAATAATCACCATACACCTTGTATACATTGCGCTTTTAAATTAGACGTTAATTAGCTTTTTAATAAACCACTACGTAACGGCAAACTGAAATATTTAAAGCAAATTTATCAATTAATCTCGCACAAGTGCTTAAGTAGAGAGAACACGAATCTAAGATAAAAATGTCAGTTCTCATTAGAAATTGTAATAAATTCATGGAGAACTGATAGGCTAATATAGCACTGGCATGAAACATATCAACGTTATTCGTCAAGACTTGACTGACTAGATAACCTGTTATATTCAGCTCTTCTCTGGCTATCGGAATTTACTTCTACATTTGTAACAAGCAGCGAATGGAAGAAAATTTGTAAAAGCTCTATAGAGCGTAGTAGTACCTATTCAATTTCATTATCAGCGAAATTTTTGTCCTTTTAGATAGATTATTATGACAAGGGGAAGATTATTAACAGAGTTAAATCAGATAAACCAAAAGGATTCATACATTAAGAAGGAGTAGTGAAGAGATAATAGGAAGAAAATTAGATGGGATGCATTGGACGCGTAAGTTTAAAGATGCTCTTGTGTAGAGAGATTTGCTGGATTAATCCTTTACCAAAGTAGTAACATAAAAGGGTTTGTGATTTAAGATATATAAGATATACCGGGTGTCCGCGCGAAAACTTTAAATGGAATTATTTCTGGTGTTTTAAAATATATCGACTTGAAATTTTGGAAGGTCATTAAGGAAGTAGGGGGTAAATTAATAGTGTATAAGATACCATTTCAACGTGATATCTGCCGCCCCCAGCCACCCCCGGTTCAAAAGTTTAAATGACACCCTGTATTTTTTTTACATATTCTGAAAGAGCGTAGTTTTTTTAGTATCTCTGTGTGAAAAATTACTTAATTACACAATGAACTTTGAGAGATATTTACAGCTAAAGGTTCAGATACCAGATATTAAAAAAAAGAACTAGTAACCTTGGACAGTAGACAAATTTCGAAATAATTAAAGCAGATAGAAACAAAAAAATCTAATTATCCAAAAAAATATAACTTATCACAAAAAAATACAACTTATCACAAAAAAATACAACTTATCACAAAAATAGGTATTCTTATAGACCAACAAAATTTCGCTTTATAAACTAAAGTAAGGACTCTTTTTATTTTTTTACTTAAATCAAATGTTCGAAATGTTCAACGTTTACATTTAAACAATAGTACAGTCTATTCTCGAAAGCGTTCCGAATATTTTCAAAGACATGTGGTGTTAAATCTCTACATTCCTCTATGATTCTATTACGCAAATCATCAATGGATTGTGGTGGTGTTCTGTAAACAACGGATTTCAAATGTCCCCATAAAAAGAAATCCAGTGGGGTCAAGACTGGGGAGCGAGCTGGCCATTCAATAGGACCCCTACGACCTATCCATTGTCCTGGAAAAACGGTATTTAAATATTGCCTTACTTCTAAACAGTAATGAGGGGGAGCTCCGTCTTGCTGAAAGTATAACTGATCCTCCTGCATTTGATCTAAGTTTTCTTCCAAGGACTGAATGATAAGAGGATGTATTAATTCTTCTAAAAACTCGAGATATGTAGGCCCAGTTAAATTCTCGTGATAGAAAATTGGACCAATTATTTGGTTATTTAGAATTCCAGCCCATACATTAATTTTTTGGGGACGTTGCGTATGGCCTTCTCGGAAAACGTGGGGATTACCATCGCTCCAATATCGACAATTGTGTCTATTTACGAAACCATTTAAGGAAAAGCAACTTTCGTCACCGAAACAAATATTTCGCAAAATATTTCTATTTTGCCGAATCATGCCTGTCATAGTTTCACAATATTGGACTCATCTATCGAAGTCATCGTCGCCCAACTTTTGATAAAGCTGTATTTTATAAGGATGCATTTTATTTAATTTTAATATTTTATGGCACGTTGTTTTTGCCACTCCCGAAGCTTCTGATAATTTTCTGACTGAAAGCTGTGGGTCTAAATTTACGTGACCAAGAACTGCAACTTGCGTTGCTTCATCTCGTGCTCCACGATTATTCATATCACGTTTTTTATTATTTACCGATCCAATTTCAAAAAAATTTTGTATTAGATTAATTACATAAACAGCAGATACATTTTTGTTGGGATGGTTTTCGTTAAATAATGCTGCCGTCTGCGAATAGTTTCTGTTTGCAATCCCATATAAAACTACAACTTCAGTTCTTTCTTCCAAACTGTAAACCATTTTTCTATTTTTTTAGCTATTTAATTTAAACTAAGTAAAATTATTTCGAAAACTTTTGTACTAACGAGTAAACAGAAGTGTCATAAACAATATTATTTGACAGTTCAAGCAACGAAGCAGCTTTCATGGCTTGCTATTATTTTTTGCTTTCGATATTTGAATATCTGGCATCTGAACCTTTAGCTGTAAATACCTTTCAAAGTTCATTATGTAATTAAGTAATTTTTTCACATAGAGATACTAAAAAAACTACGCTCTTTCAGAATATGTAAAAAAAAATACAGGGTGTCATTTAAACTTTTGAACCGGGGGTGGCTGGGGGCGGCAGATATCACGTTGGAGTGGTATCTTATACACTATTAATTTACCCCCTACTTCCTTAATGACCTTCCAAAATTTCAAGTCGATATATTTTAAAACACCAGAAATAATTCCATTTAAAGTTTTCGCGCGGACACCCGGTATATAGGAAACATTGTGTTTACTTAAAATTCGTTAATTTAAACATTTAAAGTATAAATAAAAATAATGACGGGTTTTTGGTGGTTTTTGGTGAAATGAATATTAATTTCAACATGAATTGTCTTACAGAAATATGTTATTTACCGGATACTTTTTGATACATATCTATGAATTGTTGTATAGTGATGGCACATGTTATCATTCTTAGAGCAATAGAAGTTGAATTTAACATTCATAGTACTACCTTTCTCTTCACTGTCTTACAGGTCTCCCGCAATAAACACTGAAGAGTTTATACAAACTTTTACCTTAGGCCAGAATTAGTATAAATTGTTAAAAATACACTATAATTAAACAAACTCGTTTAAAAACAACAATTAACGGCTATTTGATAGTTATGTAACGAGTAAATCTTTGCGGTATGAGCAATGCAACCAATATTACTTTTGTGCATTGTTAATTGCATAACTCAATTTTTAAAATGCTATATTATGTTGTCTCTACAATTTTAATAGTAGTGTTAAATGATGCTGTGCAATACGTATCTTAATATAAATTCAACTGGGGAGAGAATGTCCCGGAGAACATAACATTATTTGTGAATTAGTGCTCTCAGATTATTGCTAACATGGACAAATACGTTGTGACTAACGTATGTATTGGTCAAAAATTACACCTAAGTATTTAATTTGAGAAACTTTTTGTATCAAGGGGCAGTTACAATCGTTTTTTGGCAGTCATTACTATGAAATTTTATACAAATTTGTTATGTTGGTTAACGATGGTTGAACTAAAAGTAATGTATTTTGTTTGTAAAATATTTAAAAATTTTAGAATATTATTTAACCATAAACTAATCTTTTTCAGACAAGATTCTGCATTGAGTTTAACCTCTTACCATTACTTCTTAGCGAAAATAAATACCCTTTCATTCGCATAGCACATGATATTACAGTTATCAATTTGTGTAATATTATTCATATGAACAAGAAACCAAATTGGGCCCAATATTGTTCTTTGTGGAACTCCCATCTTTACTACTGATTTAGAACTTCCGACATTGCCAATCTTCACGCTCTGGGTTTCATTTGATAAATAATTCACTTCAGCATCAATGCCATATTAATCACTCAGTTTTATATATACGATTCTTTTTACCTCTCTGACAGAAATACCTACCAATGTTTTTATGTTACTGTTAACTTGGTTTTTATAATATTGTCACTTTTTATTAATCTCTAGATTTTAATTCCTTCTGGTTTAAGGAGGCAATTAAAGAAGTTGAGTTTAATTGCAAGTTTATTCATTTCACCGAAACTAGCTTAATACGCGACAATAATTAATAACATTTTAGACTACTCAGATTTTTCATTAATTTAAACCATGGTTGAACCGAGTAATAGTGAAAGAATTACACAATTGATGATTATTGGGTTTGGAGATAGAAAGTGGCCTTTGTAAGAAGTTTGTGATTTATTCAGTGAAACAGTTCCTGACAGGATTTCCCTGATTTCTAAACCTACAGTATCCATAAATTTGAGCAAGTACAGGAAGTGTAAAAAATAATCCCAGATCTAGACACAAAAAGGACAGCCACTGATAGGAAAATTCATTTAATGTGGTTCTAAGTGTACAGGAAGAACCGGAAGCTTCAGTTCCAAACCTTGCGTTCGACAATTATATGAGCGAGAGATCTGTAAGCAGGATTCAGAAAGTCAATAAATGTCATTCCTATAAAATGCATTTACACCAAAAATGGGCAAATGCAACTCTGTCAGGAAATGATAGATGCCTTTAATGGAAATGATATGTTGATGAACAATATTGTTTTGTTTGACGAATCAACATTTGGTCTCAGTGGATTTGTAAATAAACATAATTGCCGGTATTGATCTGACCTTATGCTCACTGGCTGGAAGAAGGTCACACCCAACAAAAGTTAAATGTTTGGGCTGATATAGTTAGTGTAGTTAGAGTAAGAATTATTGGACCATTCTTCATGAGAGGAACTCTGAACGGTGATCGTTATTTTCGACTTCTTCAAGAGCAAACGGTTCCAAGGTTAGTTCGTATATTTTTTAAATCATTGAAATCATTTAGAACTTTCTGATGAAATTTGGTTTCAGCAGAATAACGTTCATTTCAATGCTAGAGTGAGGCAGTACCTGAACATAATATTTACGCAGAGATTGGTGTGTCGCAGAGGACTTATTGAGTGGATGGCACGGTCACCGGATTTATCCCCGTTGGATTTTTTTTTCTTTGGGACCATTTAAAATCAGTAGTTTACAAGATCCTGCCACATTCGCTGGAAGAATTGGAAGACAAAATAAGAATTGCTGTTAAGGAAATAACACCTGAAGAATATTAAAATCTTTTAATATCATTTGTTGATAGACTTGGATATTGTCAGAAAGTTGGAGGATTCGAAAATTTACTTTAAAATATTTGTGTACTTCGATTGTTGTAAAGTAATTATTAACTTTCTATTTTAATATGAACTCAGAGACCCTCAAACCCTACATTGGTGAATTCAGAAAAAATATCTATCCGAAAAAGATTTATTATAGGGTTATCCGATTACAGTGCATTCGGGTATTTGTGACATAGATTTCTTCTTTTTTTAGAAAAAAAACCTCTAAATTTTGTTAAAGTAATAAAACAGCCTAAATTTCTGAGTCTAACCAATCACCGTACTTACCTATTTAATACACATAATTCTTTCATTGGAAAATGTGTATACATTTTTTAAAATTTGATTTTTTGAAAACTATGTCAGGTGTCACAATTAGCCTACAAAAATTCTATTTGTGACACTTTTTGGTTTTAATTATGACACACCACAAAAATTAACATTTATATCCATAAAGCTTGGTAGTTTTAATTGTGACTTATTTTAATGGTCTAAATGTGAAATTAAAAAAATATTTAAAACGAAAACTTTATTGTTTTATAAAAAAAAAATTAGCACTAATTTGTGCATGAAACTAAAAAGTCTGTATCTTTTAACAAAATAAGTATTTTCACTACAAATAAGGAACAAAATAAAAATACCCATGTATAAGAGTATATACATAAAACTAAAAAACATCTGTTTTATAACAAAATTAGTATTTGCTCCATAAATAAGAAACAAAATATTTATACCCAAGTACACAAAACTTAAAAACAACTTTGTTTTGTAACAAAAAGGACAAAAAAAGTTAATAAACATTAAGGCCATCAAACTTCACTGAAAAGATCTTTTCATTTTGTTTTCTCACAGTGGGTTTTGGAAGTATAGTATATATAGCATCAGTGGACATACTATTTATATCTTCAGAAATTGGCCAAACAAATACATTATTTCTCTTTTTTCGTAAAAACTTTCTGCAGGAACTTCCAATATAAGTCCAACATGCCTTTTCGTAATTTTGTTTTTTTTTTTATAATCAACTAGGGCCCAGCTACCCTCCTTTACGTCATAAGGGTTTTCTAGTTCCTTTTCCTAATTTAACTCTTTTTATTGAGACAAATGTTTTCCTTAATAGATATTTCCGTCATCCATCCACGTGGGGTAGCAGCATATCCAGTATTTGGATAAGCTATCTCAGGCATCTAAATATCCCATAGGTGCTTCGCATGATACAAGATAAATGGAGGCATCTTGTCACCATTTGACGAAATTGTAAATAATATCGTAGTGTTAGTCCTAGCAGTACCAGAAGTTTGACGAAACACAGGTTGATTTGTTGCTGATACAACCTTGGTATTTAATATGTCTGAGCATAATGATGTCTCGTCGAGGTAAAAAATTTGGCTTGGTTTATTAAGTAATCCCAGTTCTTTCAATGTAGACTCATATAAATCGTTAAAACCATAAATTATTTCCGGCATCGTCTGTTCTGTTCTAATAATTGGTATTTTTATAGGTTTTTTACAAGAAAGACCATGTCGCTTTCTAAAACCCAAAAACCAGCCCTTTCCAGGTATTGAGTTTTTAAAACGAGTTTGCACGTTATTTTATTGTACATATCTTCCAACAAGTACCAGTATCTCTTTCTGGAAAGACCGAAACCCCATTTACTTAGTGTCTTTAAATACAACGCCAACTTTTCTTCTACTTCGGGGCTCAAGTCTACAGAACGACCAGGGTTTTCTTTTGTTGATTGTGTTCTATTTTTCCAACCTTTGATACGAGAAATTAGTGTAGATTGGGGAACGCGAAAAACTTCCGCTGCCTTTTTAACAGAATAGATATTTTCTCTAATACTTTGTATTGCTTTTGCTAGATCTTCTGGTGTGTAGGATTTCACCTTCTTTTCTTTATTCTTTGGCATTTTTATTGCGATCTATAAAAAAAATGTTCAAGTTTTTATGAAATATGGACTATAAATGCTTTTTTTCTAATAATGATATTTCGTTAGTGTGTAACTATAACTTGTGTGTACTGTATCCTGATAATATAATGAGGTACATACTGTACTCTAATAGAGAAAATAAAAATTAAGATTTTTACTCTTGTCCCAAATAAACCCTCAATTTTGTCACATTTAAAACCAGAAAACAATTTTTCGGTTAAATGTGACACCCCAACATTTGCCATCAAAAATTATTTTTAGGTTATAAAACATGTAAACATTTGATATACTACTAAAACATCAGTAAATCATTGAATCCAAATTCTAACTTCCTACACATGCCAGTTACACAATTTGTCAAGAAATTATCATGAATTACGTTTTAAAACGACATTTTAAACGACTTAACTCGGACAAAACGGCAGAGCAGCGGCAACACGAAATATCATCTGTGTAATGGGGGACGCTGCAAAACGAGTGAATTTAAATGAGAAGAAAGTGTCACAATTACGGGCTGTCACAAATACACGAATGCACTGTACGTCTTATCTTGATAAATATGAGAGATGATAAAAATTCCCAAGCGTCGTTAAATAGTGCATAAAATATGCAAAAAACTTTTTTCGAATTAATTTTCAATACAATCCATAATTGAGCCATATATCGGTTGTTCCGCCATTTTGCCCAATATTGTATTAAGAAGTTACATACGCTGTGTACAAAATTTCGTTTCAGCCACTTCCTATGTATATTAATTACTTTGTAAATTATATATTATTTTATACATTCTTATAGATAAATAAATATTATTATTACAGATAAACGAAGCCCTTATATTATTTTCAAATAGTTGATTTTGCAGCTTTCGGATTTATCCTGGTATTTACACCGAATATAAAAAATAATATTAAAGTGCTTTCCAGTGCGTAACGTTTTACAGTACTATTTTGACAAGCTGATCTGTACTACATAAACATCAGGATTATAGACGGTAATGTGATACTAAAAGAAACGAGTCAAAAGATATCTAAGGAGGCCTGGTATTGTCGAACCACGCCTGCTTATAGAAATCAAGATGCAAAAATTATTGCGTTTGTGTACTTTACATTTTCCTTGTGTATTTTATGAAGATAATGCTACTGTTTCCTAGAAATATCAACTCGTAAAATTTCAACTTTATACCTTCACAGGTGGATAGCAACAACATGTTTCTATATTCAGTTACTGCAGAAATAGAGATATTTTATCAATGTCCCCTTTTTATTCATTCACATAAATACTTAGGCAGTGGCTTCGATGGCTTTTGTAATACCTACTGAAAATGACAAAATTATTGTTTGTGAACTAGGTAAGAAGTATTTTTTTACATTCTACTTAAATAACATTTTTTATTGATAGTATTAGAAATATTTCAGAAAATTTTATTAATAATATAGGATATATTGAATATAATGAGTAAAAATGTTATATCACTAGAGAACTCAATCCCACACTGATTAATTAACATATAGACTGTGAAATATTTCAACTTGAACTTAGTGAAAAAATTGAAATAAATGTGCTAATTACCAAATTTTTTATGGTTAATATAAAACAAGCTTCATTAATATACAAAGGAAAATCATAGGTATTAATTACCCTAAAGAAATTATAAATTTAATACAAAAGATTAACTAGACTTACACAGCAGCTACGAAAAGAGATAGAAAAAATCAAAAATAAATAAACCAACAAATACCTGAGAAATCTCACACATGACCAAATCACTGGCTAATCATTATGGAAAGCTGTCAAAAAAAAAAAATAAACAAAAAAATCCAACACATACCCTCAATTCGAGCAGAAAATGGAATGTGGGTAATAAGTTGCAAACAACAAAATTGATACTTTTGCCAACTATTTAGATTGCATCTTTCACTCGAACCGATAAAAAGATGAACAAATTGAAATGGATAACCAAGAGGAAGAGATATAGAAAAAATATTATTAACTACACCCAAAGAAGTACAAAGAGAAAGTAAAATATGAATATTATATAAAAGCTAGGTTCGATCTAATCCCGTGAAAAATACTGACGAAGACAAAATAAGATAATGGACAAAATGTAACTCTTCCAGTACTTTTCCATAAGACGATGCCATGAATCTTATGTGTAATCTTCTTTAAAAGTCCAAGACAGTTGAATTTTTTCCCACTGCTCTTAAATTTTTTTCCACCGTGATTACTTGCATATAATTATAGAAGTTGATAATATTATATCAAAGAGTTTTGCATTGGCAGAGACACCAGAGACGTGTAACTTAATAGGAAAAATTGTTCGGTGGTCCATTTAAATTACATATATGACTTTATTTCTCTTTTACATTGATCTTTACATATATGTATCTTCCTCCAATAAAACTAACACCAATCTAAGAGGTCGCTGATGTTGCTGGTTTTTTGACGTCGACGTATCGATTAAAACTGACAACTGACAATGTTATGAATGTTGTTATGAACGTGTGTATTTTATTAAAATTAATTTAATTTGGGCCCCGTTTATTTCTTTGAGTGTGATTTTGTTGTTTAATTAATTTTCTAGGGGGGGGGGAGTTTATTTTTGCATATTATTTTTTGCATGAAGCAATTTATGGAACCAAACTCGCGTTTTTGTACATATTTCGTTTTAGAGGTAAGTAATTTCCAATTAAGAAAACCACTGTTTAATGTGTGTATTTAATAATATATTACAAAATGACTATAATTATTTTAGGTGAATTGGAACAGAGATCCATTGCTACAGCTACTTTTGTTCATTAAGTAGGTAGATGAATGTCTGGACAGCTTTAATGGCAGCACAAAGTTCCTACCTACTAGAAAAGTAAAATATATGCAGAGTAAAGAATCTACACATGTAGCATTGGCAAGGGACTTTTAAAATGATTAGAGATTGGCTATTTCTTACATACACCTACCTCAAATAGCCACTCTAAAGGAAGAAAAAAAAATTGAAATTACAAAAGGGCAGCATTTTAAATCAGGATGCATTGGTAATAAATTGATAATAAATTGTAATATAGGTACCAATTGTTTCAAATGAAATTGAAAAAGAGTTAAATACGAAATTAGATTTTTCATGGGTAAAATGTTATATTCATTCAAACATTGTAAGGTAATCTATAATTAAGGAAATATGGAAAATAGGTATATCCTGGTGGTGTAAGAAACAGGCAAGAGGCTATGACAAAAAAATTACAAAAATGTATTCATCTTTAACTAGTGTTTATTATTAATAATATTATTTGCTATGTTTGAAAAGTACCTCCTGCTGCAGAACAGATCGAATAGATTAGACTACTAGTTAGAGAAGGTCCACCTAGTAACCAAATTAGGAGACTAGGAAAACTTTTACATGACTGGGGACACAACAGGAATGCACACACACAAGATACACAAACAAACGAAATAACAGGGGTAAGCCTTCAGCAACATCCTGTTTAAATGATGATAGTATGTCATCCTTCATTCCCTTTTAGAAGGCATGGCATATAAATCTATTGATCTTGAATACCCTAAGAGGAGTTAGCAGGGGGTGTACGGAATGGGTCTAGCAGGTTTCGATCCAGTTTACAGGATGGGAACTTACTCGACTCGGGCCTTATACATTTGTGTTGAGTGTATGTGTTTGTTTCGTTTCCATGGTTTCTATTAAAATAAACAGTCATAACATATCGATACCTTTTTGCCAGACTAACGTAAGCGACATTTGTTTAAATGGCACTTATGATAGTCTGGCAAAAAGGTATCGATATACTCTATACTTTATAAAATATTTGTTACATTAGTTTTTAAATATATTATGAATATATAACAACTGCTACTGTCTTTGTAATTTGTCACAAAATGATACGAGGTACTTTCTAAACGAAGCAATTGTAGTTTGTTTTTCTGTACCTTACAAAAATATAATTTATAGAAAAAGAGTTTGGTGTATTATTTTTCGAAGTTTAAATATTTAATAATCAATAGGATTTTCAAGCTTTTTTTTTTAGCGAAATTTACAAGAGTAATAAAAACTATGTTCACTGCTTATATTAAACTGATTAAAACATCTTTTATTAAAATGATTATTTATATGATAAAAAAAATTTGATGTTATTGGAAGCTTTTATATTTTTTTAATATACAGTGAAACAATAGTTTCTGTTTCTCCTGTAAATTTGTATAGAAAAACTATTTATTTCTGAATCCATGTTTGAATTTCCCGCCCTAAAGCATTTTTAATTTTCCCGCTATTTACTAGTGGCGCCATCACAGACTGGTTGTGGTTACAATCGCCCAAATAACTTTTACCGAACAAAAAAAAAATACATTGAGTTACACGTCTCGCTGGATTGTCTCTGGCATTGGTTTCACAATTTTAGTACTTGCAATAGCACATGCATCTCGTTTCTAAGTTTCTGCATCAGCAAATGAGCTGCACTTCCAAACTATTTGCACCCTTGGCATGTATTACAATTATTTTCTTTAAAAAAATACATATAACATAATAATCAGAAATTAACTAAAACAATTCAGAAAAGTATAAGTAATTCTCAGCTTTTCTAAGTTTTCTTTGGTTTGTTTTCACTTTGTGAATATAGGGGTGTATTTTTTATAATTTCGCAGGAATTGTTTATTATTCGTTTTCGTATTTCCGAAATTGCATTTCAGTTTTCCCGGATCAAATCGATTTTTTTTAATTCAACTTTCTTCATTTCATTTTACGTTTATGGAGGATCGTACTTGAAATCTTAACACTGGTAAACGAATGAAGGATCTTAGAAATGTATTCTAGTACAATTAGATTATGGCCCTTTTTACTTTCCTATCTGTATACAGATATAAGGAAAGTATAGGAATCATGATTTTTTTCGACTTCGAGTTTTCGACGGATTTTTACGTTTTGAGGTCCCCTGAATCCGTTTTGACTATTTTCGCGATGATGTCTGTGTGTGTGTGTGTGTGTGTGTGTGTGTGTGTCTGTGTGTGTCTGTGTGTGTGTGTGTGTGTGTGTGTGTGTGTGTGTGTGTGTGTGTGTGTGTGTGTGTGTGTGTGTGTGTATGTGTGTGTGTGTGTGTGTGTGTGTGTGTGTGTGTGTGTGTGTGTGTGTGTGTGTGTGTGTGTGTGTGTGTGTGTGTGTGTGTGTGTGTGTGTGTGTGTGTGTGTGTGTGTGTGTGTCTGTATAACGCATAACTCATGAACCGATACACAGAAAAACACCAAATTTTAAACTTAAGCTTTGTTTCAGCGTCCAATGAGCTAATTAGATTTTGGGCAGAGTCGGAACATCTAGGGGGGTACTTTATGGGTGTTCATTTTTATATTTTATGGAATATATCTGTTATTTACGTTTGGAGAAGAACATTCTTTGAATAAAAGTTACTTCTAATATAATTATCTATAATTTTTGTTTTATGCAAAATTTTCCGTAAATGGTCCGTATTCGAGAAATTTAAAAAAATAAAAAAAAAATAATTTTTTATAAAAATTGTTTAAATAAAAGTTGTTTGTAATAAAATTCTCTATAATTTTTATTCTATACATAATTTCTCTAAAATGGACCGTATTCGAGATATTTGAGAAAATGTGTAAATTTCGAATTTTGAAGAAAACTCAAAAACGGATACAGAAAAAAACATTAAATTTTAAACTTAAGGTTTATTTCGGCCTGACGTGAAATGATTCGATTTTGGACAAAGTCGGAACATCTGGGGGGGTACTTTATGGGAGGCCGTTTCTATATTTTATGGAATATATCTGTTATTTATGTTTGGAGAAGAAAATTCTTTAAATAAAAGTTACTTCTAATATAATTATCTATAATTTTTGTTCTATACAAAATTTTTCTAAAATGGTCCTTATTCGAGAAATTTGACAAGATGTGCAAAATTCTGATTTTTATGAAAGTTTTTGAAATAAAAGTTGTTTGCGATATCGATCTCTATAATTTTTGTTTATACATGATTTTTCTAAAATGGACCGTAATGAAGAAATTGTAGGAAAATTTCAGTATTTTCGTTTTTAATGAATATCTATAGAAAAATGTTTCGAGGTAGATGTATGTGGACAATGTATATATTTAGTTTATCCTCTAAACATTTATAGAGATGCTGCAATAGGTTGTACAAAATAACCGGAAAAAGCCTATAATAACTAGATAGGAAAGTCATGTGTTGGACACATCAGATTTTTAAATGATATCATAAGGGTGGTTTTGAGAAGAATTGAGAGGGCTGATATGGGATTAGAATTTGTGTGGGTCGACGAGAGTCGCAATCTGATTGGCTTCAAATTTACGAGTTAGGATGTCGAAGCAATGTATGCCGATATCTCAACTGGTACGACCAAGAACGGCTACAGTCTGAAGGTTTCAGGTTCGATTCCCAGGTCAATGCACTCAATTTTTTCCTTTCTTTAATTCTCACATTTTTCAATTTTTCTTCAGTTTGTGTGGGGCTATATGGTGTATTTTTCATAAATTAGTAGGGGGAATTGAGAATTATTCATTTTCATCTTTTCAAAATTTAAAGTCTATACTATTTAAAATAATATCCAGATTGATACCTTATTCAAAGTAAACATTAAACAAAAGTGAAGAAAATAACATTCAGTACCGATAACGGGCAACGGCAATATAATAAGCTGCCGTCAATTCGAGAACGAAAACACAGCAAGAGAATAGAATTTGTTCACAATACAAAATTTCTTTACAACACAAAGAAGAATCACAATTAATTGCATACTTCTCTGAAATCACTATAATAGTTGCAACGAGAAAAATACATTTAATTGATAATAATTGGCATTAAGAGTCTACCCTTAATGGCCTTAGTAGTCGATGCCGATGACACCAAATTAAAAAAGAGCCTATGAAGACTAGAGAGAAGGAGGCGAATCGGCAATGGTAAGATTTCAAATGTCCTTCCTTTTTTTCATAAAGTTCGCGAAACTGACTGTAGTTGGCATGTCTAATGACAGCGGAGTCAATTTTCCATGTAAGTCAATGTAAAATGAAGCGATTTTTTAAAAAATTGGTGAAACGAATCAAAATAATGTGAAAAAAGTACCTGAGTACAAGTAACATGAGTGACAAAAAACACCAAAGCAAGATTTACGTCGTTTCAGATTGTAAAACAGGATAAAAATCGAATGTAAAACTAAAGAAAACACAAGAAGAAATCAAATCAATGTCTTTTCAAAGCTTTTAATGTAAGTACAATAATGTATTCATGTCTAAATATAATATTTATTGTAAACTAGT
Organism: Psylliodes chrysocephalus; assembly: GCA_927349885.1. Lineage (NCBI taxonomy): Eukaryota > Metazoa > Arthropoda > Insecta > Coleoptera > Chrysomelidae > Psylliodes > Psylliodes chrysocephalus. Next base: position 29,730,984 of record OV651813.1, read on the forward strand.
CACAATATGTATTATCTTTCGAAGTGTAGTTTATTTTATTACAAGTTTCCATGATATAAAATTTTAGGTACATTTATAGATGCTGACTTACAAACAACAATAATTATGCATTAAATTTTACTTACTAGAAAAGAAAATTTATTTTTATAGAGTTTTAATATTAGATAAAGAGTTGCTACTGTTATTTTTTTTTTGACCTCAATTGTATCAGTGTAAATGTTTTTTATAGGATACTAAACGTTTAAAACAGTGGCAGCATATATATCGTTTTTAGTGCCGATAAAGCAATTTCTAGAGATGATGCTGTTCTATACGTTTTAGAAGATATTATCAAATATTATGAGACTATTTTTACTGATGGTACTGTATATACAAAATAAAAAGAAAAAACCTAAAATTAAAGGATGAGGTAATACCATATACATTCCCCTTTATTTCAAATGTTAATTTATTTCTATTGTATAAATATATATGTGAACTTTTGATTTGAAATAATAAAGACGATATTATTATTATTATTATTATTATTATTATTATTATTATTATTATTATTATTATTATTATTATTATTATTATTATTATTATTATTATTATTATTATTATTATTATTATTATCTCCCTTCTTATTTATATTACAACAATAAAAAATTTGATAACTGTGTTTTATTTTACTCTTAAAACTATATATATATATATATATATATATATATATATATATATATATATATATATATATATATATATATATATATATATATATATATATATATATATATATATATATATATCGGATCAATTAAAAAAAAATTGCCACAAAATTGTACTCATCAAATTTCAGCATTTAAGAAACCTTTTCGAATTTGGTCATACATACCTAATTTGTATTTTATATAGATAAAATTAAATAATTTATCAATTAAAACATGTAAGACTTATTTAATAATAAATACAACAGTATATTCTGTGCTTTATTTAGCTATAAACAAGTTTATTTTTATTATTTTGACAAAATTATGTATAATTCCCATAAGAAGCCATGTATTTTGAACACCGTATCCAGTACCAGCGCCCATGCTCAATTAGCTCAATTAGCTCAATTAGCATGCGTTTTTTGGGACCGTATTTTGAGTATGCCGATTCGTCTCCTTATCTCTAGTCTTCATAGTCTACCCCGTCTACCCTAATGCATTTATGAAAGCATTTTGTGCGCCTTAGTGCCTTAAGTTAAGTCAATACCTAAACATAACTATAAACAATCCTTGTAACAAGACTCTCGCATTGTCTTTCATAATAATTTGACAACTACACAAATAACAACGTGAATGATTTTTGTAGTTCGTCGGTGCTACCTTTCACTGTATTTTTTGTGATAAAAACGTAGGTTTTGCTATTTCCTTTTGAATTTTTTTTCAGGCATTGTAGTAAAAACTGTGATGGCTTGTACTTACATTGTTTAGGAATTTATAATGTGAAATACTCCATTTAAAATTCAACTTTCCTTTGTCTAAATGAACTAAAAAAAAAGGATAACCTTACCTCAGTGCTATTATAAGCTTTTAAAGTTATTATTTTTTAAAACCTAGTGAAATTTATTGACAACATTCTCGGCCGTATGGACTGTCGTTTTTATTATTTAATTTACCTTCTCAATAGACGAGAGTATGTTATTTATTTATTATACCTAGGGTTCACAGTATTTAACTAGTTATTTTTTTTCTAATTACTGTATTTTTGTATAAACTGACTTGTTTCTCAATTTGTCTCTGACATAGAGCGAATTATTATTACCAATCCAATAACAACGAATGTGTGTTTGCTTCTTATCGTAATTAAGTAATAATTTTTATTGTTAAATCCCATTTAATCAACAATGATTTGTTTTTATGGTTAGAAAACCATTTTACGTAAAAGACAGTTTACAGAAAATAATTTTTTTATGCTTTTTAAAATAAATTAAAAAGACGATTTTAAAAATATTTGAAAAACAGTTTATATTCTCATTATATTTGACTTCAAGAATTAAGTAATGGGTGTCAATATGTGGTAAAAATTAGAATAAAATACGACGCTTTGCTGTAAGATATCTGAATTGTCTAAAATTTAAGGAAAACTATATTATTTTTCTTAATATTTACAATTTACACAACTATAGATTTCTATAGAGGCTTATTTTAATACCGATTTCATAAAAACATTCCCCTATACGGAAAAAATCAAAAATGCATTTAAGAGAGTGTTTTTCTTTCAGTACTTCAATCCAGAATTTTTTATATTATATAATATTATTTCTTACAGCACATACAGATTATTAAATAATATTGTATCTCTTAAAAATATTTTTTTAAGAAGGAATTATTCGTCATTTATGTACCGTAACACTTGAATTTTTCCAAGACGTACTATGGAAACATTTTTTGTGGATCACTCCATACTATATTTTTTCGTTTTAAAAAAAATGTTTAATAGATCAACTATAAATCACTGTACTTTTTCTGCTTACCGACTGGAAACATTTATTTTAGACAAAATGTCACAAAACTAATAAAGTTGTCGATTGTTTTCATCAGATGTCATAGGCGACATTGTTTTGCTACTTTAGAATGGTGTAGAATGGTGGTATTTGAATCTTTATGTAGGTATCGATCGTACAAAAAAAACATTTTTATCTTCTAACGATGTCGGGATGTCTTTAGACAAAACTGTACGTGTCGGTATATTAATTTCTTATTAAAACGGATTAAAGATGATAGTTTCTAACAATACGTGGGCGTTTACTTATCGAACTTGTTAGGTACTTAACGTTTAAGACAACTCGTGCTACCATATTCAAGCTATTTCTTACAACACTTTAATGCACGGTAATTTCTAGACAATAACTAGCGGCAGAAAAGCTTTTTTCTAAAACAATGAATATGTAAATGTGATCAAACTTAACAGCGGGACGCCAAAAATGAAGATAAGTGGGTAACTAAAAATCTGATTTATATAACACTTGAAAAAGGTACCGTATTTATATTCATTGTTCGTAATAAATTTATACATTAATCATATTTCTTCACTATGTCAGTGTTAAGTTGTTAACACGTAGGAACAACTGAACTGAATGTATCATAGTACACTAAGCATAAATCTCCATAGTATAATGGCTTTTGTTTTTCTATACCTCTGGTGGTGTTTGATTTATCGTGTTGTTTGCACGTAAGCTATAGGTACCTAAAAAAGTTTTTAATTTTTAAGAATGTGACCATATAAAGTTATTTTTAAACAAAAAATATGTATAATAATATTTTTCCAAAAAATAATATTTCTTCGGCAGTTTCAAATATGATCATTTCATTTTATCAATTTCTTACATTTTTGCATTTCAATGATTGTTTGGCCAGTCCGTTTTACTTTCTATTATACTTTTTTTCACTATTTTCGTAATCAAACATAAGCTCTGCAAACTTTTCGCTTTGGTATATAAAGTACTAATTCAATTCCTTGGTGTATACCAAATTATTTAAAATTATTTTTTTAGTCTTTTACTGTCTAGCCCCCTTAAAAAACCTGTTTGATTAAATTTAACTTAACCAGTATTCATTTTTAAATTTACAAAAAAATAACAAAATTTTAAAATTGATTAATTGATTCGATTTATTAAGATTATTTTAATCAATCGAATTATTGAAATCGAATATAACAATTATCTTTTAAGAATAAAAAATAATTCAATAACTAATCGAAAATAGTCGATTATTCGAAAATAGTCGATTAATCGAAAAAATCGTTTAATAAAATCGATTATTCATTTTTCTAAAAAAAAATCTAATCGACGAATGAATTAGTAAATAATGTATTATGTTAATATATTATTTTATTTTAGTATTATTTTATCATATTCTAGGACTTAAACATTCTTAGATTTGAAAAACTCGAGAGAAAAATTTAATGTCATTAATTAGAGGTGAAGGTCCGAATATGGGCCACATTTTATTTTTTAAAAATATTTTTTAGTTTTTTTCGACTAATTAACCTGTAACTTGGGAAATTTATTACTAGGAGCATTTACTTCATAGTTATAAACACATTTTTGAAAAAATCTTTATCATTAGTTATGTGTTTTTAACATACAAAAAGTGTAAATTTTTAAGATTTGTGTAAAGTGCTTGAAATATGAGCCACCCTATAAAAGTAACCAAAAGTCTTCTTAAACCGTAAAAAAAATATTTATTTCTAAAGAATGTGACATAAAACAAATTATTTGCAGAAATCTCAGATATATTCGCGCGTTCTGTGTCCGCACATGCCTCATGTGACCACATATGACACATCAAACAGTACACCCACAACTCGCCCTTGACATCTTCAGAGAAAAGTCCTTCACAATAAATGCACGTTGCATCTTCATTTTCAGGAAGAGTTCCGAATTCTTCCAAATCTTTATCCTCATCATCAGGAATAAATATTTTATCCACTTTACTATCAGACTCAGACGATTTATCAGTGTTCTTCGGTTTTTGAGGTTTTGGAGGTTTTGGAGGTTTTGGTTGGGATTCGATTTACCCTTGACCAAAGTTTTGCCAAACACATTCCGTTTTCCCTTTTCACCAATATTTTTTATTTTTTCAACAGAAATTGTTAAGTCGTTTTTGTATGGAGAAGACGTTATAATTTCAGACTTAGAAGACTGTTTTCCACGATTAGTTACTTTCTTTTACATGGAAGGAACTGGGAAAATCGCAAAAGGCGACACTAACGTGAGTGATTTTGACGGACCAGAAGTCGGGACAGGGAAACTCTTGGAACATCCAAGTTGTGTATTCATATTTTCGGGAAATGCAGGAAGGTTATCAACATTTCTAGAGCATCCGGGTTGGGGATCATTATAAAAAATTTCCGGGTCAGCAGATTTAGGATTTTTGTTATTTTTAGTTGCTGGACTGGACACAAAGGAGGAACTTTGAGCTTAAGACGTATTGCTGGTGGAATATATTTCTTTAGAATTGCTGCATCTTTTAACTGCTTCAGCTTGCTTAATAATAAAATCAGCATCACAAAAAATATGTCTGTTGAAGGGATACATTCCTGTCACTCGAAAACCGTTGATCGCAATTTGTGCGGTCTGTGATTTTAGGAATGCCTTTCCCAATAACTTAGCTATTTTAAAAACTAAAACAGGACGCTGATTAACACGAATTCAATTTATTTTTTCTTTGCTATAGTAGACCTTAAACGGACCCATAAAACTTTTATCTAAGGGTTGTAATTTATGCTTGCAATGAGGTGGTAGTGACACTATTGAAATGTGATTTTCCCTGGCTAAGCTTATAACTTCCAAATTGCGAGTTTGGCTATAATGTCCATCCAATATTAACAAATCAGAGTCATCTTGAGACGGTTTAAGAAACTGTATAAAATGATGAAACCACTTCGTGAAGAGATTTTCTTGAATCCATCTACTGGGATGTACGTCATAAATTGTCCCCGGGGGAGCTCCACGGATCAACTGGTCATTTCTATTTTTTCTGGGAAAAATTAACAATGGTGGTACGAACTATCCTCCAGCGCTCATACAGGGAACAAATGTCACAAGTGATCCTCGTTCTACTGAAGTGATTGCGGCTATCTGTCGTTTACCTTTTTGACCAATTACAGTAGGGACCTTGCTTTGCACTATTGATAGACCTGTCTCATCGACATTAAATATTCTGTGCGGTGGAAAATTGTATTTATTGTATTCCTGCTCCAGGTTACTAAAAATGCGTTTTCAGAATTAAAACCAAGAGCTCTTGCAAAAGAAGTGCCAGTTGGCTTTCTTAGAGAAAGTGTTTCCTTATGGCGACGTAGAAATCCATCGAGCTAGCTTCTTCCTGCTATTTTATTCCTGAAGGGATTTTTCATACCATTTTGTTGAACTAGTTTGTACGCCATAATTCGAATGTCTCGTCTTGTGAGACCATAAAATTTTGCCTCCATTGTGAGAATGTAATCGACAAGCTCCTCCTCTAATTCTTTACCTAAAACTGTTTTTCTTTCAAGAGTAGTTACAGTTATGCGGTCAGGATCTCCATCGACTTTCAAAAACCTTTGTAAAGTAGCTCTTGGTACACAATATGTTTTTGCTGCCAGTCTATAAGTTAACGAATATTCTTTAACAGCAATTATTGCTCCCGTCATACTTTTGGTATCCCACTGCTTCTTATATTTCTTGAAACGTATTTTTCCCTTGTTCAGGGCATTTTTAACTGAAAAAAAAAAATAATAGTGCAATTTCCTACAACCAGATACTAAATGTGGTCCGAATATGGACCAGGCCCATTTTTCGGTCAAATAGGTGGCCCATATTCTAAACATAACCACAAAAATTTCTCCATATAAATAGAACGCAGTAGAACATCTTAAAGAGTAACATTTCTAGTACACACTTACCAATTTTGAACTTAAAAGATTAAGAAGTTTTGGAGAAAACACAAAATATTTACACTCTTGAATAAATTTTTGCAACCGTTAAAATATTAACCTGCTGACTGCTTCTCACGCCATCTATGTTTGAAAAGCCGAAGCTACAGATTTGTTCGCGGACCCATAGTGTAAAAATTACGCTATGCAACACATCGCATCGGTACGCGTTGTTGCCAATAAGAGGGTGGCCCATAATATCAGCATGGCTCATATTCGACCGTCTCCTCTATATTAAAACTTTAGCCCTGTCAATCACTGTATTTTAAAAAAAGTTTTTAGACGAAACTTGTTTTTCGCAAAAATAGGCACTGTGGATAACATTATTATTGTTGTTTTTTTATTTTTAAAGAGTAAACAGTTGTTGTTAGGGGGCCAATTACTATATTTGAGCGTGGCCAATCACTATCGCAATACGTTTTTATTTTAGTTTCAACATGCCAAAGGTGCGTCGTACAGAAAGTGATATTGTTAAGGCTCTAGTGTCTATCGAAAATGGAATGGGCCAAAGAGAGGCTTCTAAGCTATATCACATAACTCGTGCCACACTTCAATTCCGGTCAAGTGATAAATTTAATAATACAGTTTCTCTTGGACCTAATCCAATATTGACTTAAAAAAAAGCAATTCTAGAAAGATGAAATTTGAACTCACACATGAAAGGGTTTCCGCGTAAAATTGAAGACATTCAAACCTCTGTGAAATATTTCCTTGACGCAAATTCTAGAGAAAATTCGTTTAAGGATACCTTTCTAGGGAGAGGATGGTATCAAGCTTGCTTAAAACGTCACCCAAATATAAGACTAAGAATCTGAGAAGGAATGACAGCAGTCAAATCAGTTGTAGCCGAAGCAGACAAAAGAGACTGATTTTCTAGAGTAAAAGATTATTTAAAGGAAAAAGTATTATTTGATGTTGTTGATGATCCGAGCAGAATATATAACAGAGAGGAAACCTGCTTTTGGCTTTGCCCAAAGCACAAAAAAGTTCTGGCACCGAAAGGAGCGAAAAATGTATAAAAATACATGATTCCAAAAATATCACAGTATCACAGTATTTTCAGCTCCTATGAATATATATCTATGCATACAAAACATCGCCGGACGAAATTGTTAAATCTGTACCTGACACCTGTGGAATCGGATGCCGCGACCATCGTTGGATGAAAAACCAATTGTTCTACGAGTATATAGGAAATATTCTTTATCCTTACTTAAAATGAAATAACATAAAATTTCCAATAGCCTTGTTCGTAGATGGTCATAACACACATTTAACGAATGAAATAAGCGTGTTATGAACAAAATTACAAATAATTTTAATTGCTCTTTACCTTAACTGAACTAGAATTATGCAGCTTGCTGGTGTGGCTGTATTTAAGCCCTTAAGAAAAGGACGGAAAAAGGCTGTTTTAAAGTTTCGGAGAGAGCACTCTACTAAAGTTGTAAAAAAATGTTTGCAGTAGTTTTAAAAACAGTGGTTAATATTGTAAATCCAGAAAGTATAAGAAATGGTTTTCGTACCTGTGGGCTTTTCCCATGGAACTCGTCTGCAATAGATTGTTCTAAATGTGCTGGTAAAAAAACAAGGAAGTAAGTGAAATTACGTTCAAAACGTTTAAAATAGCTGTTTGAGAGAAAAAAATGGAATGGCTTAAAAACGATTTGTTGACGCTTTTTTATCTTTATAAGAAAATTTTAAAGGCAAATCCACCTGTGGATGTGGTTCAACTCGTAGATATTGATTAACCTGTTGATATTCATTAATCTGAAGATGAAGATTAACCCGAGGAAACGGATCATTTTGAAGGTCGAATTCAACATAAAATATCTGAATCAGAGTTATATCTGGAAGATAATAATTTAAATACTCATAATGAGAGCCTTATTAAGCACACTGCGGAAATTATTGTAAATGAACAAATATTTGACATTGAAAATATTCCTATTATAAAAGAAGAAAATGCTAACTATGACAGCCAAATGCCGAGCACTTCATCGCTTACTTATTAAATAAATCATCTTCATCACTCAGTTATTTTGTTATTAAGCCCAAAGTTCCTGAAAGAAAGGCAAAAAGAAAAACGGAAAAACTGCTCTTTCTGTTGACTTAATGAGGAAAAAGGCAATAAGAGAAAAAGAAAAACGTAAGACTGAAAGGTTGACTTAAACCAAATAAAATAAAAACAAAAGAAAAACAAACAAATAAGAAGAAACTATCTCTCAAAAGAATACCTAAGACTCTAAAAAAATCTAAATATTACCAAATATTATAAAATATTACCAAATATTACCAAATATTACCAAATATTACCAAATATTATCAAATATTACCAAATATTACCAAATATTACCAAATATTACCAAATATTACCAAATATTACCAAATATTACCAAATATTACCAAATATTACCAAATATTACCAAATATTACCAAATATTACCAAATATTACCAAATATTACCAAATATTACCAAATATTACCAAATATTACCAAATATTACCAAATATTACCAAATATTACCAAATATTACCAAATATTACCAAATATTACCAAATATTACCAAATATCACCAAATATTACCAAATATTACCAAATATTACCAAATATTACCAAATATTACAAAATAATACCAAATATTACCAAATATTACCAAACATTACCAAATATTACCAAATATTACCAAATATTACCAAATATTACCAAATATTACCAAATATTACCAAATATTACCAAATATTACCAAATATTACCAAATATTACCAAATATTACCAAATATTACCAAATATTACCAAATATTACCAAATATTACCAAATATTACCAAATATTACCAAATATTACCAAATATTACCAAATATTACCAAATATTACCAAATATTACCAAATATTACCAAATATTACCAAATATTACCAAATATTACCAAATATTACCAAATATTACCAAATATTACCAAATATTACCAAATAATACCAAATATTACCAAATATTATAACTGTTCGGCTTAGTTTTAAAAATAATATAGATTCAAAAGCCATCACAAGCGGGGCAGTCGATATAGAAAACAATAATCCCAGTATGAAATAGTATCCGAAAATGGATATGCAAGCAAGGAAGAGACTTCAATAACATCTGTAAACGATGATGACGCTTTACCCAATATACCGGAAACCTCGCCAGAAACGGGTTTCCAACCTGAACCTGAAATTGTTAAAAATAATTTTACTGTAGTGCCACAAAAAACAAAAAGAAAACTTTTTAGTGACAATAGTAAGGATGAGGCAAATAGTGCGAAAAAATTAGTTAATGCAATAAGTATGGTTATTATTAAACCGTCTGTTCCTAATCCATTTACAAAGCAAACTATTTATACTGGACTATGTTTTACGTATGTTAACAATATAACACGTACTGAATATGGAGTAAAATATACAAACTGCATCAGAACATACAATTTAAAATATATTGCCAAAAATAAGATGAAATCCTCAGATATGAAGCGATTTTTGTGCAATGATTGTATTGATAAAATGTCATCGTAATTTTTTGCATTTCTTTGTATCTATTAAAACTTATTGAAATCATATCCGTCTTTGATTATAAAAGCTATACATAAATTTTTCGTCTACCCACTAAATCTTCTAAAATTATTATTTTTTTTTAATAAAATGAAAATCTAAGCAGGTAGGTATGGCTATTAATGTGAAGACCAATAACTATCAATTTTGCATTGTCAATTATTATACCAATCTGGCTAATCACTGTAAAATATGCTTCCGCGAAAATAAAACGTTTTCTATAATATAAACACTTTTTATCAATAAATTGCACGATGAATCCTAATGCGGATACCTTAGGCTCTTCTTAATAACAAATTCCTTAAATATTTACCAAACTTCAAAGCTTAAGTGGCCAATCACTGTAGTCTTTACCCTACACACAATAATGTTACTTTATTTACTATTGAAGAAGAAACTAAATATAATGTTCAACTGAAAAAAAAAACACATTTTTTGGAAATGAAAATTGATATTATTGCTTTTAAATACATTGTTATTTCAGCTGTTAATGTATTATGTTGAGAACTACATGCCCGAGACGATCTTTTACCACATTCAAAAATGTTTTACAAGAAGATTCAACTCTTTGAACACGCCGCTCACTACTTCAGCTCTTAACTTACAGTATGATCCAATGTCTAATAATTATTTGTTTTATTAGTTCTAATAAGTGCTAACAGATAAGGTTTCGCCACCAGGTGGCATTACTGAAACGTAAGGGCGATAATAAATCTGTGGGTGTTTAAAATTTTACCGTATTTTAGATATACGCATTTGAAAAAATAATAATTTTAATGTTATAATGAATTAATGGAGACTAAAGATCAAAAAAACTATTTCGATGGTAAGCAGTCATTTTATACAATCTGTACTAGGCTTTGATATTTAATACTTGGATAAAATATAATATGCAGTAATAATATACTGAAAAATGGACCGGAAATATGTAGAGCTAAATTATTCGAAAATAAACATTTTTATGAACCAAAATTACTATTATACTTGTAATAAACGTAAAATTACATTGTAGTAAAAAAAATCCTGATTTTAATTAATCTTAATTTGAAAATCGAAATTTGAAAATCTAATTTAACTTATGTATGTATGTATTAAAATTTTTAATAGAAAATATATTTTCAAACAAAAAAATTTAAATATTATGTTACCTGTTAATCCTTTTAATAATTTTTCAATATCACTTATGTCTATAAGTATTAAGCATTTAAAAATTCAACCTTTTCCAGCAGCATAACTAATGTAAGTAGAACAATTTTATTACAATTAGGAGATCCCTCTATCTAGAACATTGTTTACGAATGGTAACAAAATAATTAATTATCTTTGAGATGCGTTTAATAATTATGTAAAATGTCGCAGTTACAATTTTTAATTTATTAAAACTCTTCTGTTATGAAAATATCAAATTATTACTTATTTTTTTAATGTCCAATGCCACAACAATTGCAAATTTGTAGGAAAAGAATTTACACTATTTTTCTTAATTAATTCTTATTAAGTATCTTAAATAAGTACTATAAAAATGGTGTAAAATAGTCTCATCAATTTGTATTGATGACATATTACACACACCTAACTAAAAATAAATAAGATATATATTCAACAGTGCTACATAGTTTTACTTTTTCTATGCAGCGTATAACAATTTTTATTCTATTTTCCACAAAAGCTTCTTAACATTGTGTTGGTCTCTGTTCACTGTGAAGGAAGATTGGCTTTATACACTCAATGATTCAGAATACAAATAACCCATATTTTCGCACACTTTTTATAAGCAAAAAAATAATGCTATACTTTTTTAACAACGCTTTGATAAATTTAAAAATTTCTGAAAAATTCTTATTAATGTTATTTACATCTGTGAGTCATGGTATACTTATTATCGTTCTTCCTAACTTTCTACTACATATTTTACAGAAGTAGAAAAACTGAAAGAGAATCAGGTGCATTCTATAGAAACGAGAAAAACAGAAGAATAGAAGAAATCTCTAAACAAGCGGGAGCAATGAAAAATTATTTCAGACAATTGGAAAAAACTGAGCCTGAACAAAAAGGTTTAAATCAAAATGCGAAGTTTAATTACCTATTCTTAATTATCCAAATTCATCAGTACTAATGACAATACACACACTAAATCAATGGATAACACACCCAGATAAAGGCGACAAAATGGCAAGATCATCATCATCATCAATCAGTCCCCTTTCCAGTGATGCCGAATGTGAGGATGAGAGCGAAGAGGAAAAGGGGTTCAGTTCAAATAGCACTAGATGATCCAGGTACCTGGCCCAACATTTTAATAGTCCATGATCCGTAAGTAAGGTCGACCTTCACCCATCTGTTTAATGGGAAAAACTTTCTTTTTATAAACTAAAATATATTTTTAAGTATACCGCAAATAGGTTGTCTAAAGAAAATACGGTCACAACAATTTTTTTACTTTCCTTTCTGTGTACAGATAAGGAAAGTAAAGAAATCATGATAAAAGTTGCTTATGATGTCATTCTCTTTTATTTTTCTCTAAAATGGACCTAATTCCAGATAAGTATTTGAGAAAAGTGCAAATTTTGAATTTTGAAGATAACTCAAAAACGTATGAAGAGAAAAACACCAAATTTTAAACTTAAGCTTCAATCCATCCTGCGGTGAGCTGATTAAAGTTTGGGCATAGTCGAAGCATCTGGGGGAATACTTTACAGGGTGTCGTTTTTTTTTACTTTAAGAAAATAAATAATCTGGACCATATTTTCTTGGGCAACCCATTTGCGGTATATTTATAAACATATTTTATTTAATAAAAATAAATGTTCAGCCATTAAACAGATGGATGACCATGGCTTGTTTCTCAATTTATCTCTGACATAGAGCGAATTATTATTACCAATCGAATAACAACGAATGTGTGTTTGCTTCTTATCGTAATTAAGCAATAATTTTTATTGTCAAATCCCATTTAATCAACAACGATTTTTTTTTATGGTAAGGAAACGATTTGACGTAAAAGACAGTTAACAGAAAGTTTTACACATATATTTACCTTCAGGTCTTGTTCCGAATGTAAGGATGCTTTCCGGCCTTGTCAAGTAAAAGCTGTAGACAGAACAAGGTGGCAAGCTTCTTTCTTGATTGTACTCGGAGGAAAAATCCTAATTTATGTGATTATTGAGTTTTCCCATATTTTCAGTATTCCTCTCAAATTTTGTAATAATCATTTTTATTTTTTCAAATAAATTGAAAAAACGATTGTGTAAATATTTGATAAACAGTTTATGTACACTAAATCGTATTTTTTGTTTTGCATGTACATTGTTTAATAAAGATAGTTCGATACAACTTGTAAGTACTGTCTTTTCTGATTGACGTTATTGTTCAAATTACCTTATTAGGCATGAAAATACTCTAAAACACGTAAATTATATAAGATATAGGCTGGAAAAAAAATTGTACTATTGAAGCGGATCATCAAAATTTGTAAAATCTAGAGAACAAGCGATGGTGCGCCATCATTGAAAAAATGATTGCTGTAGTACAATTTTAGCCAGTCAATCATAGAGATAATGGTAATAATGGCAGTGAAGATATTGACCGAATTTGATCCAGTTATTTTGTGTCACCTTAATAATGTCAGTAAATACTTAGATAACACAACCCATATTCCACACTCCTTAGGGCAACATTTTCAAAATGAAATAATTAATATTTTAGCAGAATCTATTCGTAATAAAGGAACACGCTTTGTCAAAAAACAAAATATTATACTATAAATCTAGACTCTATAACACATATAAGTCAAACTAAACAAATAACGTTTTTAATTAGATGTATGTACACTCCTGAAGGAAAGGTAGATATTTTAGATTTTTTAGGATTTTTCCAGTAACTAATACAACTAGTCTGTGCAATTTTCTGCATACAGATAAGTTTGTCTAAGAATAATATAATCAAGAATGCATATTTAAAATTAAGCACGACTCTAATTCTTAATTGAAGTAAAAAGATTCTTTGTGTGAATCCATGCATTCTTAAATTAACATTGCTATGTTCACTGTTTGAATTTAAAGCTATTAATAAGCACAAACGTTGTTAATTTCAAAATCCAGAATTTTTTTAGCACGCGTTCTTATATTAAACTAGAAAGGTGTTTAAATTAATAATCCTAATAATAACATGTTAAAATAAGTATGTTATTTTTCAACTTTAAGAACGTATTGTACATCCAATAGTTAAGCATAAAATGTTCTTAAATTTGGAAATATTAAACTTTAACTGAGAATAGAACTTCTTGTTACATCCCCGCTCGGCTGTCCCATTACAAAACACAGTAACTACATTTTTATAAAAACGGAGAAATATTTATATTTAAATAACAATTTTGGAGCTCGATTTAATTACTCATTTAGAGGCCATTTTTTAGCATGCGTACTTAACAAATACGTGTGGCCCTCGGGGAATGCCGCGGTAAAGCTATTACATAGCATTTTTTATCAACTTATGCAATTATAATTATTTATTTTATTTATGCAGTATTTTTTTCTTTGATATTAATTCAAGTTTTTTCTTTGATATTAATTCAAGTTACACCTTTTTGAACGTGGTGACCGATAAGAAATATATTTTTTTTTCTTTTATTGAATAAATGAGAAGTTAATATTGTTTAAAATATTTTTATTATCTTACAATACATGTAGGTTATTCAGGAATTTTTATCATTGAAACTATAGGTTTATGGTAACTGAAATAAGAAACATAAGTTTGAGACTTGATATCCTCTAAATATCTGGAAAATACCGCGTCAATAGTGGTCCCATATGTTGTTGTGGATTCTTGTGGATCCATTATTCATTTTCAAATTCAATTTTTCCGAAATTGTGTCTAAAAGAGACAGAATCAGTTATGAGCAGTTAGCAGCTAGTCTACACGCATACATCTAGTCGCACGCACACAAACCACCGTGCCGAAGTCTGCCGAACTGAAACGACGTTAGTCGACGCACGACTTTCAACGCCGCACCGCTGTAACCGGTCGGAGTGGGGAGTATTAGGTTTACTTTCGTTACGGAATTACTTTTTTCGATTTTTCTATTGTTCGATTTTTCGATTTTTTCGATTTTTCGTTTTTTTAATTTTTAATTTTTCGATTTTTCGATTTTTTCGATTTTTTTGATTTTTCGATTTTTCGATTTTTTCGATTTTTCGATTTTTCGATATTTCGATTTTTCGATTTTTCGATTTTTTGATTTTTCGATTTTTCGATTTTTCGATTTATCGATTTTTCGATTTTTCGATTTTTCGATTTTTCGATTTTTCGATTTTTCGATTTTTCGATTTTTCGATTTTTCGATTTTTCGATTTTTCGATTTTTCGATTTTTCGATTTTTCGATTTTTCGATTTTTCGATTTTTCGATTTTTTGATTTTTCGATTTTTCGATTTTTCGATTTTTCGTTTTTTTATTTTTTAATTTTTCGATTTTTCGATTTTCGATTTTTTGATTTTTCGATTTTTCGATTTTTCGATTTTTCGATATTTTCGATTTTTCGATTTTTCGATTTTTTGATTTTTCGATTTTTCGATTTTTCGATTTATCGATTTTTTCGATTTTTTCGATTTTTCGATTTTTCGATTTTTCGATTTTTTCGATTTTTCGATTTTTCGATTTTTCGATTTTTCGATTTTTCGATTTTTCGATTTTTTCGATTTTTCGATTTTTCGATATTTTTGATTTTTCGATTTTTCGATTTTTCGATTTTTCGTTTTTTCGATTTTTCGATTTTTCGATTTTTCGATTTTTGATTTTTCGATTTTTCGTTTTTTCGATTTTTCGATTTTTCGATTTTTCGATTTTTCGATTTTTCGATTTTTCGATTTTTCGATTTTTCGATTTTTCGATTTTTCGATTTTTCGATTTTTCGATTTTTTCGATTTTTCGATTTGTTTTGATTTTTTGATTTTTCGATTTTTCGATTTTTCGATTTTTCGATTTTTCGATTTTTCGATTTTTCGATTTTTCGATTTTTGATTTTTTCGATTTTTCGATTTTTCGATTTATTCGATTTTTCGATTTTTCGTTTTTTCGTTTTTTTCGATTTTTCGATTTTTCGATTTTTCGATTTTTTCGATTTTTCGATTTTTCGATTTTTCGATTTTCGATTTTCGATTTTTCGATTTTTTCGATTTTTTCGATTTTTCGATTTTTCGATTTTTCGATTTTTCGATTTTTCGATTTTTCGATTTTTCGATTTTTCGATTTTTCGATTTTTCGATTTTATCGATTTTTTCGATTTTTCGATTTTTCGATTTTTCGATTTTTCGATTTTTGATTTTTCGATTTTTTGATTTTTCGATTTGTTTCGATTTTTTCGATTTTTCGATTTTTCGATTTTTCGATTTTTCGATTTTTTCGATTTTTCGATTTTTCGATTTTTCGTTTTTTCGATTTTTCGATTTTTTCGATTTTTCGATTTTTCGTTTTTTTCGATTTTTCGATTTTTCGATTTTTTCGATTTTTCGATTTTTTCGATTTTCGATTTTTCGATTTTTCGATTTTTTCGATTTTTCGATTTTTTTTCGATTTTTCGATTTTTCGATTTTTCGATTTTTCGATTTTTCGATTTTTCGATTTTTCGATTTTTCGATTTTTCGATTTTTCGATTTTTCGATTTTTCGATTTTTTCGATTTTTTCGATTTTTCGATTTTTCGATTTTTCGATTTTTCGATTTTTCGATTTTTCGATTTTTCGATTTTTCGATTTTTCGATTTTTCGATTTTTCGATTTTTCGATTTTTTTTCGATTTTTTCGATTTT
The DNA here is from genome assembly GCA_927349885.1 of Psylliodes chrysocephalus. NCBI lineage: Eukaryota > Metazoa > Arthropoda > Insecta > Coleoptera > Chrysomelidae > Psylliodes > Psylliodes chrysocephalus. The sequence goes on from OV651813.1 coordinate 29,747,806, forward strand.
TCGATTTTTCGATTTTTCGATTTTTTCGATTTTTTCGATTTTTCGATTTTTCGATTTTTCGATTTTTCGATTTTTCGATTTTTCGATTTTTCGATTTTTCGATTTTTTCGATTTTTCGATTTTTTTCGATTTTTCGATTTTTCGATTTTTCGATTTTTCGATTTTTCGATTTTTCGATTTTTCGATTTTTCGATTTTTCGATTTTTCGATTTTTCGATTTTTCGATTTTCGATTTTTCGATTTTTCGATTTTTCGATTTTTCGATTTTTCGATTTTTCGATTTTTCGATTTTTCGATTTTTCGATTTTTCGATTTCTTTTTCGATTTTTCGATTTTCGATTTTTCGATTTTTCGATTTTTCGATTTTTCGATTTTTCGATTTTTCGATTTTTCGATTTTTCGATTTTTCGATTTTCGATTTTTCGATTTTTTCGATTTTTGTCGATTTTTCGATTTTTCGATTTTTCGATTTTTTCGATTTTTCGATTTTTTCGATTTTTTCGATTTTTCGATTTTTCGATTTTTCGATTTTTCGATTTTTTTTCGATTTTTCGATTTTTCGATTTTTTCGATTTTTCGATTTTTCGATTTTTCGATTTATTTTCGATTTTTTCGATTTTTCGATTTTTCGATTTTTCGATTTTTCGATTTTTCGATTTTTCGATTTTTCGATTTTTCGATTTTTCGATTTTTCGATTTTTCGATTTTTCGATTTTTCGATTTTTCGATTTTTTCGATTTTTCGATTTTTCGATTTTTCGATTTTTCGATTTTTCGATTTTTCGATTTTTCGATTTTTCGATTTTTCGATTTTTCGATTTTTCGATTTTTCGATTTTTCGATTTTTTCGATTTTTCGATTTTTCGATTTTTCGATTTTTCGATTTTTCGATTTTTTCGATTTTTCGATTATTCGATTTTTCGATTTTTCGATTTTTCGATTTTTCGATTTTTCGATTTTTCGATTTTTCGATTTTTCGATTTTTCGATTTTTTCGATTTTTCGATTTTTTCGATTTTTCGATTTTTCGATTTTTCGATTTTTCGATTTTTTCGATTTTTCGATTTTTCCGATTTTCTCGATTTTTCGATTTTTCGATTTTTCGATTTTTCGATTTTTCGATTTTTCGATTTTTTCGATTTTTCGATTTTTTCGATTTTTCGATTTTTCGATTTTTCGATTTTTCGATTTTTCGATTTTTCGATTTTTCGATTTTTCGATTTTTCGATTTTTTCGATTTTCGATTTTTCGATTTTTCGATTTTTCGATTTTTCGATTTTTTCGATTTTTCGATTTTTCGATTTTTCGATTTTTCGATTTTTTCGATTTTTTCGATTTTTCGATTTTTCGATTTTTCGATTTTTTCGATTTTTCGATTTTTCGATTTTTCGATTTTTCGATTTTTCGATTTTTCGATTTTTCGATTTTTTCGATTTTTCGATTTTTTCGATTTTTCGATTTTTCGATTTTTCGATTTTTCGATTTTTCGATTTTTCGATTTTTCGATTTTTCGATTTTTCGATTTTTTTCGATTTTTTTCGATTTTTCGATTTTTCGATTTTTCGATTTTCGATTTTTCGATTTTTCGATTTTTATCGATTTTTCGATTTTTCGATTTTTCGATTTTTCGATTTTGTTTTCGATTTTTCGATTTTTCGATTTTTCGATTTTTCGATTTTTCGATTTTTCGATTTTTCGATTTTTTCGATTTTTCGATTTTTCGATTTTTCGATTTTTCGATTTTTCGATTTTTCGATTTTTCGATTTTTCGATTTTTTCGATTTTTCGATTTTTCGATTTTTCGATTTTTCGATTTTTCGATTTTTCGATTTTTCGATTTTGATTTTTCGATTTTTCGATTTTTCGATTTTTTCGATTTTTCGATTTTTCGATTTTTCGATTTTTTCGATTTTTCGATTTTTCGATTTTTCGATTTTTTCGATTTTTCGATTTTTCGATTTTTCGATTTTTCGATTTTTCGATTTTTCGATTTTTCGATTTTTCGATTTTTCGATTTTTCGATTTTTCGATTTTTCGATTTTTTCGTTTTTTCGATTTTTCGATTTTTCGATTTTTCGATTTTTCGGATTTTTCGATTTTTCAGATTTTTCGAATTTTTCGATTTTTCGATTTTTCGATTTTTCGATTTTTCGATTTTTCGATTTTTCGATATTTTCGATTTTTCGATTTTTCGATTTTTCGATTTTTCGATTTTTCGAGTTTTTCGATTTTTCGATTTTTCGATTTTTCGATTTTTCGATTTTTCGATTTTTCGATTTTTCGATTTTTCGATTTTTCGATTTTTTCGATTTTTCGATTTATTCGATTTTTTCGATTTTTCGATTTTTCGATTTTTCGATTTTTCGATTTTTCGATTTTTCGATTTTTCGATTTTTCGATTTTTTGATTTTTCGATTTTTTCGATTTTTCGTTTTTTCGATTTTTTCGATTTTTCGATTTTTCGATTTTTCGATTTTTCGATTTTTACGATTTTTTCGATTTTCGATTTTTCGATTTTTCGATTTTTCGATTTTTTCGTTTTTTCGGATTTTTCGATTTTTTCGTTTTTTCTCATTTTTCGATTTTTATCGATTTTTCGATTTATTCGAATTTTGTTTTCGATTTTTCGTTTTTGTCGTTTTTTCGATTTTGATTTTTCGATTTTTCGATTTTTCGTTTTTTCGATTTTCGATTTTTCGATTTTTCGATTTTTCGATTTTCGATTTTTCGATTTTTCGATTTTTCGATTTTTCGATTTTTCGATTTTTCGATTTTTCGATTTTTCGATTTTTCGATTTTTCGATTTTCGATTTTTCGATTTTTCGATTTTTCGATTTTTCGATTTTTCGATTTTTCGATTTTTCGATTTTTCGATTTTTCGATTTTTCGATTTTTCGATTTTTCGATTTTTCGATTTTTCGATTTTCGATTTTTCGATTTTTCGATTTTTCGATTTTTCGATTTTTCGATTTTTTGATTTTTCGATTTTTTGATTTTTCGATTTGTCGATTTTTCAATTTTTAGTTTTTTCGATCTTTCGATTTTTCGATTTTTCGATTTTTCGATTTTTCGATTTTTCGATTTTTCGATTTTTCGATTTTTCGATTTTTCGATTTTTCGATTTTTCGATTTTTCGATTTTTCGATTTTTCGATTTTTCGATTTTTCGATTTTTCGATTTTTCGATTTTTCGATTTTTCGATTTTTCGATTTTTCGATTTTTCGATTTTTCGATTTTTCGATTTTTCGATTTTTTCGATTTTTCGATTTTTCGATTTTTCGATTTTTCGATTTTTCGATTTTTTTATTTTTCGATATTTCGATTTTTCGATTTTTTGATTTTTCGATTTTTTGATTTTTCGATTTGTCGATTTTTCAATTTTTCGATTTTTCGATTTTTCGATTTTTCGATTTTTCGATTTTTCGATTTTTCGATTTTTCGATTTTTCGATTTTTCGATTTTTCGATTTTTCGATTTTTCGATTTTTCGATTTTTCGATTTTTCGATTTTTCGATTTTTCGATTTTTCGATTTTTCGATTTTTCGATTTTTCGATTTTTTGATTTTTCGATTTTTCGATTTTTCGATTTTTCGATTTTTCGATTTTTCGATTTTTCGATTTTTCGATTTTTTGAGTTTTCAAGGGTGTGCAATAGCTTAATAATGAAATAGTTAACACTGATAAAATAAAAATTAATATTTTATAAATCTTGCAAAAAAAAAATTAATATCTAATATTTACACCAGCCAGGAACATTTGTGATACCAATTTATTAGAAGAGAGAGAAAGCTAGCTCTGCTAGTTCCAGTCCGCAGACGTATATTTAACTCCGCTTCATACTAATACGAATAGGGTCGGATAAAACCTTCCACGGCTTTCAACGCCGCACCGATGTGCCGGTTGGAGTGGGAGGTGTTAGGTTCATTTTCGTTAAGGAATTTCTTGATTCGGTCGCCGCGCTCAAAGCCCACGATAAAGCTATGCAATAGCTTAAAATTTCTTAAATAAAGTTTGTGGCATGCTTGGCTCACAAACAAGCCCGAAAACGCTTATTTTTTTGCTTAAAATAAGCATGAACTTCTTTCTGTATATTAGAGAACTTATTACCTAGTCTACAGCTAGAAAGTTAAAGATATACGGGGTCAGAGCTATAACAGGTGAAAATATAGGGCTTCAGAAACGCATTCTCTCGATATCAATCCTAAAGCATTATATGATTTTCACAACATTTCTAAATATGATCTCATGAAAGCCTGCATTAAGTTACAGGTAAGGGAGGAGGAAATAAGTACCTATTTTAAAAGTTATAGACGATATTCAACTTTTAATGAAATAACTTCATTCAAAGATATTTTACCAGCTAGAGAATTTTTTTGGCCTTACCTGTTTCTGTGGATTCAGGTGATTTCAGATTTGACCATCATGTCTATTGAATCTGAAATCTCTGAAAAAATTGATTTCACCGAAATTATTATATTTTACCTAGTTAATTATTAGGTAGTCTTTGTCGAAGGACTTTTCTCATTTCACGAGATTTATTCTTTATAATTTTTTATTAGATTATATATTCTGAGTAAATACTGTTATTTTACATTTCTAATTATAAAATGTATATTTTTATTTCAGAGGTAAAACTTTTGTTTCTTTATTATTTCAAGTATTTTGTCGCTATTATAACCTATTATCTGGCCAAAAAAATAAAGTTTTGCACTTCAAATTTTATTTGCATTTTTATTATATAATGTTTTACTTTTTACTCTTATACTGATGGATGAGTTTATAACGTCATTAAGTAAGAGTCAAAATATAAAAATTATCTAGAGTGGCGGCAGGCACATTACGTCTTTATATGCGAGGTCCAATACTCTGAAAATAATACATAATTCGCACAGGTTATCTAATTCATATTCGAACTTATCCTGAAATAAAAATAGCTTCAATTTCCTTTTCGTCGAATTACTTCTTGATTCACCACTCTTCGATCACCCTGTATAGCTCACGCTTCACTTGTGATCTATTTTCAACGTAGGAGGGCCGAAATACTCATTAATAATATATTAGTACTGCAAGAAATGTTTCTTGTATCTTGTAAAATATTTCATGCGTCAGAAACCGAAGTTGCCATTCCGCGGACTACAACCGTATGACGTTTTTATGAAATAGTGACTACAGTTTCAATTAGCGTAAATATATCCGCAATATCACCAGTAGAACATCTAGCGATATGTTACGTAGTGGGAAGATATTGTGCAACGCGATTGGTGTCATGTTGAGCGTGTCTGGTGGAATTCTATTTGAGTAAAACATACTAATTATGGATTTATATAAATATTTACTTTAGAATGTTTTTAGTAGTTTTTTGTAAGAATTCTGCTAACGTTACTGTCAACGTTAAAGTAAACCCAACTACTAAAGTAGCTCTATAATTTTCAGTTTACACGATTGTGATATTGATATTATATTACTGTTTCTTACGCCCGTATGCACCGTACACGTTTAATCCAGATCAAGGGTTTAATCGCGTTTAGTACCATAGCTAATAAAAATGGTACTAAACGCGATTAAACCCTTGATCTGGATTAAACGTGTACGGTGCATACGGGCGTTAGAATGTTAGTTTGTACTAAAGTTGCAGAAACTAGTATTTTATTTTCATAAATCGGAATTGTTATACAATTTACTTTCTACAACATTCTTAGAACAAAATTTTAAAAAAATATTTGTGATAAATATAAAGTTAATTACTTATTACATAAAATATTTCATGATGAAATTATTTTTTTGTAATCGCAGCAATTGTCAAAATGATCTACTTTACGCAACCTATGCAAGTGGTGTCGGATATTTGAAACTGGTTTCGAAAAATTCATTGCGTTACTAGTTAGGAAAAGAAAACGGATAAAAATGAGCTTTTTTTTGGTTTTAAAATCAATAACATACGCTGGTTTTTGGTATCTCAATTTATTTCAACTGATCTTTTACAATAATTCAATTATACAACTGATAACAATAACGTATAACGTCTATCATAAAACAGAAAAAAAAAAGGATTCGAATCGAGTAATGAATAATATAAACTATTTTTTCTCCGGTGTAATGGCTTTGGTGAATTCTACCCAAGTAGCCAGTCTCAGTTTGGTTTGAATTTAATAAAATGTGTGATCTATGCAGGATTTATTACTGTTTCTCATCGCCACTTTGTGAGTAGCACTGTTAATTAGAACTCAACAATTATAATATACATTTTTATAATTAATTAAAATTAAAATTTAGTAACTTCGTCACATCGTACGTTTCCTATTACAGCCGCAGACTCCTGCAAGGTGCAGGGTAACAATACATTATTCCCAAGCAACAATTTAAAGTTGCGGCGACGTGTTTGAAAAGGTTGCCTTTAGGCATTCCCTTTTTAGCATATTTTTTTGCATAAAAGGATCATAAATCGTAAAAATATTCATCTCGGCAGGGGATGGCCCCCGTAGCCCCCCTAGCCGCCCATGCCGCGTAGATAGCTTACTTTCTGTGGTGATTAGAAAATAGTAAATTTTTAACGACATAATTACTTGTGGCCAAAATGAAAACTTTCTGACAACTTCTCAAACATGTCATATCAAAATATTTGATCCTTATGCTCGGAATACTCTATTTATATTGCCGCAAAATAACGATTTCGAAAACAGAAATTAGCAACGCGTTTTAGTTTACTGTCAAATATACAATTGCTTAAGACTTAAAAATAAAAAAAAAAATTAGATAAACAATATTCATAGTTGATATTGATTCAATCACGAACTAAACGGGACATATGTGAATTATTTCTAGAAAATTAAAATTAGGTTTTATAATCCTTCGTTTGTGACCCAAAGTTTAATGGCTAATGGCCGACCATGCCTACAAACATAATTATACTTTAAACATGGCGTAGTAGTAATCTAATAGGCGTTAGCGCGACTTTGGTTATCAGATGACTAAAAAATATACAACTTTTTTTTTAATTTCTTTTTTATAGCGCACGTGCTCGCTTATTCGCTTATTTTTCTACTGTTATAGTTTATTTAGTGGTATTTGGAAGATTTTCTAAGACAAAGTGCACATATACAATATCCGAAGCGCGAATGGAGTATCTGACCAAAATCTAAACGAAATCCAACTAAGGAAACAGGAGGCAGTGTATGCAAAGGCTCGATTTATTTTCAATTTAGCACAGTTTTTAAAACACTTTTTAAAGATACATATATTATTATATGATAAAGTATTTGTAAAAAACATAAAATGCATTTGTGATTGTTTTTCTATTATTTTATCATATTATTTTAATAGATAGGATATATCTATTCTATTAGGTTAGTTCCAAAGGTGACTCCTCGAAAACGTTTATAACTTAACTGAAAAAAATACCTAATGCATAGTTAAATCTTACAACGTCAGCCCGACGTCGAGAAAATGCGTTTTTACAACGTTATTCCCATTCCCAAAATATTTACTACTTGTAGTCGGTTAAGTAAATAATTTTATTATAGTGGCAAAATATTATTACTGTAGCAGTGAAACAGTTTTGCTAAATTAGTAAGACATTATTAATGTAACAATAATACCGTTGTACTGTAAGTAGTAAGATAATATTACTCTTAGAGTACAGCAGTTTTACCATATCAGTAAGGCAGTATTACTGCAGCATTGCAACTAGATGTTACGTATAGTAATCCTTGACATTGGTGGTAGTTATTCGATGTTACTGTAGTGTACCCGTAAGAAAAATGTACTACCTCCGTAATAATATTTGCCCAGAGCCGTAACATACTTTTAATTTTTAGTAATCTAAATATTAGTAAATCTTCTGGGCTGAGACATATTTAAATAACTTTTTCTTTCTGCCACGATAATAATTTTTTTTTAGTGTATACATACAAGGAAGTGAAAAAGTCCGGCAACAAAAATTTTTTTAAGATGTCTTACTTGTACTATGTTAAAAACGCTGACGTCATATAAATTGGACATGTCCTACAAAAATACAGAATACAATCCCATTCATCTCTCTAGAATTTTATAATTATTCATTTATTTGTTTAAAAGAAAATACCTTGTTGTCAGACTTTTTCGCTACTCTAAAGGGTGTAGCAATAAAAACTCCCAGGCCACATATTTTGGTAAGTAATAGAGATATTTAAATTCTATAAAAACCAGTTTATAGAGTAGAAAAGCTTCAGTTTTAGATATAAATTAATTTTAAATAGATCAATATGTAGATGGCGCTGCGCTCAATATTTTTTGTTCTATCGGAGGATCTTTCTTATATAGCGCGTCTTATAAAAAAATGCACTTTTAAGCATATTTTGTTGTATAAACTATTTCGATAAAACTAGCCATTTTTGATATACAGAGTAAGTCACTCAAAACAGTTTCATCCTGTTTTTATTTCGAATTAAACACATTTTTACAATACAGTCATCTGTCATGTGTCAACCCCCTTTCTTCCACTTCTCCAACCCCTTAACAAATGTAAATATTATATTTAGGTAAAAGACAAAAATCGCACATAAATCTTCTTGGCTCCATCCTATGAAATTGTTACCAATCAGTATTTTCTTCTAGTTTCATTGCCGTGTCCCATCAATAATAATCCAAAACTAGTAAGAAAAAAATGAAAATAAAAGTTTGGGCTCATACATTTAAGAAATTGAAACCATACCGTTAAAATAAGTAATATCACTCTTTTCATCGACTGTCAGATCCAATAAATTGAACTAGTTATTCTATAAATTTATACCCATGACAAGTCATTAGTTTGTTTTAGTTTTCTCCATTCATCGTTTTAAATTATTGCAAAAACGTTATAAAATCTAAAAAGGAAAAGTGATTTTACATGTCATAAGAAAAACTATAAATAAAATACTAAGATAGGCAGTAAAACACAAAATAAATACCACAACGCTTTTGGAAGGTGACAAGTGTAGAGGAAAAGGTGCAAATATGGAATACCGTTTTATTTGGTATTTAAAAAAAATTTGTTAGTATATAGATTTAAGCCAAATTTAGGGAAAAAGTACTTTAGACAATTAGACACCAAAATGTAAAAGCAAATGTGTAATTATCTTAAACTCTTTTTCAAAAAACAAGTTAGAAAAAAAAAAACTACAAAATTCCCACCTTAGAAAAGTTGGGGGAAATATGGAATAATTTATATATTGATATTGTTTGTATTAGTACTTAGATGTAATTATTTATTTTATTTGTTATTTTATTTATGTTGAGCGCCTTTATACATATCTACTAATACCAAATTTTATCAATTTTTTTTTTATTAGACTAAATTGCAATTAGTTAAATGATCATGTTGGAACTTTACCAAGATTATACTCTTTAACTACTTACTTTTTTTTAATTCAGACATGTACGAGCAAGAGACTTTCCTTCAGAGGTGTCGGTTCCACAATAATACTTATCAAATTTTGTATTTTATAGTTTGTTTTTAATTTAAACCTCAAATCAAAATAAATTTGTTTAAAAATTGAACATATGTCTTTATTCAAATAAAAATTTCAAAATTGTTAAACATTCCTTTTGAATAAGAATAAATCAAAAAATTTAAATAAGAATTATCCTATTACTATCAACAACTCACACGAACTTGTTGAAATAGTAGTTTACGTCATATAGGAGATGTAGTTTGCGTATTGTTGGTTGTCTATCCAAAATACACTTTACCATAAAACACCGGTTATATTAGACCTCAATAGCCACTCCCATTTAATTTTAAGTTCCAAAATGACACCACAATTAGACAACAACAAACAATACGGCTCGACTACATTCAATACTAATAAATAAATTAAACTATGTACACCTAAAACTACCTTATAACTAATTTAGCAAATGTGTTTTAAAAGTGTTCCTCAAATGTCTATTAAATGAAAGTTTATAGTTTTATTTGTGAACCAGTCCAGTTCAATGTTAGGTCCGTATTTCGAATAGTGACAAATTTGTGCAAGAATATGTTTAACTGTCTTTATCAATGTTATGCATATTATGACTCGGCGAGTCGAAAGGGTAAGTAACTTCAGCACTTAGTGTACATTTGTCAAATTATTATTTATGTCAATTACCTTGTAAAAATGGTAGCTAGAATACCTTTTATAGCTAGCTCAATATCTTAACTCAGGGCTCCTTTAATTCAGTTTCTTTGATCCAATTTAAACGTAATCTGCTTTTTACTTCTTTATCCAAAATTTTTGATGTCTGTCTATCTTGTTGATTTATTATTTTTTTTCTCTTGTAACAAAATTGTCATTTATTTAGCTAATTTTTCATACTTCAGTCACAGTTTATAGCTAAAGAATCAAATCGCTCACTCTGCGTCGGCACTTTTGATCTCAATGTTCCAGTTTATAAACTGCGCAACTCGGATTTGTATCCCTGGCGCATACAGAATCAATTCATAACCAATTCAATATATGACAACCGCCTATATTCAAACAGCATTCTTCTGCGCATCCTGAATTTGTATCCCTGGAGTGGATATTATTTTGGAACATCGAATTGGTCCGAGTGAGCGAACTGATTCTTTTAAGCTATAAACTGTGCTTCAGTTATATTTTTCCTTGTAGATATCACTTTATTTTATTCACGGTTTGTTTTCTTTAACTATATATAGTAACGTTTAAACTGTACCTTATAACTATTTTACAAATTTTCTCTTTTATTAATCACATCATTATTATTTTTTTTTGATTCATTCTATTTATTTCATTTCATACTTTTAAGTTGTAAATTTCAATTTTGTTTTAATTCCAAATACAATTTATAAATGATTGACTAGGTATCAATAATACTATACTGAGTGTTCCTTAAATTCAAGTCTCTACAACTTTCGGTAAGTAAGTAAACCTTTTAATTCAAACAATGTTATTTGTATATAACATTGCATTAACTCTATTCCAACATGCTCATTGTCACTTTATGCTTTTATTTTCTATAACAATATCTACATATTATTTGCACCAGTCACAAATATATTCCTCTTTTTCGGCGCCTTCACACTCATTATGATCCCATTTAAAGCACATTAAACATTGGACCCATAGTTCTCCTTTCTTATCAGCAGAAAACGAACTATCGCAAAACATGCAATGAGCATTGTCCTCATTCGGTTTCAGTTGTCCCGGCATATCTTCCAAATCGTTGTCAAAATCGTCAATTTTGACATCTTCGCTTGAATCCTCAGATTCATCAGCAGAAACTGCATTCTTTTAATGTTTCATTTTGTACTTTGACTTCTCCTGTTTCTGAGAATCTTTTTTTTGTTTCAAGGATTTTCCTGAAGGCAAGTTTCATTTAACACCACGCGATTTTGCCTTCTTTTCAGTTTTTTTATTTATTGACTCATTTAGTTCGTCTTTGTAAGGTGACGAGGTAATCACAACAGATCCAATTGTCTTGCGTCCTCTGTTGGTTTTTTTGCGGATTGTGTTTGGGACTGGAGATATTTCGAACGGTAAAACAAACTTCTGGGTTGAATCTACGTTTTCATCTTGGCCTTGGTCATCTTCATCTTGGTCTTGGTCATCTTTATATTAATCTTGGTCAACAGCTTGAATTCGGCCAGGAGCATTGTCTTCGCATGACGTTTTAGAGCATGAAGGTTTATCGATAGGGGTAGTAGAAGCTTTTGTTGTTTTGACTTCTTGAATGTTAATGGTAATTCCTCTTTTAGCTACTTCTTCTTCCGCAGCAATGAAGTCAGCATCGGAAAAAACATTCCTGTTAAAAGGGTAAATACCAGTGGTGCGAAAATCATTATATAGCCGCTATTGTGTATGTCTGAACTTTTTCGTAAGCTTTACCAAATAACTCTATTGTATCAAAAGAACTGAGAGCCCGTTGGTTTTGACGGATCCAAATACGAATTTCTTCACTATAATAAACTTTTAATGGCCCCATAAATGACTTATCCAAAGGCTGGAGCTTGTGCGTCGAGTGAGCAGGCATACCTAAAATGTTAACATGGTTTTCCCTTGCAAGGTCGATAATGTCGATATTGCGAGTGTGGCTGTAATGGCCGTCAAGGATTAACAGGAGGGGGTTTCTTCAGTTAGTGTACTGAATAAAGTGACGGAACCACTGGGTGAAAATATGGGACTGTACCCAACCGGAAAAATAACCAAGGGAGGGACAAAGTTTCCAGCCGCACTCATACAAAAAATAACTGTAATCAGAGCCCCTCTCTCTGCTGATGTTAATGAAGTAACTTGACGTTTGCCTTTCAGCCCCTATTACTGACGATACTTTACTTTGGACCATTGTTAACCGTGATTCGTCTACATTATAAACGTTGTTCGGGGAATAGCGCATTTGCTTTTCAAGGAGGCCAAAAAAGCCGGCAACTCTTCATTTACAAAAACCTACAGCTTCATTTACAAAAACCTACAGCTCTGGCAAATGATGTCCCCGTTGGCTTCCTTATTGACAATTTTGGATGTCGCTTTAAAAACAAATTAATCCAGGCTCTGCCTGCTAATCCAGATGTAGAAAATGGGTGTTTGATTTTATTCCTTATGGCCAACCGATAAGCCATGCGCTTCAGATCTGTCATTTTTAAAATGTAATCAACTAGTAGCTTCTTTAGCTCTGGTCCCAAAACACATTTTCTTCCAAGCTTGGTTGCTGCAGCCTTATCTGGTGGAACTGTGTTAATTTGACTCAGACGAAAGAGCGTTGTACGAGGAACCCTATAGGTTTTGGATGCCTTGAGATATCCCATTGTTTTTTCTCTCACTGCCTGAATGGCCCTAGCCATGTCCTCTTCCTTGTATTGCTTTCTTGTATTATTGCAAGACGGACGTTCAGTTTTTCGTAGCATCCTAAAAAAAAATAAAAACGTGGTGTAAATATGGAATACTAGTATTCCATATTACCAACAATCTATGTCACCAATATTTTAGGTTAGATCTAGGCTATCATAACAAAAAACTAACCAATTGCAACGTCATCTTAAACTTTAGTTTATATACAGTGGCATCGTAACAAATATTTAAATAAAAACATGCAAATAAAAAAAATTAGGCTTGCATATTCACTTACGTGTTAAACTTTTCAGGACGCGAAATTCACATGTGCACAACTCAAGAACCAAAACCATACTAAAACGGCGCGGGGTAGATTGCCTACAATAAAGGCACAGAATAATAGTGATTATTCTGTGATAGAGGTGGCAAACAAGCATAAGTTTAGCCGGTTTTCGATAGGGGGCGGCATTTGGTTTAGTCAAAACCGAGGTATTCCATATTACATGCATATTCCACATTTACACCTTCTCCTCTATGAATGGAGTATCACATTAAGCAAACATAATCAACACAATGTACCTACAATCACTGACACAAAATTTAATAATTTCTATTAGCGAGCAAACAAGCAACATACACGATGCATTAATATTATTTAGATCTAAAATACAAGATGGTACCTTTAAGATATAACACATTTTTTCTCTGGTACAATCCCAAAATACTTCATCGCTTTTGACGAACGATATAGAATGGCAGTTTGCAGGGGCGTCACATGAAATCTGTTTTTTAGCTCAACAGACATACCACACTTTTCTACGAAATATTTAATAACTCGAATTGAATCATACTTTGCGGCCCAATGAAGTAAAGTATTTCCATTTTTATCAACAATTTTATTTGAGTCAGATTCATAACTGAAAATAAATTGAACTATTTCCAGAGCATCACTCTGAACAGCTACATGAATTGGTTGTCTTCCTATTACATCTTTAGAATGAATGTCAGTTGAATGACAGTCCTTAAAGAAATATTTGAACGCCTCTACTGAATTTCCATAAGCACACCAATGCAAGACTGTTATTTTTCTGTAATCTGGGATGGAAATATCCACATTACCCAAAGAGAGTATGTATTTAATTGCTTTTAAATTGTTAGCAATAGCTGCATAGTGTAAAGGTATTTTTCCATTATAATCGCATGTTTTATGATCCATTTTTAATATACTAACGCAGTACATTAAAGTTTTTACTGAATTACTCAATGCAGCACAATGCACAAGAGTTCGTCCAGCCCTATCCTTAAAATCCTTATTTATGCCTTTTTCTAAGAAATACTTAACAACGTCCAACGCATCATTTTCTGCAGCGTAGTGAAAGGGAAATCTACCATCTTGATCTTCAGTCATTTTAAAACAACATTCTGTCGTTAAATATTCTACAACTTTTATTGAATTACTTCTAGAAGCTAGATGTAGAAGAGTAACACCATTCTTTAAAATTGTGGGTACATCATTAAAATTTTGATTAAAATACTTTAGTATATCTAGTGAATCACCTTCTACTGAACAATGGATAGGGTATTTACCAACCTTATTTGCCTGATATAATTGTGGATAACTTTTGAAAATGTATTTAGTTGTATCTAATGAATTTCCTAAAGCTGAATAATGAAGAATCGTGTTACCTATTTTATCTGTGATACTTGCTGGTACATCTCGTTCTAAAAAGTACTTAACACCTTCCAGAAAACCGTTTTCAGCTGCTTTGTGTATAGCATGTTTTCCAGAATTGTCTGTAACTTCTATGGTAGCGTCAGTCTCTTCTATAATATATTTCAACAATTTTAATGATTTACTTTTGGTTGCATAATGAATTATGGTACTACCAAAATCATCGAGCAAATTTGTGCTAAATCCCTTTTTAACAAAGTATTTAAGACATTCTAAAGATCCGCTTCCTGCTGCATAGTGTAACGGTGTTCTTTCCGAAGAATCTTGTATGATGGGGCTCATCCCTACTTGTTCTACGAGGTAAATCACAGCATTAATTGCATCGCCGACAGCTGCTAGGTGAAGTACACTGGCCCCTACAATATCAACAATTGTTTCTATGGGATGTATTGCGTTCTGATAGTATTTAAGAACTTTGACAGCATTACCTTCAGCTGCGTAAAATTCTGGATACTGTCCAACTTTATCTGGTGACGGCATTAACTTGCATTCAGTTATGAAATATTTGACAATATCAATTGCGTTAGTATAGGAAGCCATATGAAGGGCAGTGTAGTATAGCTCAGTACTTCTTCTATCAATATTGGTATCAAGATTGAGGATGAATTTGACCAAATCTAATGAAGTGGAAGCATTAACATAAAATAAAGCTGTTCGTCCACATGAATCTGTAGTCTCTATATCAACACCATTGTGTAAAAGAAATTTTAATACTTCAAGAGAATTACCGATCGGTGTAAAATGAATTGGTGCTACGCCATTAAAATTTTTATTATCTAAAACAACACCTAAGTTGTACAAATATCTTACTATTTCTAAAGATCCGCCTAGGACAGCATAGTGCATTATATTATTCCCATAAAAGTCCTTATTTTCAATAGAAGCTCCTGAGGTTACGAGACAATTAAATTCTTTTATAAGTCCACAATACGCAATGTAATGTAAAATAGTACTGCCAATTGTTGTTTGGGTATTTAAAAATAGATTCTTATTTTTGAAGTAATTGACTATGTCACTAAAATCGTTTGCTTGATGTTGAAGGATTAAATTTCTCTGATATCCAGTTAGACGTTTCTTAAAATGGCGCCTTTCGTTGTAGTTGTACAGATTGTTTTGAACTGAATTAATATGATACATCATATCTTTATAAAGGAGAGATTTAGTGAAGGATGAAAGTTGTAACTCGAAATTTTCAAAGCTAGAAAATCGTGTAACGGCATAATGTAGAGCCGTGTAACCTTTCTTGTCTTTTAAATAAAGATCTGCTCCTTTTGACACTAAATAGTCGACAGTAGGTAGGTGATGTGCTGATAAAAGAAGGGCTGTTTCTCCGTTACTTCCTTTCCTGTTTATAATTAATGAAAAATTTGAGCAGTTATCAAATAACATCTTCATTAGGTGTACGGAACCTTGAGAAGCTAAGCTATATATGCCTTTGTCTTCAGTGTAGTCGATTTCATTCACTATATCACTAAATATTTTTGATAGATGTTTTAGCGTATTTGGTTCTGTTTCAAGAAGACAATCTATAAAATGACAAACATTTTGTTTCTCTATGTTTAAAAAAACTTGTCTATATATTTGTTTTAATATATTCTTATTTGTGTTTCTATCAGTAATTTTATTCCATATATGTTGAGCAACAAAATATTCTTCAAATGTTTTATGAACAAATCTTTTATTTTTTTCTGTAACTTCTAGAACGCCAGCATGCAAAACGGTGTTTCGTATTTTTTTGTTACGATCAACAATAAAATTTAGTTCTGGAGTGTTTTCAAAATTGGCTCTTGTCGCTAAAATTTGTATATCTTCGAGATATCTATCAAAAGAATCGCTTAAAATGTTAAACAAGACAGAGTTATTTTTGCAGCTACACTTATTTGTTATAAATATGTTTTTTCTCTTATTCATGAATAATTTAAATAGCTCGTAGGTATTTGTTATTTTCATAGTCATGTGTTTATTAATTTTAATAATTTCATCAGAAAAGATATCTGCAATCATTTCTATGTAGAGAGGAATATTTAAAAAAGATTTAAATAATATAGGACAGGTTTCTACAAATTCTTTAGCATTTTGAACTTCAATATTATAAGTATATTTAAAATATTTCTTAAAAAATTCAATCTGATTTTGGCTGGAAAATTCTTCCAATGAAATAAAATCAATATTATCAACAACTTTTATTTCTTCCAAAATGAAGCTGTAAGATCTGGTAGTAATAACTATCTTTATAATATCTTCTCTTTCTGATATAGTAGAGACAAAATTAAATAAATCTGTTCTTTCAGAGGAGCTAATTTCATCAACACCATCTAGAATTATAATTTTCTTCAATAACTGTATTAGTTCCTTATCAAAATTGGATTTGCTTCGTTCATGCAGCAATAGAAGGTCTAAAAGATTACAGTATTCTTTATTTTCTTTGAGGTATTTGTTGGTTATTCCTAAATCAAGGAGAATTATCCAGTGATCAGGATACAGTCTTTTCCAATTATTTGCCAACTTCACAATTAGAGTGCTTTTTCCTGTACCTGGTTGATCAGAGATGACCAAAACTGGTTCCCTGCATTTGTCCAATATTTCGTCTTCAGTGAATGATTCGTTTACTTTTTGTAACTTACGGCAAATATAGTAATTATTAATTTCGCTTAATTCCTTTAGTTTTAAACCAATAGAAAATTTTTCAGAAGTTATAAATTTTTCAATTATGCATTCATCGATAAGCTTATCAAAATCTATATTTACCGTATTTATTTGTTTTAAACAGAACGATGCCCCTTGAAACGATATTTCTTTTTCTAAAAACTGATTTTGAGTTTCAAGTTCGAAGTTGTTAAACAAAATTTTATCATTAATTGTTTTAAATGTAGTTTTATCGTTGAAGTAGACTCGACTGGACAAAATTATTATCTTTTTATCTATTTTTTTCTTTGTTACAATCTCTTCAAAT
Source organism: Psylliodes chrysocephalus (assembly GCA_927349885.1). Taxonomy (NCBI): domain Eukaryota; kingdom Metazoa; phylum Arthropoda; class Insecta; order Coleoptera; family Chrysomelidae; genus Psylliodes; species Psylliodes chrysocephalus. The sequence goes on from OV651813.1 coordinate 29,765,271, forward strand.
GTTTTTAAAGTATGAGAAAATTTTTGAGAACCATTAGTTATTAATATTACTAAAAATTTTAATTTTGATACATTAAAACAATCTAGAATTTCTTCATACATAACACTGTTCGTGTTCAATAATAAAACTTCGTTAAAAAACATATCTTTTGGTTTTCCGTCCTTTTTATAGGACATCCATAATCCTTGCAATATTTTTTTCAGGTACAAAATTGGTCTTTTTCCAAATATAATATTGTATAAACCGGATGATGTTAAATAGTAATGATCTTTGTATATATTTTTTTCATCCAATAGGGATTCAATGTAACGTTTATTTTCTTCCCCGTACAAAATAGATTTTATATATTGATTTGTCATATAACTAGCTTTGTTTGATTTTGTTTTGTACCATTCTTGAAGTTGATCTAGGACGTATTTATACGAAGACACTTGATATTTGGTACGTTTCTGAATCATTGTTAGTTTGTTCCTTATAGCATTTTCTATATGCCCGTCTTTGGCTCGTACACATAGACATTTAGAAAAAAAATCTTCAATTTCACGTCTTTCAACCTGCAAGTTTTTCCACTTATTATCTGATTTTAAATTATTCTGATATTCTGAAATCTTCTCTTCGATTTTTTTAAAATAATCATCACTAATTGTATAAACTTGACAATTTTCGAATATTTTATGTATAAGATCATAATCTTCAAGTGTCTTTTGTTTAAGAAGAGGAATTTTCATATCACTATTAGTGCAAATAATCATATACTTAATGTTAAAACCTTTTAACGTTTTAAAGGACAATATGTATTTTGGTAAGCTAAAGTCATCATTTTTTGGATTGCTGGAAAGAAATTGATTCTCCTGTAATTTATCTTTGGCCTTATGCTTTGATTGTAAAAGTATATTTTCTGACTCTATTTCGAAGACAAGATCGTCAAATTTTCCTGCAGCTTCATTTTCGTTCGATAACTTCCATTGTTTGAGTTGGAAATGTTGAAATCCTGCCAATGCAAATAACGTTTGAAGTTTTATTTCGTAATCGATTCCTCCAATAGGCGGTGATCCTTTTTTGTATTCTGCGGCCATTTTGTTCTGTTATAATAAAAAATACATATAAGGTGAGAATTTCAAAACTTACAATAGGTATATCTCATGAACTATACCGGGTGTTCAAATTAAAGTGTTACAGTTAAATACCGCCGAAAAATGCATTTTAGAAAAAAAAGTTTTAGACAAAAGTTTTATAATTTTTTGGGGGAAACATTTTGGCTAAATTCATTTTTTTATAGCTGACCATAATATGGCCATATCGAGGTGAACTTTATTTTTTTAAATGGGAATCCCATTTTTTTAAAGTACATAAAAAAATAAGAAACTTTTGAGGGAAATATTTTTTTTATTGGACTTTTACTTTTTGAGTAACAGCTACTTGAAAATGTTGCTGCGCGAAAAAAAAGTTGGCCATATTATGGTTAGCTATAAAAAACGATTTTAGCCAAAAGTTGTTCCCTACAAAACTATAAAACTTTCGTCTGGATCGTTTTTTTTTATAAAAAGCGGTATATAGCTGTAACGCTTTAAAGAACACCTGGTAGATTATATCAGAAAGTGCTTAAAACTGTTTCTAAAACACAAAGGCGGAACTCAATAGACACAAGTTTTAAAAGTAATTTTAAAATCGTAAATGTGATTTTGTCATAGATCATTAGCTCCTGACCATTTGTATATGGATTCCCCCTGAGGTATCTCCTTTCTAACAAAAAAAAAATCATAAAAATAAAACAACATGGTAAAGAATTATCACTGAACATACATCAAAAATATATTCCAATGAATTGAGAACCTCCTACTTTTTGTCGTCAGTTAAAAATACAGAACATATTCCTTATCAATCACATACGAGCTACCTTCCTTAATACAAAAAAATAACTCTTTTTGTCATACATAATTAAAAATCTAGTAAAGAATATTTTTAACGATATAAATTATACTCTATATTTAATAGGAGGGTATATCGGGGCAAGTGTCAAGCGAAAATGATTAGGTACAATAATATTGTTAGACATATCTGGTATTCTTGTCAGGGTGAAAATAATTTAAAAAGTTATAACGTCACGAGAATAGCATGTCTCAATATAACAAGAGCCATGAAAACAACACCGACTAGAGCCATGGAAGTAATTCTTAGTTTCACTCCCCTTGATATTTACATCAAGGAGGTTGCTCTGACGATAACGACACGCTTCCGCACGGTCGAAATAGAACCTGATGTAGGATCTGGTGAGGCGAGACGTCACTTTTAGCAGGAGGCGCTCGATACGCTCCCACTGCTTCAGGCGAACATGGACTCCATCTCACCGAAATATATCTTTCATAAACCATATAAAGTTATAATAGAACAAATAGAAGAGCCGGAAGTGGCAGGTACGATTCATATCTACACCGGCGGTTCTATAACAAAACAAGGCTCAGGATGTGGAATATACTCCAGATTCTTAAACCTAAACATAAAATGGGCTGTGAGCAAAGGTACCAGTGTAGTCCAAACAGACCTAACGGGGATTCTCATAGCAGCAAAAGAAATAACCAGAAAGAATATCACTGGAAGGAACATGCTCATTTATACAGATGGCAGACAAGCACTACTCACCTTGAACAGACCTCGAATTTATTCAGGGTTAGTACTAGAATCTCACGAAGCTTTGGCCGAAGTATCCATCAACAATGTGGTCACCTTAAGATGGATTAAAGGTCACGCCACATCGAAAGGTAACCGTTTTGCTGATTCACTAGCCAAGAAAGCAGCCAACCAAATACTTTTTGGATCTGGCCTTTTATTGACCTGACAAAATCGGTATTGACAAACCTAATCAAAGAACATTCCCTTGTAAAATTCAAGGAAAGATGGGATAAAACAAGAAACTGCAGGGTTCACAGGGAACCCTTAAGTTATCCTGACAACACTGCAGCAAAAAAATACTTGACTGTGACTAGACAGAATCTGCGCCTAGTCAGAGGCATTCTGACTGGTCATTGCCAAGTACGAAAGCATCTCCATATCATGGGGCTGTCAGAATCCGCACTCTGTAGAGGGAGCGAACAAGAAGATGAGACCATCGAGCATATCCTTTACGATTGCTCGACGCTCTCATTTATTAGAAGATTTGTCTTCGGTGAGTATCGGCTAACACCGGCCGATATAAGAGAAGCACCTCTTGACGAAGTTGGCAACTACATTAAATCTGTAGGCTGGCTCACGAGCTAGGAGGTGCCTATCATCTCAGGAGGATGCACAATGGTCCTAATGATGCCTAAGTGGCGTGGGGTAGCCCACCCTCCACAAGTTACAGATACAGATACAGAACGTCACGAAATAAAAAACAATTATTTTTTTAAAATATTTAACAACAGTGTATACTATTAACAAATGTTCAGTTCGTTCGTCACCTTTATAAAAATTTAAATTTTTAGTTTATTCCCTAGTGGATAAGATAAAGCGCGAAACTTCGAAACCGGTCAGTGTAAAAAATACATATCTTTGTAAGATTTAAAGGAATTTTTTGTTTTTTACCTTTTTACAGGATATTTCGTTTGATTTTTTCAAAAACTGTTTAAAGCTTGCTAGTGGTTTCGACCTAATAAGGCTATCTTTTGGCAAAGAAAAATATGTAGAAGAAACTGCAATTACTTAGATACCTAATTATAATATTTATCAATTATATCACCACTAGTAGAAATCAATAGGCTTGGGCAACAATTTATACAAAAGTTATAAACCATAAACAAATATAAAAAAGAAAGAGCGACAGCAAAAAACAAATAATTCGGCTACAAAATTGGGATCATACAAATTTACATCTAGAAGAATTAAATTATACATAACTTACATATTCAATTAATGCTTAAGAAAAACAAAAACTAAAAGTATGCGCTAGCTCAAGATGAAATAGACTATTTAATCTCTCAAGACGAATATCTTGTCGACAAAGAGAATCGTGAAACATTTAAAAATTTAAATTCATTTGTTATCACAAGAAAAAGATGCAAATGCTAAGTTGTAACCTATCACAGATTTAAAAAATGCAGTTCAAAGTAATTCACGTCACCTTTTAAAAAATATGTAATGTTAGAGTCAGCGAATTAGGATATCGCCGCCACTGGGGTCGACGGTACCACGTCTGCCCGTTGCAGTGTCCAGGACCAGGAGAGCGGGGACTTGACTTTCGACCAGCCGAACGCTATGAAGTGATAGGCAATATGCCCTTTATTTTGTTCCTTAATTAATTAAATTTAAAACATTGTTTAAAAGATATTTATTAAAACGTTATAAAACCATGTTAACACGTGTTTTATGTAGTGGCTATACAGGGTGTTATAGTATACAGGGTGATAAATAATTTAAAAACAACAGTAAAGTAAATATTTAGACATTTTTAGGTAATCTATTCGAACCTAAAAGTTTTATCGATTTTTCAATGCTTTAATTACTAGAAATCTCTCTCTGGTTAGCCCAGAGATCCGCAGAGCAATGTTTGTCTTTTTTATATTTTTTTGTAATATACTCATGAAATTTTTATTCTATATTTAAAATATTTATGAATTATGAACCCATAGGTATCTGTTCAGAGAAGAGCAAAAAGTAAACATAAAATCCGGGTATATAGGGTGATACTAGTATTGATCCTTTATATATACATGGAAATTCAACTGGAACAATTTATCTCGACACGTTGGAAAACACTAATGAACCTTCATTAGTCCAGCGAAATATATAAAGAAACATGGTTTAAGATTAAAATCTGTTACATTTCCAGCAAGACACCTTCTCACTATGTTGCTGTCGTTATTTTAAGTGGACAGAGAAAAGTGATTTTATGATCACTAGATTGCCAGAACCACCGGATTTGTTTGGGTGAGTTTCTCAAATCTGTGTTCCACTACCTAACTACGAAACATTTGCCAATGTTCGTCGTGAGTTTGAAAATAGAATTTTTCTACGATCACTATCCAAAATAGGCTTTTACGCTTCAAAATCTAACCGCACAGTTGACGTTTTCCGCGAACTAACATTAAGTGACAGCTTTGTTGCTCGCACAATTTAAATTAGCCATAATGTAATAATATTTCTTCTAAATAAATGATTTTTAAGTTATTTGTACGAAATTACATGTTTTTTTTATATTATCCAAGTTAACACGAACTTTGAGTATCATATGCTTTTTTCATGAATAACGTAGGTAGAGGCAACTCATTATACACTACTTACGACAAATTTTCAGTTTTATATCTATTTCTTAAAAAAGTGTGATCGTACTAAAAGTCTTGTATGCATTTTGAGCGAAAAGTTCGTTGTTGCTTTCAACAGATTGCACCTCTCCGCTACGTGTCTCAAGCAACAAAGTATCACTTTCTGCTCTTAATACATGAACTATTACTTTTACCCAGCTGACAAAATAAACGTGCGTTCATCTTTTTAATTAGTTCTTAAATTATGTACTATTAACGCACCCTGTATAGGGTATAACTTGTACTATTGAAATGCATTTTTTAAAGCTTTTCAATGACACATGACAAATAGGGGGTTGCTATTTTTTTGTTGAGGTAGGTAGCGGGTGGCGCGTAGGGTGTTGATAGGGTAATAACTGTAATATAATAATACTCTCCTTAATTCATCCTCTTGAGTGAATTTCAACCCACTGAAGCCAACTGAGCGACTTGTGTAGGGATAGGGATAGCTATTATTATTATTTGCCGTTGTGAGTTCTGCATTTTGTCATTTTAATTCCACCTTGCTTCGTAGAAATTATTCTAAGCATTTTCTGATATAATCTTTAGTTCATGAGATATACGTAATTTTTAAATTGTCACCCTGAATTTCTAGACAGTAAAAAAACTAAATAACAATAATTTATTACTTACACGTTAACTATCAATAATTAATAACTTTTGTAATAATAATGCATCGACAATAAAAAATCAAAATCATAAACTCATTTACAAAAAAAAATTAAAATGTACTCACCATAAGTCTGAGTTAGTAATTTATGAAAGTCGGTGGTGTTATAAACTATTACTTTTTAACATATTTGTTCTAAATCAATGATTATGTTCAAATAAATTTAAAATCAGATATTTAAGACTTAAACCCATTAAATAAATCTACGCAAAATTGCAGGAAATAGATAATGAGTGCCATATTAGAGATATTTAAATTTTTCTTTGTTCTAAATAATTTAAAGCAATTATAAAAATTTCAAATCTAATCAATTAATCAATCACTAACAAACATTAATTCATGCCACCCGATACAATAGCTTTGTTCGCGGAGCCTGTAGGTGACGAGTAAGAGCATTTCGATTTTAAGCGTTCGTAGAGCCGAAAATCGAAAGCCTAAATTCAAAATGCGTCTGCTCATTTGTCGTGGAATTGTCACTAGTAATACCACTAGAGGTCAAATTATTTCTGGAAATTTTTTCGAGCTCATGAAATTTTCTAAAAATATTCATGAGCGAGAAAAAATTTCCTGATATTAATTTGACCTCGCGTGGTATTCGGTAAGAAAATTCCACGCCGAATTATGGTTGAAAATTAAATATTTTTAAAATTTATTTTTTGTTTCTCAACAATGCAAATTATTTTCTCCAAGTCACCAGTAAAACATAAAAGGTGTTGTCGCCTTGATTGTTGAGTTGTCATGGTAACTAAGTGAGACCCTAACCTCGAATATAATTTCAGTTTTGAAGTTGTCAAGCGGCCCGACGTAAAAAAATGTTTCGCTGCAATTATTTAGGCCTTCAAATTGCTTATTTCTACTCATTGTAGTTGCATGGGAATACCATTTGAAAATAGAAAATAGTATATTCTTTAATTTTACGTAAGTTTTGAATAACTACAAGTGGTAGAAAATTGTTTTTCTGCGTTTTTATTAACATGCGTTATGAGCGCTTTAAAATGGTATGAAATTCATAACCATCGTCAGCAAGCATCAATCGTAGGAGGCTGTGATCATTGTATTTTGACAGTTCAAAACATTAAATAACTCGCGTTTTGTTGCGATAAAGAATATTGCACAGCAAGTAAAACCAACAAAATTACCTATTTGTTTAAAAATGAATCGATTTGAAAATCATACGCTATGCAAAATATGCGTGAAATTGTCTGATGTAATGATCAATCATTGCACCATGACTTACTTACTCGGATTAATAGAGGATTGTGGCTCCAACTTGAAAAACGAAAATTTGTTCCGAATTGTCCACGAATATTTGCACCTAAACTACGCAAAATTCAAAGTGCTGAATGGGAAAAAGGTGAATAAATTAGTGTCTAAATATTATATATATTTTATTAGACATAGACACATAATTCAAAGCATCCAAAGTCCTGCATTTTCGCCATTAAGAAGAAAAGAAGTGGCCGAAGAATATAGAAAACACCTTAGCATTGTAACTAAAATGTATCAAAACTAAACCTATTATGTGAACAAATAAAAACCAGTCTGTCAAAAATGGTCTGTTATTGTAAACGTCAAAAAATTTCCAGTATAATTCGCTATTGGGTACCCCACGAGAAAAAAATTTCCACTAAAATACCTCCGTTGCCATGGTGATCTGTCAAAAACACGTATTTTGATTGGTTCAAATTTACAGGTGTGGAATTTTCAACGATAGGCTCTGCTAACAAAGCTAATAACAATATGGTTGCCGATAAAAATAAAGAGATAGTTACTTTAATTTATTTCAATCTTAGGAATAAAATTAGTTGCATTAGTTCCCTTTACCGGACACCAACATGTTCCCAATAACGGAATCCTGATTTATATTACTGGTAAATAATTATAGACAAGTTTGTATTTATATTTATCAAAAAGCTCGATTTTTTTGTTAAGAACACATTTCTTCATAGCTATGCCACAGTTCGCGCACTACGTCATAACTTTTTGGAACTTTATTTGATGACGCTAGGCTGAAATCTGCTGTGTAGGGGTACCTGATATCTTAGCAGTGGCTTGTGTATATTAATAAAATATTTTAAATCGAACATATTAATAAGTTAATGTTAAATTTTAACTATTCATTAGTTAAATTGCTGATGAACTTTAAATTAATAAAACAACTAAAAGTTTAAATAAATAATACATTTTAATTTAATATGTATAATTTTAAACATTTTCATAATCTTCATCTTCCAAGTCGGAAATATCGGATTCCCACTCATCGGATGATCCCGTGTTTACACTAAATATGAGAGAATCTGTAAATTCATCCATAAAGTGTTCTCTTTGAATAAATGCATCCTCATATTTCGCGGAATGGTTCACCACGTTTGCCCATTTCTCCGGCGTTATGCTTCGGAATTTTTCTCTTGCCATTTTTTCAACATTATCCAACTTGAATGTTATGAAGAAGGTAAAGACGCAAATATTAAATAATTTTCTATAAAAAATAGATTATTACCTGAAGTAAATATCAACAGTCCATTTTCTACAAAACCATCCTTACTCCCTGTATTCATCATTATGAGCCTTCTCCCCTTGCTCATTGTAGTTTTGAATTTGCCTTTGCCATCGGTCCATCCTTTCAAATGTGTATGACTACTATGAAAATAGGTCTCATCACAATAATAAATAGTTCTGCCCTCTTGCCGATAATGTATTAAGGATTTTAAATAATTTGTCCTCTTATTCCTAATGTCGTAGGATTCCAACAGAACAGATCTGTTGTCTCCATTTTTTTTTTCACCTGAAAAAATAAACATTGTAATTTTATACGTACAAAAATTGACTATGAGAAATTAATTATTTTGATATCATTTTATTTTGATTTTTTTAGATAACCTTATTTATGCTTACTTAAAACCCATGTTAAATAATATTTTCCTAAGTGATAAGATGCTACCCCGCAATTCAAAACAACAATCCTTCATTTTTTGTAACATACCTAAAATAATGTTTATATTAAATACGTTGCCATTATAATCAAAATAGTAACTTACAATTTAGAGTTGGTGGTCTTTTCTCAATAATATGAAAATCATGGAATATACCTCTTCCAACTCTTTAGGCCTTATAGATTCTACAAGTGTACTTCTTTTTGTATATCCTCTTTGTGAAAATGAAGTAATAACTCCACTTTCTACTTCATCAGTGATCTTCTTAATTCTAGAATAACTGCTTCTAGAAATCCCTGTAGCAGCTAAAATTCTCTCTCTGTATTTGTGTAATGGTATTTGAATACCGTGTTCAGCCTTGTTTTTCATAAAATTTATGAGGAGTGAAATTATTTCTTTCATTTGACTTTGAAGAATTTGGCCCTTTTTGCCTAATAACTTTTTCTGTTCCATTTTGAACGAGCTAAAAATATAGATATTAATAAAAACTCAGGAAATTTAAAAATCGAAGCACAAAACCCAAGAAACTCAAAATAGCTAAATAAATTCAACAAGTACAAATAAGTAACACTACGCTACTGATTCAACTTGTATGAGCGGTGATGAGCGGCAGGCGGCTTTGATCACGTTTAAATCTGTCTGACCATGCCTACAAACTCTAATTGGTTTCTGCACATTATGACGAAGTGTGCTTTACACAAAAAAATCGAGCTCTAGTTATAGAGATGTATTCCGATCCCCTAAAGAGCTTTTGGGAACCTTAACTTAACGGCTGCTACCTACCCTTACACTAAACTAATCAGACATCACACTATTAACAGGTTGTTTCATATTTGTTTCATTTTACATTACCTTTTATAAATAATGGTAATAATATTAACCACCCACCTCGAATTGTCCATTGTTTACTGTTTGATACTGGGAATAGTAGCAGTTTCCGGTACTGGAGCAACGCAAGAAGTTAGCACCACGTGCTATTTACAAATACTTACTAATAATTTGACTAATTTTTGGGTAATAATTTATCCACAAATGACGTCATATTTTAGGTAACCTATCAACAAATTATTATACTTAACTTTATATTACAACAAAATTAGATGAACATTATTAGAAGAAGTAAAAAACAACGACATGTACACTTAATCACAAATATCTCAACAATAGCGCAACAAGTGTCCCTAACTGACTCTATATGAGTAATGTACAAATTAAATAAATCAGAGGGAGGCTCTTATTTAATGTACGAATAAGTCAACCGCATCTGTCTGGTTGTGGCACGTCCCCTAATTTTGAGAACAAATATTTTTTTCGACGACCACTACAGAAAATTATAAATTCCGAATTGTTTTTTAAGGGTCAAATTAGACAATTCCGTACACATTCATAATTAGTGTGGAAATATTATTCCACGCGGTAATTCCACACTATTTAGTGCATCGAATAAATTGTCGTATAACCTTTAGTATGAATGAAAAAACACAATATTATATTTTAAGGACATCTATTTAACTAAATATTTCGTCGAATACTACAAAATTCAGTTAATTTAGGAAAAAACTTAAAATAATTTATAATTTATGTAATGTTGGTTGCCTATATAAAGGGGATAATACAACAAAAATTTAAATCGAGTTACCCGATTTAAAATATTGACATTTCAAATCTTGACATTCAATTTATTTTATTTCGATACTTTTGAAAACTATAAATAATAAAATGGACAGTGATAGTAATAGTAGTGATAATAATTATACACCGAAAAAAAATTCTTACCGTGGCAGTAAGAAAAAGTTAATTAAATATGCCTCAGCTAGAACATTTTACCGTGACAGTAATACAAGAATTGCTAATATTTGGATTACTAAGAATTTATTCGACTGCGGCAGTAAAACTATGTTGCAGCTCTGGTCAAATATTATTACAAAGGTAGTAATTTTTTCTTACGGCTACAGTAAAATTGTATAACTACCACCAATATCTAGGATTACCATACGTAACATCTAGTTGTAATGCTGCAGTAATACTGTCTTACTGCTTTGGTAAATCTGCTCTAGTGCTGCAGTAATAATTTCTTACCACTCTAGTAAAACGGTTTCACTGTTAGAGTAATAATATCTAACCACTCTAGTAAAACTGCTGTACTGTAACAGTAATATTATCTTACTACTACAGTAAAACGGTATTACTGTTACATTAATAATGTCTTACCAATTTAGTAAAACTGTTTCACTGCTACAGGTATAATATTTTGCCACTATAGTAAAATTGTTGTACAGTTACAGTAATAATAGGTTACTACTACAGTAAAACGAGTTTACTGTTACAGTAATAACGTCTTACTATCATGGTAAAAATGTTTTACCAAAATATAATTTATATTAAAGGCTGAAATAGGTTTAACAAAGGTAAATATTTTTCTCATGAACTCGAAAAATAAACTCTTTTATCTTTCGCTTCAAAGAAAAATATTTCCACAAAATTAAATCAATTTCAGCTAAATAAATCGATTTGCTTAATTTTTTCCTCTGGAAAATCTTCGGTCAATTTTTCATAAAAGGATTGACAAAATAAAAAAAAAAAGAAAAATTGTTTATTTTGAAATCAGCATAGCACAGCAGAGCTAAAATGTTCTATATAAGGTACAAAAAAAACATTTACAGGGTATTTTTAATCCAAAGCTGCAGGAACGGAAGTTTACTCGAAAACCATTCGAGATATTAATGTCAAATTTGGATAATAAAACAATATCAATTTTACCATGGTATTTTCTTTGGTCATACAAAATTCCTCGAATTTTTTCTTAAAATAAGATGCCTTATGCTTTCTTCATCTAATAATTGAAAGGAATTATCATCAATGCCCTCATCTAAAAATAAAAATTAAATTTGTGTGGAACGACAGTTTAATGAAACGTAGTATTTGCAACTGAAAGTGAACTTGTTTATTGTCACTTAAGTGTTTTGATCAACAATCTACAATATTTTTATATTTAAGGTTTTTTTTTTATGATTTTTATCACTATATAAAGCATAACCAGGTTGTTCAAGATATATTTTTTAAGTAATCTCAAATAGCAATGGGTTTTAGGAGTTTTAGGTTGTTTTTATGAGCTTTCCCGCTCAAAGTTCGCGATCGCAGCAGAAAGTTAGAGACGAGTAGAAATGAAACGCTCGAAAATGATATGGATCGATACGATTGGTATCGCTATCGCTATGTCTCATTGAACACAGCTTTCTTTTAAATCTAACAAATTTATTGCTTTCTCTTGGAAATATTACATTTTTGATACTGCGAATATGCTCCGGTGCAGTTAAAACATTTCTAGACCGTATAGCTCATCCTCAATTCGAAATAAAAGCATTTATGCATTATGCATTTCCCGCCTTTTTTACTAATGTATAAATAAAAATGGATACAGGTACTATATTTAGATAAGTATATTATTTCGAATTACTTACCAACGAAACTATGAAGTAGGTCCGAAAACCCCCACTCCGTTAACAATGCACAATATTCCATATTCAATATTATACCATTTATACCCCCAGATAGAAATTGATAGAAATTGATAGAAAAACGATTGAACGTGTTGACTGCTTCTGTGATTATCGTCTACTTAAGTCAACGCCTGTGCAAAAGGATATGATCGAAGCTCTTCGTCATTAATCGTAACGGTTCGGTACATTTGTTGTTAACCTGTCTTACTCTGGTTGTTAGAAAAATATTACTATTTTGCAGATTCAGTATGCTAGTTTTACGGTGGTAGTTATAAAAATGTTACTAGTCAAGGTCTAACTGCGGTAGTAATACAAATTACTGATTCAGTAAGAAAGGTTTACTATGATAGTAATACGACTAATAGTAATTCTATTTCTAACTGGAGTAGTAAAAAAATATTACTGCCACGGTAAGAATTTGGACTGTAAAACTTAGTTTACAGTCCTAGTAACACATCTAACAGTTGTTGTTAGACAATCTAACAGTAGCAGTAAAAAGTGTTACAGCCATAGTAAACTTTTTAGTAGTAACACTTTCTTACTGAAGCGTTTTCCTCAGTGTAATACTACACCACATATTAAAGAAATAGCGAATAACATTACAGAAGACTTATTGTCTCAAACATCGGCGAAAAAATACAACTTAGCTTATTCAAGATTTATGGATTGGCGACTACAAAATAAGGTGAACTCCTTTTCAGAAACTATTTTAATGGCTTATTTTGGGGAGCAATCGAAATCTATTAAATCTTCTACATTATGGTCAATTTACTCGATGTTGAGAACTACATTGTCAATAAGGCAAAATGTAGATATTTTACGCTATCAAAAATTGCGCTCGTTTCTGAAAAGAAAGTCTGAAGGATATGTAGCAAAAAAGTCAAAAATACTTACACCTGATCAAATCAACCAATTTTTAAATGAAGCTTCCGATGATGTTTATCTACTTATAAAGGTAAATACTTAATCATATGAGAGATTAATATTTTTTCATGTTAAATTTTATTTTATAGCCAGCTCTGATTTTGGGAATAATGGGAGCATGTAGAAGAGAAGAATTAAAAAATTTAAAAATGTGTGACGTACAAGACATGGGCTCTGCTGTTTTAGTCAATATAACAAAGACAAAAACTAAAGTTCCTAGAATGTTTACGGTTACTGGAGATTTTTATGCAATATTTAAAAAATATAACACTCTTCGTCCTTCAAATATACCTCACGATTATTTTTTTACGAATTATCAAAAGGGCAAGCGCACAGTGCAACCAGTAGGAATCAATAAATTTGGAAATATGCCACAACAAATTGCTGAATATTTGAAGTTACCAGATCACAAAAATAATACAAGCCACTGTTTTCGCCGTTCGTCCGCAACAATTCTAGTTAATTCTGGAGCAGATATAACAAAGCTTAAAAGACACGGCGGATGGAAGTCAACTACAACCGCGGAAGGATATATCGATGACAGTTTATCACAGAAAATGGATATCGCAAATTCAATTCTACATTCTGTAGAAAATAGGAGTGAAGAACCTGAAGCTTCTACTAGCAGAATATCTATTTCAGAAACAACATATGAAAAACCATTCAAGGTCATGATTTACCACCTCTTAATATTTCAAACTGTAATGTTGTTAATATTAATTTTTATAATAAATAAATTTGTAATTGAAATTTAAGAAAATTCAAATACGTTTATATAGTTTAGTGAATTATTAAACAAAATTAATAGTGGTAATAATTTGTTTTATTTTATTTGGGGCACAAACAGGAGAAACCGGGACAATGTCCACGAAAAATATGAAAAAGAAACTATGTTAAGTACACATTTAAAAAGTGATAACAATAATAAATATTTACCACCTCTTTATATTTCTAATTTTAAATCGTTAATAAAGATCCAAAAAATATATTAATTTGTGTTTTAAGTCATTGTGGCCGTAGAAAAAGTATAGTGTGCCACTCGTGCAGAAAACCAAATCCACACTCGTGTGATTGTGACACTCGCTTTCGCTCGTGCCACATGTTTCTCACATCGTGTGGAATTGGTTACTTTCTGCACTTGTTGCACAATATACTATTATATTATTATCAATGGAAAAGGGATCATTACCTTGTGTAATCCACATCCATTGAAATGTTTAATAAATGCTTTGTTTAATTCTTATATTACGTACCTACGAATGAAAGGAAATAATAATTCTCCTCACTTTCATAAGAAATCTAATACCTACTTAAATATTTATTTCCTACTTCTCTCGAGACCACTCTCACATAGATCAAAACTGAAAATATAACATTCAAAGACAGGAATTCAAGTCACACCCTGTATTTTTCATGTGTCTGTCAGCTGAATCGATCCATTCAAAATATGTTTCGAATAAAGTGGCAGTGTAAGTTACAGCTTACAGGTATGTGAGTTACATTTTACACCGTAGAACGTTTACATTTCGATCGTAAACTAGAACATACATTTCAAATTGCTTAACACATCGAATGCCGTAAAGTTTTGGTGCTAATATTTATCCTACAACTAAAGCTCCATAAACTAAGAACAGGGTATGGGTAAAGCAACATTGATTTTTGAATATACGGGGTAGGGTGTCTCCGAACACATTTTTTATTTTCAACTTTTAGAGAAAATATTTTACATAAAAGTTTTTGCTTAAAAATATTAATAATTCAAACAGAACTTAAATATATCTTTGCTTTAATGACATAATTACAAAGAGAATTGTGTAATATTCTTTGTAATTATTTTACTAAATCAAAGAGATATTCAACTTTTGTTTCAATTGTTATTAGTTCTGAAATAAGTAGATAAAAACTTCTATAGAGAATAACATTTTTTTAAAAAGATGAA